>KQ435817.1:590311-614201 GCA_001276565.1 Melipona quadrifasciata
CGTTGGTTCACTAGCCGACTCGAGTCGCGGACCTCATGCTCGGCGATTTCACGGCTGGATTCGCGAGCGATCGTCGAGGGATGCTCGCGGCGAACGTGGACGAACGTGGAAACGGCAACGAGGAAAGACGCGCGCGATGCTGGCGGTGCGAAGGCGCCCCGACGACTGCTCCTGCCTCTTGCTGCTGGGCACTGCTCGTGGAGACACCTGGTGGCAGGTATCCGAGGCGAGTTGGGACCGTCCGCGAGGAACGGGGCCTCGGATTCTGGAGAGAGAGCCCCACAGCTGGCCCGCAATTGCTCGACGTTTCGGTGTAAACGGCGTCGTTCGTAATCTCGCGTGCACACGCGTGACTGCGTGCGCGCCGCTGCACACCCGCGCGCCTACGTCGTCCACACGGGGACATCATCGCCACGACCACCCCTCGACCGTCGTTACCATATCGTTTTCTGTGCTAATGGGAATTACGGTGATGAGGATCACTGCAGTGTTTCGTGTTTTAAATTTCTATTGTTGTAATGGGAACCGTAGATTTACGTTTCTTCCCAGCTAATCTGCCAAAACGGACCACGTAGATCAACGTTATAACATAATATAATATTAGATATGAAAATAAATCACCTCTAAAAATTTTATTAAGAACGATACGCTAATTTCGTAAACTTTAAAACTTCAAAATTCTCAAAACTGGAGGAAGGTGGAGAAAAAAACAACCCAGATCTTGATAAGCATGTTTCTGGACACTTTGAGTTTGGCAGCCTCAATTGCACGCCAAATGAAGTTTCTGCTTCACGCCTTAACCTTTTTGTCATTTTTCTGTACTTTTCGTATGAATACAATTTTTTTTTTTTTTTATTATTGTATAATGTACTCTCTGGTTTCTACATTCATCGTGATAACAAAGAAGTTTCAAGAAGCTCTCGAAAAGCCAAGAGATAATATAATTTTACATATTTTGCGTATTACACTCTACACTGCGTAACATTTCTGGTACATACGGTGGCCATTCAATCAAAACTGCCTCGGTACTCAACTGTTAACCACTTTTGATCCATGCAGAATCTGTTTCAAATAATTTCAAATAAACAGAAAGTTACAAATTTATAGTATATTTTCATTCTTTTTGCTTTCTTATACATTATGATATAAACGTTACTAACAATAGGTGATATTTAGTATCAACGATTTTGACATAGGTCAAAGATGATTCGGATTGGCAACTTTAGATGGGAGTTCGAGGATTAAGAAATACAAAGAATTATTTTGGTCAATTAACACTTTCGAGAAAAACATTTCCTTTTTCAAATTCGGACAAGTACGTTTTTCAGGAGAAATGGAAAACTTGTTTCGAACGGAATTAGATATTATTTTTTTATGATACACCTTATCACCTTGTCAATATACGTTCGTTCACCTAATAGTCAGGACGAAATTCATAATAAGAGAAAACAGGAAGAGCAACATGATTTCTTTCTAAAAGAATGATCAATTGTTGATCTCGATAGTTTATTACTATTTAAACTATCGAGATCAACGAATGAAATTTTGATAATTGATTAAGCAGTGTTTCTGTGGCATTTTTATAATGACAACTCGAAAATCGCGATTAGAACGTGATTAGAAGCGAAAGACAATGAATTCAACGTACGAATCTTCGTCCAAATAGTTATCTTTCGTTCTTCGTTAACATCTACCAATAAATAGAACTCTGCCTATTTTTCCGATCATAATCGTCCAATTTACATAAACCGAACCAACAGATAAAAGTTTGTTAAAATTGACAGGCACTGTTCGTCAATTGGCAAGACGTTTTATTCAATTTATACGGCGTCACAGCTCGATGGCTAAATCAGTTTCTGTCCGGCAACGTATCGGTAAATCACCGTGCTCCTGTGTCTGCGGCTATCATTAGAACGTCGGGAATTAAGAATTACGAGATACTCATGTAACGTTTCGTGAACCGTGAAAGCAATAATGAACAGCAAATTCTGTCATGGCGTGTGTCACTAGTCACGATACGTATGCGTTCGGTAATAAACAATGTAAATGCGACGTAGCTTGTGTTCGTTCACGGGCTATTCCCGCGTCTAACGTCGTCCGCATACTGTCACGTTGATGGAAATGCTGGCAGGTGAAATGTCATATCTATTTAAAGAAGGTAAGTTTTTATCAACAAGTTTCAAAATTAACAGTCGAGAAACGAGAAATTTTAAGAAAATGTACTATTTTGAGCGTTAAAAGTTGCTAAAAATAAAGAGAAAATTTAATCTAATTCTAATTTAATCTATCTCGACTATTAATTTTGAAACTCCTTGATAATATTACTCATTTTCGAAAGGCGAGAATTTAAAAAAAAGAACTTATCTTCTTTAAATAGATGTAACATTTCAAGTCAAAAATTGTTAAAAATTAAAGAGACTTTAATCTAAATTGCTTTTTACTCTTAAAATCATATAATGTTATCATTAGACAGTGGATCTCCGTGCAATTTTATATTTTGATAAATACGATAGAAATTTGTTCTTGCTGTTAAATAATTGTTACAACATTCATTCTAGTACTGACTTTCATTACATATTTGCTCATGATTTGGTTTAATTATTTTAATAGAATACACGCGTTTAAACAGTTTCATGAAAATAAGAGAAATTTAAACGCATCAACTCCTTCGAGTTTTCTTAATTTATACTCTCTGTAGATAAAGTTAACGTGCTTAAGAAATAAAATTACGTGATGTGAGATGATACGACTTTGTGTAAGCGACGAATCATTAGCGTCGAGGATTAAATATCTTCATATATTTCACGAGAAGCTCACCTCTGAAAAATTACCTTGAATATTACCTTATAATATTTATGTTACTCTTAAAACTGTTATTTGAACTGTTGATATAATGCTAACGTCAAACGTGCAGAGGTATTTCCATTTTGTTTTAATTATTAATGAAGTTTTATTTTACTATTTAATTCGAATACTTCTGCCATTCAGTTCAAAAAAATACAATTACTTAAATATAACAGAGGATTTCAGAGCGACCGTGTTGCATAATTGATTGATGAAATAAAACAAACGATAGATCTTTATTGAAAATAAAACTCCTCGAATGGTGTAAAAGTTCAATGAGCATACGTGTACCGTTAACATGATTTATCGTTCTATAGATCATTGTGCGATGAGTCGCAAACTTACACGCGATTTTATATACCGATGAGACCAATAGCAATACTTCACTTAACGTAACAAGCGAATTTTAACTATCTATCCCCGCCATATCTTCTTCAGCTTTATTACTTGTGAACGTTGCGCATAACCACAGCCAGAGTTCCTCAAACTATCGCTTCACCAGTCAATCATAATCAGTCTCGGAGAACACAAACTTTCAAAGACTTTCCAGTTACTTTCGCATTAACCCCCCACGTATATAACTCAATGTGGCTCACAATTTGCATAACGTTTCTTCAGCGTTTCTTCAATCTTGTTTTATCTATTATACTTTTCGTTATTTCATTTTAGTGAAACATCATTCTGACGAGTATCGACTGAGAAACGAAAATTTCCGATGGACGCGGAATTTCTGTTAACTTTGTTACTTGTGCTTTCAATCAGAAATTTGCAGCAAAAAAGAAATAGATAGGTATTTTTGAATAATTGAAAAAGAATGAAACAAATCTTTTTGTGTATTTTATAGTATAACAATTAGATATAAGTTGCACTCTGAAATATAATTTAATGTGTTAAAAAAAAATATATATATATATATATTATAATTAATATATAAATTTAATTTCGAAATATAATTCAGTATTCTTGAATGATCGAGATAAATACTTTGTACATTTTTCTGAGAAATATTATGAATATAACAATTACAAAATGCAATTCAGTGCAATTTCAATATTTTAAAATTAATAATTCCTGACTGAGTTAGGTTCCTTTAGATCATTTAAAAGTATTTATTTAGGCTATTTAGAATTCGAAAATTTGGAATTTTTAATTTGACTAGATTCTATTAGTAATCTCTGTCAAATAATATAAAATATCTTAAATTCTAGTAATTTGGTACAAATTATTACAATCATTATCATGATCACTCAATCGTAGTATTGTATTTCTATCATTAGATTGTGAGGTTAATAGAACTTTGAATCTTTATGATTAGATCGTTCAATTTTTAAAATTTTTTAATGAAGTTAATTTTAAATAAAAATTCTATCAAAGTTAATTATTAATGGAAATAATAATTATTAAAAATAATAATTTTTATTATTGTGGAGAATATGGGGTACAAAATAAATGTAATTAATTTCAGTAATCGAACGTAAATCATAATAATTTACCTCTGGTTCGACAATATTCTTTGAAGATTAATTGTATTTATTACAATGTGTATTTACATTTACTTAATATTAATTAAATATTACCAACTTTCGAATGCTAGTACACATCGTTTGACAGTACACCTAAGAATTCCATCACAGTTCAATCGCTTAAAAGCAACATGATTAATCCAAACCTCTAAATCGATGACCCACTCTGCAACATCGATCTCCCATCTTCAACGTTAGCACGGTTAGATTTTCATGTTTTCCACCCCCTGTAAGAGGGCACGACGATGCTTGGGTGAGGTTATCATGCCGCCGCCACGTACCGACTTGGCTGCAAAGCCGCAACAATTTACGACAGTAATTAATCCGCGCGAGCAAACCGCGCTATAGCGTCTATAGTTGGCTGCCTTTTCCAACAAGAGAAACGGACACGTTCCGTGCACGCGCTGTTTCGTACAGAGTGCGAAAGAAACTCGAGAAACAGAAAGCGGAGAAGACAGCAACGAACTCGACGACGAACGAACTGCTGAGTAAGAAGAAGATGAAGATGAAGAAGAGAATGGTGGAAGAGAGAGAGAGAGAGAGAGAGAAAGAAACGCAAAAGACGACAACGACGACAACGACGACGACGACGACGACGACGACGACGATGACGATGACGACGACGACGACGAGAAAGAAAGTGGCTCGATGGAAAGGGATCTGTGGAAAAGACGGAGAGAGAGAGCTCGTAGTTTGGGAGAGGAAGAGAGGCGAACACCGAGAGGCAGACTAAATAATATTATAGGTGGTGTTCTCACGGTCCCGGGACGCCCGCGGGCCAACTCGTCACCCCCTCCGCCCCCTCCCCGCCCTTCCACGTCTTCTTAGTTTCCTCTCCTCGCGGCCCACCTCGGACCCTACCTCTCACTCACCCCCGCGCGCGAGTTTCGCCCACGCCGAGGCCCCCACGACGTCGTTGGGCCCCGTCAGTGGGAGAGAAAGAGCAGCGACGAACGACCGGCAACGAGTATGGACGACAACGGACGGAGGGGTCAGAGTTCAGGCCCGCGCTCGCTGACCGTCACCGTGTGGACGCTTTTCTTTCTCTTTTCACGGCTGAGAGAGAAACGAAGAGGCCAGTCTCTTCCTCCCCCTCTGCCGTGCCACCGCCTTAACCCTCCTTCGCATCCTCTCGGGCCCTGTCGTTCGTTCCTCTGTGCATCTTCTCCCCTGTTTCGCGTCTCTTTCTTCTCTTTTCTCTTCTCGTCCCTCCACCACGGTTTTCTCTTCGGTTCGTCTTTCACGCGCGTGTTTTCGAGATTTTCTTCGCGGGCGTCCGGCCAAGGAATCGGTTAATTAAGTTGCTCGACCCACCGCGGTCCGCGCGATCGAAAGGGGAGAGAGCCGTTTCTTCGTGGGCCAGATGGACGAGGGTGCGTGAACGAAACGGTTTTTTTTTGATTGCACAGGGTGTTTACGAAGATTGGTGCGAAATTTCAGAAGCGTGCAGTATCAATTCATCGAAACGAGCAAAAAACGTGGACCCATTACTTTAAATCTGTGTAGTCGGCAAACTTTTTTATGTTTAAATAAACGTACGTATGTATTAATATCAGAAGAATAAACGTGTATGTGTGTATCCTTAGCATGTGTATATTACAGTGTGTTCCCGTGTCAGGACACAGTGAGTTGCCATACCTCGGCTTCGTTGGTAATGACACATTTGTGTTCAAACTCTGAAATTTATTTGAAAATGAGTAAAAGTGTGTGCAGAGATCAATGGAGGTTCATATGTATCAAACGTACGCTGAATTTTGTTAGACATACATATTTCTTAGTAACGAAGACGTCCATATTTGTCACACACCCTTAAAGTTGGATATTAACGTTTAAGAATAAAAAAATCTTTTATACATCTTGCTTTGTATGACAAATATTTGGCAATTTTTTAACATTAGTACAATTGGCTACTTCTGGAAATAATTTTAATTCTACTAACTCTTAACTAGTACCACTTGACTAGTTAACAATATTAATTTGCTTGAATATTAGTACTAGTAAATATTAGTTATACTTAAAATAATTAGTATACATTGGAAGAACATATCAAAAATTTTTTAATTTATTATATGCTCCTATATTCGTTAGATTTTTGACCATTTCTAATAAACACACATTAGAGATGCATTTCAACGAAATTTCAAGGTTAGATTTTAAAAATCTATAGGATGCATACAATATACAAAACTGTATAAAATGTTTCAAGTGCGTTACTTGCTACTAAATATTTAGTAGGAAAAATGAATCATCGCCAAATTTCTATTTCTTCATACATACGTGCCTATAAAAATATGAAAATCCAATCTATTGCTCTGAGACTTTTATATAAATACGATTAGTAAATATAAATCCATGAAACGTAAGAAAATAAAAGTAGGTATTGAATATATAAATAAATGAATATAAACAAGAACACGAAAGAAGGGTCATTACATTGAAAATCACATCACATGCTACAATAGCGTTACCAATTATTACAGTGTTATAAAACCGTATTATAATGTGTTTGTCTCCCCGTCTTCTTTTTTCATTGCTTTCACTCGAAACATTAAGTTTAGTAACTGAGTTTAGTAAAGTTTAGTAAGTTAGTAAGTTAGTAACTTAGTTTAGTAAGTTTAATAACTTAGTTTAGTAAAAACATTGAGCAATGAGCTATATAAATTTCAGTTATTAGTGGAAACAACTGAAACTTGTACGACGTTTAAAAGTGAGAATTCAAGTAACGATAACGATAACGAGAATGTTCAGATAAGAACGTTATCGCTTGTTATCACTGCGATCAAAAGCAACTGCAATTCTGACTTCTGTCTTCTTTGTGGATTCGCGATACCTTAATCCTTTCACGAGCGAATTTTTATTTAATAGTAGCGGTTATTAGATAACGTCACTATCGAGTGCTTGATATCCGATATAAAAATGTACGATAGTGTTTAACGAGGAATTATGTATAGTTGTAAAATGTAAATTTACGACCGCCTCTTCTCTTATCAGTAATGAATCAATAAATTATTTGATAATGTCCGTGGCAAAGTAACAACTTTGCGCAAGCTTCTTCGAAAATACGAAACTTCTTTCCAAGAGTTGGAATATTTTAAAAATTTTAAATCTGAATTTTATAGAATTTTTCAACTTGGGTGACGTTCAATCTAAATTAGAATATGTCGAATTTTTCATTTTCATACGAACAGCATTCAATCAAAATTTTTTAAAATTTTTCACTTTTGTAGAATTAACAATTTTGCAAAATTTTTCTTGCAGAAAAATAAAAGGAAATATTCAAAATCACATAAAGAGATAACATTTCGTTAGTGATCTAACTTTAAAAATTTAATGATACCGTCTATAGATTTAAGAACTTGAAGCGTGTTGTTTCGATGATATAAACGTACGAGGTGTTAGAGAAAAATTATGAAAGAAAATTATTCTTCCCAAAATGTGCTTTGCACTCTCAATGAATGAAGCGTGTAAGACTCGCACGTTTTTCAAATGTCAATTCAAACATTTTTCTTATAACTATTACCATCAAGATTTATTATCTTCGTTTCATTCTGACCAAAAGAAATCAATATCGCACTTTAAAATTTTTAAAAATCGGCAATCAAAGGATACACAATACGCTGAAACCTAAAAAGCTAAAGAAGCACAACCGACTAACCTGAAGAAAAGAAGAAAAAAACACAGACAAGAGATCCACCCCAACCGAAGCAAAGTCAATCTGTATGCGTAAGGAAAGGCGAGCCACCGATTACCACAAAAAACACACGTTGACCGCCCTACGTATCGCGGTGAAAAAAGAACGATTACAAATTAATCCGTTCGACCGGTTTCATTTATCATTCTTGATGCTCGTTTGCCGTGTTTACACGTGCTCGGTGCCGCAGAAGGGGCTAATTCGACGGTGTTAGAACGATCGAAAGAAACGGGGGCCCTATATTGGCTCGTAAAACGATCACTCGCCATTTCACGTGAGAATCATCAGGGTGGTGTCGATCGCCGCGATACACAACGTGTATCGAAGTCGCTCGTAACGATCTCTCGATGACCTATCGATGGTGATGGCGGATTTGAAACACTTTGATACAATCTTGAATACATCAGTGTCAACCGAGTATTTCCGATCTGACGGCATAGCCAGAAAAAGAGTAGATATTTAAGAAAGGAAGGAATAAAATTTTTTCACTTAAAGCTTCGTTCGTTCGATGTTATTAGATTTCAAATTTTAAAGAATTTGATCTAAAACTTTATCTTGAATGTATCTGTGTGTTCCACTGGCAATTAAATTAATGCAATAGACAAAGTTATATCATTCAGAAACACATTTTGTCAACCAGCGTATTATCACTAGAAATTTTACTATTCGAATTAACATTTATAATGGGATTTTAATTAATGAGGCCACAATTATCCATAGTCTCGAATTAATTATTTACAATTTCCATTATTTGTTCACTTATGTTTTTTAACATTCGATTCGAAC
Source organism: Melipona quadrifasciata (assembly GCA_001276565.1). NCBI lineage: Eukaryota > Metazoa > Arthropoda > Insecta > Hymenoptera > Apidae > Melipona > Melipona quadrifasciata. The sequence continues at coordinate 599,156 of KQ435817.1, forward strand.
GGTCCATTTCCATTTTCATTTATATATTCAAATTTCTCCCTTCGATGTTATGCTGTTTTCTGCATGGAAAGAAACTCAACAGACGCATGTAGAAAAAAATTTTGTTTAGAGAAAACATTTTTTAGTTATTTGTTCTTAGTTGTTTTTCTCCCGATTACTATAATTGCCAAAGTGATCGAAATAATTTATTATTATTATTATTATTTTTAGAATAGTTTTGCAGATTTACATTGTTTTAAAGATTTCAGCAATCTTTTAAAAATATACTTCTAATAATAGTTTGTTATAACAGAATAAAACTTCCTTGCATTTTAATTTCTCTGGCACAATTTTTTTTTTAAATTTTCAGTCGTTGTCAATCGAAGAAATGTCACCAATGTTTTATATTTTATTACTTTATTACTGATACTTTATATCTTCTCTGGCGCATTTTCTACTCGTTGTGAAAATTTCAACTTTCGAATCAGATTCAAAATGGCGCGAATTTGTCGCCAAGGCCGTACAATTACAACCTGTCGGCCAATGGTAAATCTTTTTGACGCGTGATACGGGGTGATACCGAAGCGCAAGTCCAGAGAACACATTCGAGAGCCTCTTTCAATTTGCTCTTGTTTCCTGAATGCGGTGAAGCGCAGAGGGAGGCCGCGGCTTCCCGCCGCGTAGATAATTAGATCGCTACCAACCACCAACAACCTCCACTTTCACGCATCTTCACCTCCTCCGCGATCGCGTACCCACGATTCTTCTCGTTCGTGTAACTTGCCGCTTGTTTCTCTTCTGTCAGCTCTTTTGCCAGGCGGGAACGACGCTTCGATAGATCGGCATCGATGGGGATGATCGTCGCTGGTGAGACATTTCGAGTAAAGGTGAATCTAACTAGGCCAAACTCTAACTTAGCTCTGTTCCCATTCCTTTCTATCAAAGACAAAAGAATATGCACTGGTGCGCTTAATTATTTCTAGACGATGACAAATGCACTTGCTGTAAGATTGAGTTAAATTGTGACAAAACAAAATGATAAATTTTTTTCAGTGTTCCTTTTGAAAAATTTTTAATTTTATAGTGCTGTTTAACTTAACATTTTATTTTTTGAAAATTATTATTATATAAAAGAGAACCATTAAAAATTCATAAAGAGAAGTGAAAAGTAAAATATTTGCAAAATTAAAATGATTAGAGATAAATTTAAGTGCATATGTTCTTTGTTTTGTTTCGTTGCCTTGAAATATTCCAAAATATGCTAAAATTTACAATAAACAGCAAAAGCGAATTTTTCTTTACGCGACGAGTATGCTCGACGTAAACATTTAAGGAGTTAACAAGCAACAATCATCTCACAGTGTAATTTTTTTTACAAAAGTGAATTGGCGAAATTCCAAAAACTCTACGATTTCGTGTGTGTAAAGACAAACTTTCGGTTTAATATAATAATTATCATGCGATCAATTACCATCGTACAAATTCGCAAAAAGCTCGCTAAATAACCAGAAATTAAATAACAGCATAAAGTTAGATAGAAACCTAGAGAACTAAAAAAAATAATAAATGATCGATGCATCTTATTTTCTGCAACGTGTGATATGTTGCAAGCGCATTTTCACATTCGAAACTCGCGAAATAAAATTTGCAGATTCGGATTCGTAGATGGTATAGGTACGCATGTCCCTCAAGCGATATTGAACTTGATCCCCTAGTGGTTGATCGTCTGATTAATGATCCGACCACGCCCCACGACGGACGCTCAGCGTTTGATAAGATTAATTGCGTCACCGAAAGCGGCGCGCATCCTCGTGGTTGCGCGAGCACGTGTCACCGAGTCAACTTTTGTAAATCTATTACCGCGACGACGTGGTAACCGAGACGCCGCCGATTAAACCGCGCTCCTTACCGATGTTATTCTATTTTTTAAATTAATGTCCCGCTTGTCGTCGGCTCGCCGGCTGATTTATACGCGGGATTCCGCTGTCCCTTTTCTTTTTTTCCTCGTTGGTCCCCCGGTTGGTGTTCACTGCCACGGGAGAGCGAGTAAAAATCGCTCTGATAGATCAACGAATCGGATATGGATCGTGTAATCGGATCCATACGGGCTCCCTTGTCTTTCGTTGACTCGATATAATTGTCGAAACAAACTTTCTACTCTAGCTTTTACGTGGAACCTCAAAGTTGGACGTTGAACGTTCGAATCCTTAAACTTGGAAACTTGAGCTGTCTAAATCGTACATAGCGATGATTATAAATCGTCGACTCAACAAATATATTTGTCGGAAATTTTAACATGCGAAATTACGGAGAAGAAAGAATTTCTATAGAAAGCACTATATTTCTATATAAAGCATTATAATTTAGTAACAAACGATTCCAAAAAATTGATCTGCTCTGAGTTATCTACGTTACTTTTTGTATAATTGTCGATTGCTTGTGTAAATATCGTTTAAACCAATTATAGACTCAAAACGATTTCTGATCATTTTTAATTGAACAGTCGATTCGTTTCAGCTACAACTATACTTACTTAATATTAAATGCAAGTTTAGAAAAGTAGACTTTATAGACAAAAGGAAATACAACAGTATTCGTATGAAATTAACTAATGACTGATTTATGATTTATAATGAATTATAATCGTTTATAAATAATAGTAATTACATTAATTTAATAATTATACGCAACGTAGCGATATTTTTCGATATAAAGAATACTTATACACCAGTATCGATCGATTTTTTGTTTAGTATAACAATAATAAAAATGATTATATTTGTATCAAAAAACAGTATCGTTTTATTCGATTTTTGTGCTCTGAAAGGATATAGAAATAGATAGAAATCTTACGAAATTGTAGCAATTTACAATTTTTCATCACGTGTAAAAATACTTCATAAAAAAAAATAGCTAAATCCATTTTAAACTACGAATATTTTACTTTAACAGGAAGTGCTACGTTCCTTTTTTTTTCAAAGATATTTTTACGTTATTTTGAAAAGTAATAAATGAGAATGTTTCCCTTGAAAATTTTGCAAGTTTAAACGTACTTTCGTAGACACGAAATTGTTCTCGTAACTAAATCCATCGTGAGATCCACAAGATTGAACTTCCCCCTTAAAATCCATTGTACAATTTTCCTTATGAAGTTCTAAACATTTGAATTATCGACTTTTTATTAACAAGTGTGGGGATATTTTCTACATTCACTGTAGCTCTCGTATCTTTGAACCTGCATTGTTCTTCAGCTCACTGATTCAATTATAATAACCTCCAGTTTTACACCAAGGAACGCTCGTTAATGTTTTTTAAGTATCGAGCGGCGTTGCAGGCTGGCATGACGAAAAATTACGGTTTTAAAGTAAAAAAGTTGCGCGGACAGTTCTCCGGCGGTCTTTAAAATAATTTATGGGGCAATCTCGTCCCTGTAATCGCGAACTGCTCGCAAGTATCACCTTCAGCTCGAATCTTTATTACCGTCGCAAAACTAACTCGCACCCGGTGAGTCAGTGTACGCTTGCTTTTCATTTAAGACAGAATATTAGTGCAACACAGTCTCAACGATGATTTAAGGAGCAGGTACAATGCTCCTTGGCATGTTCATCTTCACCTCCAGAGTATGTCTAAACGTTAGCGGCTTAGAATGATCTAAACGATCGATATTTTTAAGAATATTTAGATTTTAATACTTAGTGCCTTTGTATTTCAATCGACAAATTAATAAGATCCATGGAATGTCAAGAATCCTTCTTTTTCTGTTTCAAACATATATTATTACATAGAATTATGTTACATACTGTATTGGTAGATTTAGACATTATCAGTCGAAAATTTGAACACATTTTATAATATGCGCGCGAAGAAATATCAATACACACTTCTCACATGAATAATGATATCCTCGCCTAAATCGTTTTAATACATTATGTAACGAATCGGTAAAACTAAATATGAAATATAAATGCAATACCTTAAAGTGTATCCAAACATTTTGGGGATCTATTAAGGGATCTACTTTTATCTTTAGATCATTTTTTCTCCACACTCGCCAAGACGATCTCAAAGAAAATACAAAACAGAAGACGTAAACACGTGTGTATCAACGCGCGCCATCTTGTAAAACTTCTGTTTCCAAAGCCACCTAAATCCATTCGATTTCGAGACCTAATCGAGAGAGAAAATCTACCGTCTTGAAAAATACGTACACACGGTAACACAGTTCCAGCGTAACAAATATCCACGAAGCCGGCAGAAGACGGCAGCCATGATAAAAGAATACCAATGTGAACCCAGGGTGGCGTCACCCATGTTTTTTCAGGGCGACACGTTCCCTACTGTTTCCTAGGCGACTGGATAAAGTGCTCCCTGTCGCGAGCCCTACGCGTTCTATCCGTGCCTTCAAACCGGGACCAATGAAATAAATGTGATACTTTCAGCACTGCCGCCTCGTTTTCCAGTCCGTCTCGCTTCCCTCGGTATAAATAACGCGAGTAACTCCACCCTTCGAGCCAGAACGAGAGACGAGTCCCTAACGTGGCTGTCTAGTGTTGTTAAGTAGAACGAGACGGAGAAGGATGACGAACGAAGGGAGAAAAATCCTTGGTGGACGCCACGTATCACCAGGAGGCAAAGCGTGATTCCATTAGTCAGGACCTCACCACTGAGAGGATCCACGGTTTAAAGCACCGTTTACACGCCTCCGCTACCTTGCTCCGACCTGGGTTGGTTTCACTTTCCAATTTCGAAATTGATAACCGCGCCCAGAAGGATTTTGGAGGAGGTTGCTTGTGTCGATAAAATTTAGGACGACGGTGCGAGATTAAACGTATTGTATAAGATGGTCACTGAAAGACTGAATGATACAAAACAAAACTAACACATGTTTTTTTAATTTTTTATTATTTTTATTATTTGGAAATATAATTAATGGAGTGTCAGTCTATAACCTAAGTACGATTCGTCTCGTTGAAAGGCCCAGAAGCAACTGTTCCGACTAGGAAATGAAGACGACAGGCGCGATCCCCACGCCCCCTCGCGAATCACGTGACCCAAATCAACCAATGGCTAATTTTCGTTGCATCAGCGTTGCACCTGAAGAGGCCCGATTCTGAGCGATCGCGCCTGTAATTTGTTTTGTATCGATCCAAATGTTTGCATATCAATAAAATCGTCTTCATTTCCTAGTCAGAACAGTTACTTCTTTCAGTGAGATGAATCGTACTGGGGTACAAGTCGCACAGTTTCTTTTCTATAACCTGCAAAAGAAGAAAATTAAAAAAATTGAAAATGAACGAGTTATAACTTTTCCAAACCCTTCAGTTTTTCAGTGGCCACCCTATAAAATCTTCGGGGGTTCGTTCTCGAAAGAAATTGAGAAGGATTTTTATGCATTTGAAGGAAATTTGAGAATATAAAAATAAACAGAATGTGCGCAGTACGCGGAAAGAAAATTTGAGGTTGATATTTTTTTATATTTATAAATGAAATTTGTACTAAAGATTTTTCCCATATTGAACATTCGTCTATCCCAGAATTATTTACACTATATGTATATTTATTTCTATTATCAGTTATAATTTAATTAAATACCGAAAGTTCTCAAATACTAAAGGATCTGGAAACCAATTTTTCATCCAAATGATTCAGAAGCAAAATTAAATGGCAAATTTGTTTTAAAAATCGCTGAATTAATTTCTACTTCTAATACATAATACGATAATATTATAATATAATAACATTGCAGTGATATTATAATTATTGATCAATGGTATCATAATATCATGATACTCTTGATATTTTATATATTTTTGCACATAACGTGCAAAATACTCTCTGCATTTTGTATTTTTAAATTTCCTGTAAATGTTCGCAATTTAGTGATAGATTTGTCGTTGGCACAATCATTACTTTGATGATGAAAAACAATTCTAATTGTCGTTTCAGTAAACCAACATTCTCACTGACAAAAACCACTCTTCGACAGAAATCTCTTAAACTGAATAGTTTGTCTATCTTTCGAGAAAATTTCACTCGATGTTGCCGAATCATAAGTTACTCGAATTTTCGCCTCCAAAGATCCGGTGTTTTCGGTTCAATTCTCGTGTTTTCAGTTGAATTTCACAAGGGATATTTTTGACTGCATCTAATTAATTGCGCTAAGTAAAATATCGTTATACATATTCAATGTAACAAATACGTATCACAGAATGAATTCGAATTGACGGATATTTCTTATTATAGACAAATAAAATATTCGCAATTTTTAAAAATTATTTACATTAGTATACAAGAGCGAGGAAAATTTCAAAAAATAGAGAGAAAAGAGGTAACAGATTTCTAAGTTTATATACTACTTGCACATGGACTTGAATTTTCACTGAAGTCTGACTATATATAATTTATCAAATCATTCACAATTTATTCTTATCAAAATATTTACTGTTTCTTTGATTATAATAAGACTGCAAATTTTTATGTATTTAAAGTACAAAATAATGCAAAAACTATATAAATGCTTTTTTAAAATCGTATCTATTTTCAATTTTCTTCCATGATGTCAGAATACTTTGATTTAATTTTCGTGAATAAGAAAAAAACTTGATCACGAAGATTCTTTCGACCCTCTGACTCCTTTCAAACTCATCATCGTATCGTAGGACCACATGTTCACAATTCTATCAAATTACTCGTAGCGTGAAAATGTTCATAACTCGATGACAATTGACTGATTGACGCAAGTGATATAAACTAATGATTCACGAATTAAGTGCATACATATAATACCGACGTTGAAATATCGATTTTATTATTAATTTATAACACTTAATTATTACTAAATATTATTAAATATATTAAATAATATTAAATATTAATATTTCAAAGTTATACACTCGTACAATTCGACGTTTATACAAAAAGCGCTCGTCCGATCACTCGAATAGAATCGATAACTCGACTTCGCCTGTACTTTCGAGCGTCATTTATAGTCTACAGGTCCTTTTTCCTTCTACAGATCTGGCAGGTTCTAAGAAGGAAAGAAGAGGATCCTCTGTATCTGTTTTATGATTGATCTTCAATACGAATTTTATTGTATTTATTTTATCGACTTTCTTTACAATTAATGAATTTGAAATTTTTAGTCAATTGCTCTAGCCTCGAATTATTCCGATTTTTGACAATGCCGAAATAGACATTGCTTGCGGAGTATTCCGCTTCGTGATGCAAATAGAGCGTGGCGAGGAAGCTGCGTGCCGGTGGAAGAATGCATCAACAGGCGTTGACCGCATGCGGTGTAAACTCGCCTTCAGGGGACCTGGAGTTACCCTCGAAACCCCTGGTAGGGGGTCCGTCCACCGGCTTCTCCTTCCTCTTTTTTAAAAGTAAGGATGCCTGTCACCGATAGTGATTTGTTGAGTGTATTTGCATTTTAGATTTAGGCTGCCGCGCCTGTTCCTCACCCTTCACCCTCGTTCATCTGCTTTTTCTTTCTCGTCTTATCCTCCTTTAACCCTCACCGTCTACTCTTTTCCCGTTCATTCCACCACTACTACCATCCTTCACGTCGACGCGATCATATTTTGGAAATTCTGCTTCGTCTCTGTCTGTGTATTTCGCCAATACCATATCACAAACATATTGAATAATTTACTTGTAAGAAGTTTTAATTCGCGGGTCTTTAATCGGAGTAAATTAATCTTTAGTGTGAATTTTATTTTCTCTGCTAAAGAAATGGAAGAAAATTTCTTCGAAATGCAATCCTATTACGAGAAAAGTTATTAGGTTAAAAATGACGTGTAATATTGAATAACATTTAAAATTTAACTCCCTGCTAAGTAGTAAGGAATGAAAATAGTGAAATATTTCTTTCTTCGATCATTGCATCATTTCGCTTTATCTATTTAAATATATTGCATCATTCTAATGCAATTAAAAATGAATAAATATATACATAAGTACAAATATCTAATAGGTAAGTCATTCATTACACAGATTCTTATTTATACGTGGGCATTTTATACAATTCCATGGAAGATATTTATATATAGGATTGTGTTACAAACACACAAGTACAACTATAACAAAATTCAAACAGGTGCAAACAAATATTTTGAACTAGATAAACGTGTATAATAGGGTTGTAGAAAAAAGAGTCATTTTCATCATTGTAAGTTTCAGAAATTGAACCTGAAGATTGTAAATTTTGTCTAGAAGACATTAAAAGATTAAATATGTTTCTGATATTACAATTAAATTAAATAATAAATATTAATGTAACTATGTTTGCTCTGAATATTTTCTTTTTATTTAATCCTCAATTGGTATCATTAGACATTGAAATAACAATTGGGCCAGAACGTTATGCAGAAAGTTACCAACCTGAAATTGAGTAAACCCAGTTTAAAGATTTAAAAAAGAAAAAGAGTTTTATTTCTATTGGATATATTTTATTTCTTGCTTTTGTTTTACAATGTTTTTTAATAGCTAAGCTGGAACTACAGCTTGATAATTTTAATAACTATAGATGTAAGAGGTGTTCTATGAGTTTTGCTCAAAAGGAAGATCACAAAATTATAGAATATTTAATTAACTCTTTAGAGGCGACGCCTGTAATAATAGTTGTTTAGATTTAAGGATAATTTTTAAATGGTCAAATTTCGTTTATATATAATTATGAAATTTAATACTATTAAAGTAACTTTTTATAAATTATATTTGCACGTGAGTCAATACAATGACAGCCGTCGTTTCTAAAAGGTTAATTTTTCGTCATTTTTGATGATTGGTAGGTTTCTACATAACTTGGCCCAATTTAAATTAACTACATAACTTCACATTACCTAATTTTGAAATTTTCGTCCAAATTATAATTTTAGTATGATACAATCTGTTGTAATAAATTATTACAGGCATCTGTAATTTAACGATACTATTGTCAAAAATAAATACAAAGATCTTCAACGTCATTTTAAACGGAAAACTACATGAAGATCATCATTTCTTTTAGAAACTCTAACTTAAACGAAACTCTAATTACAGAATGTTGCAGAAAATTCTTAACCCCTTGCGCTGGCAACTGGTTCGCGGACCATAACGAGTGACCGAACAGTATACAATAATTCGTCGCTCTCTATTTTCTTTTGAACTCGTCCGTATGATATCACTGGATAGAAACTATTAAGAAGTAATCAATTTATCATTTGTTTTGCCTGGATTACATTTAAATGTACATAAAACTGAGAAAATGTTGCAATTTGAAACAAAAAATTGTCGACGTGCGTGGCACATCATTCCAGCGCAAGAGGTTAAACGTTAGAACCATATCTCTGAAATTACACTACCAAGCAAAATCAGAGAAAGAAAATTCGACCTTCACCTTTAACATCTCGGTTTGAGCTTCGCTCAAAGACCACTTCATAGTGCACAGGGGTGAGACACATGACGAAGCGAATACGAGAGGATGGCCCATTGGTTCTGGAATGACATTAGTCATATAACAACCCCCGACTGCCAGCCAGTGGAGGCTTGTTTATGCACGTTTAAAGAATGATTAGGCGACTGACTCGCGACGGGGGTCGTCTTCCTATCTTTCTCCCTCTTTCTTCCTCTTTTGTGTTTCTTTCTCGTGTTCTCTTGCTCTCACTCGTGATTTTTCTCTCTCTTTCTGTGCGTTGCTCGTTTGCAATTTGCCGCCTCGATCGGCTCCTATCGCAGCGTGAAAATGACTGTACGCTTTTCTTCGTGATTCTGGGAATGCTACGTGCATTTTTTTTTTCTCCCGATTCAGAAAGGACGATCGACTGAGAGTTTAGAAATCTTTTTGAGGAAGCAGCAGAACAGATATACTCACTTTTTGTATGGGGACTTGAATTTGTCGAAGGTAACTCGTACAGTTTCTCTTTTGGGATAAATTGTTGACGAAAAGTTTATGGAATTGTACGGAATTTTCGTAAAACGTTTTCACTTCACTGTTTTGTTTTCATTTTTTGGTTTTATCTTATATTCAAGTTCTTATAATCTTTTATATAATATTCTATTTTTTGTTTGACGTTACGATATAAACGATTACTCGTCACTCGTTATCCTATCACTCATAAACGAAACGTTTTTTTTTTTACATTTATATTTTAATTTTATTAAAAGTTTAAATTGGACCAAGTTATTTATTTGTCACTAAATTAAATTTTTCTGTTTTTCAAGCAAAAAACACAGAATAATTCATTTAGAATCAAACATAGCACGATACGTATAAAATAGTTTTTGTTCTTGGTAAATATTTCGTCCGACATAGCTTTATTGTAAAAACAAAATTCACCTTACACCTTGCTCTTTCAATCATGTTCCTACAAACATGAAATTGCACAATCTCCGTACGAATACACACGGAACTTCTGAAGTTACACAACGTTGCGAAAGATCAACGACTCATTTGAATATTCAAAGTCATCGTCCCAATTAGCATCGTCACAAAAGATAACACGTAGCTACCAAAGGAGAAAGCAAACACGCTGTTAAGAACGACGTTAAACGCAAGATATTGACACCTCGTAAAATGTAAGCAAACTTCGTCGAATGTCTGACTAATCCACTGACAGTCGGTATTCTCTCGGCGCAACAAGCGTAATCTCGTGTAATCTTAATGAGCCCTCTTTTCCTCGCTTTGCACTTTAACGTGGACGGATTTTACTACGTAACTTAGGCTTCTCACGGCTTTTTAGTTATTACGGCAGTTTACTGTTGTGAAAAAGCTCGATGAACTAAAAATTGACTCTCGTCCTCCTTTTGAATTATTTTTGCTTCTTATTTTTCTTTTTCTTTCTTTTCTTTTTTAAATTATGGTCTGTCACAAAAATCTACATGCACTACCGTTCGTGACTGTGTTAAGGACATTTTAGTCGATTTATAGCAATAAAATATTCAATACCAGTGATATCAGTGATGAATTAATAATTACAAGTAGCGCTTATTAGCTTTTTCTGGAATTAGCGAACATAATAATTTACTTGATATAATTATACATACAGTGTCTGTATGTATAATTATAAAATATTACGCAATATCTTGTAAAATATTTAAGTACGGATTAAACGCTCAAAGTTAAAACAAATTGTCTAATCTAACTTATATAACTCAACAAATTAAAGAATTTGAAAATATAGAGAATTAACGGACAAAATGGTAAATTAACAAAAAATTTAGCTAGTTTCATTACTCCTTAGTAGCTTTTACAAATCACAATAGGTACTCTATTATTCATGAGCATGTGATAATTGCATAATCAAAAATTGTTGTAATTCATTCGTAACTGTGAGTTTTTGTGCTTTTAGAAGCAAAAATGCAAAAATTGCTTATAACGTGCAAAAATATATGAAATATTCTAAGCTGTTGAGTAAGTTCTATCTTCTTAATAATATTTAAAAATATGAATTTACGTTAGTTAAAATAGATGAATCTTGTCAAGAGTAAGAAATCTACATTTTCTAAATTTAAAATATTCTAACAAGAACGACGTCGAACTTTGTATTAATTAAACTCAGATTTGGATTTTTTTCAAACACGTTGCAACATGACACCATCATATTTTATTCGTCTAATATGAAAAAACATACCTATACTAATTTTTTAATAATCATACAAAGTGTAATAGTGACGACAAAATTAACAAAAAGGAGGAAACCTAGTATAATAAAAATGATTCATTTCATCAAATTCGCTGTCCTAGTACCATCAGTACAGAAATCCTGTCAACTACCTCTGCCAATGAACAAAATCTAACATAACAAAACTAAAAAAAAATTGCAACGTCTTCTCAGCTAAAATTCATCTCGCGAAACACAGTCATCCTCTAGCAACGAAATCACCGCACGATCTGAATCACGTGCGTCAGCGTGCGCTTTATTAACATTCTCCAGAAACGAATGCAACCGAAATGCCAATATAATCGATAGAACGATATGTATAATAAAATGCCAATGGAATCGATAGAAGGATAATAGGAGAATAGAAGAAGGGGTCGATCTCTCGAAAGGCGGTCTCGAAGAGGACAGAGCAACAGAAGAAGAAGAAGAAGAAGCGGAGAGAGAGCGACGAAGAAAAAGAATTCGATTCGTCGTGCATTCCGTCGGCGTAGCCTTTGAATGACAGATCGATAATTGATCATTATTATCGTATGACTGGGCCCTATTGTCGAGGTATTTCTGCGTCCACTCCTCCGTCTCCTTTTCGGGCCTTTAGCGTGGACCCTTTCGGAGACTTCCAGCGGCCGCACCCTGCTTGGGGTACCGCCTGCGGGGGTCAAAGGTCGCTCGTGTTACTTGAACACCCGCCGCGAGTGTCGCGCATTCCAGTCGAAAATCGTACTCGTCGTCTACGCGTCGCCAAATGTGGACCCATTATTCTTATTATCTCCGGAGCTTCGAACTTAATTTAACAACGAATGAACCAGATTTAATTAATGACGAGTGACAGCGAGTGTGACCGAGTTGGTGAATTAAGACAAAGAGAATTACTGCTGTGCAATTGCAACATTGAATTTGGAATAGAATGCTTTGTTTGTCGTTTCTATTCTAAAGAAATTATTAAATGATGTCGATATTATTAAATAATATTTTAAAATTTAATATTTGAACGAATATTACACGGATAATATTTGAATTATGTTATTTGTTATTTTATTGAATTATATTATTTAAATTAACATCACATATTAATTCAAATTTAACCTTTTTTTGTTCAATTACTTTGACTAATGCTCAATTAATATTTGAATTAATATTATATGAATAATATTTTGCATTTTAAAATTGTATTATTGGAATCATATATAATATTATATTACGATATCTTTGAATTAATATTTGAATTAAACAAAAACCTTGATTAATGCAATTTGTCCCCGTATACGTTACTCGAGTCTGAATTTTCATTCCAACGGATTATTATTTCCATTGTTTCCAATTTCTAATTTCCTACAGAGATGAAACTGACATGATCTGTTTTCTTTAATCACAATTTACTCGTTTCTGACAAGGAGCTTTCATTCATATAATTGTAAGCTAAATCCATAAAGTCATGTGATATTGGTTTAAAAAACTTTTGATTTCAGTCAATAATTGATTGACAATGATTAATATTTAATATACGATATATCGAAAGCAAAATCCCTGATGCAGTTTATTCTTTAACTACGCTTCGTTTGTCCCCGAAGAAAACATTAATTTTCGCGTTTTCAGCAAGGACGAAGCATCTATTCTATAAAAAAAAAAGTGATCTTCCGCTTGAATGTAAAAAAAAAATATGAATATTAATTAACCATATGATATTTTTATATTATATTGCATTTTTCATTGATTTAACAAAATTACCCGATAGTGAAGCAAACTCGATTGCAAATCGAGTTATTCGAATCTAAAAAAATAGAACGAAATGTACTCTTGCAACAAGAATGAACAAGACGAAAGACTAAACACGCATTTATCTTTGAGTAGTGGTAGTAACAGTACCTACTTTCCTTCTGCACTTTCACTCTTTCGTCGGTATATCACATTAAAAAAAAAAAAAGCAAATTAAGAAGAAAAATCAAAATAAAGGCAAGAGAGACCTCCGAGAAGACCTCGCCCCCCTCCTCTTTCCTCGGAAAGCCAAGAAGCGTGGCAGGCTAGATAGATAATCGCGAGTAACGTGAATTCGGAAAGAGAATGGAAAGAGGGTTATCGGCTTGTTTACGATGGTTGGCGGCGGACTTCCCGGAATGCTCGGACCGTGTAAAGCGGACCTAAACCGAGCGACGGATCCGGGCACGACCCCGCGCGCGCGCGCACGCGCGCCATCGCCAGCTCTCGCTCGATCTCTCTGAGCCAGGAACATCGAAACGCAGGACGTATTGCTCTGTCACCCACGGGCCGGCGATCTATTAGTTATGAATATTGTTGCCCACGGCGGTACATGACCGGCTCGGCCGCGTGGTGTTCTCCCAAAATATGTACGGAGGCTCGCATACTGGACGTCCTTCCTCCCCTTCCGCCCCCGCCCCTTCCTCTCGCCCTTTGCACGCGGCCATATTCATTCCGAAATGTCACGTACAACCATAGACGAACTCGTGGCCATGTCCCAACGACGCGTGTCTAACCCTGCGTTTGGATCGAACGAACTACGCAAGTTTAGTGTGAGATGTGCCAGCACATTTCGTTCAAGGGATTGCGATTGATTGCGATGACACATTTGAGCAACTGCGAAATGAGGAAAACTGGAGAATTGTTTTTGGAGATGAAATTATATTTCATTAAAAATATGTATGTATATATGTGTTTTTTATTAGATGCTGTTCAATTAGTAATTGCTACAAATTTAGATTGGATATACGAAGATAGTCAGGAAATTGTTTAGCCATTCCTCTACAGGATTTTATCGACAGCAGACTTCTTTAATTTTACATTAAATTGTACAAGAAAAGTTGGATGTTTAATTTTCGTAATAAATCTTCAACTACTTTTGTGAATAAAGGAAAGAGAGAAATGCACGAATCAAAATTTCGCCTCGTCAAGTACTAGATAATAGCCTTGAGAATATTTTCATCCAAATTGATATCATTTCAGATATCTTTGGTATTTGATTTTGAAGATTTCAATTTTCTAGAAAAACGTTATTTTCATTGAATACCAACAAGAGCTAAGTCAATCATATAGAATACTCAATAATATTCTAAAATACTCTATATAAGAAGAATCATAGTAATAAAATACCTAGGTATATAATTTTTCTGAAATTTTTTGGCTTTATCGAGAGATTTATGTAATCCCTTTAAATGAATTAAAAATTATAGCACTGATTGGGAAGAAAAAAAAGTACATGATACAATAGAATCTGTCGATCATTGGAATACCTATTACTTTGTATTATTCAAACATATTAGGTTGTCCCATAAGTTTCTTCCCTTTTTTTAATGCGAAATGAATACACGATATTTTTTGTTTAAGATGGATTTATTATGTTATAGATGAACCGTTCTGTTCTACAACCTTCTTCCATCTCTCAGGAAGCCTCATTATGCCCTCTTTCCAAAATTGTT
>KQ435817.1:631720-654198 GCA_001276565.1 Melipona quadrifasciata
TAAAAATTAAAGACAAAAATAAAATTTTTATAGTAAATGAAACTTATAATACAAAGTATGTGCGAAAATCAAAATTATTTAATGAAAATTTTCAAAATTAGAACAATAATAATGAAATGAATAAAAAAATGTAATCGAATATTTATAGGAATTGGAATGTATATTGAAATTAAGAAACTGAGAAGACATTTCTTTTTGTTACCGATGTAAAGGGTGATTACATTGATTTTTTCTAAAAAAAAGAAAAAGAAAATGATATTGTCTCCATTTTCGAACCACGCTCGTAGAATAACCTTCTGTCCAACACAGAATTAGTCAAACTCAGATGTACCTGACTTTCTCGAAAAATTGAGCCTCGATCGAATAACAATTTTATCCCTACTTTACGACTTGTGATTTTTCCATGTAAAATCACTGGTATACTACCGAATCGTAAATACCCCGTCGCGAGGAGAGATACGTGGGAAAATTCGCGGATTTCTGTACGAAACGTCACGTGCATTGATACGTTTCGCCGTAAGGAGAGGCTGTCAACGGCAACGAGAGATGTTTATGCCTGTGTCGGATGGACGGTGTATGAAAAGTCCGAGGCTGAAGCTTCAACAGGCTGTCCCGGTGTCTGCGGGCCTCGATGAAGGTGTCTTGCAAGGCCGTAATGATCTTGCGAATCTGGCGTGGAACGCGCGCGATTCATTCACGATTCAGCAATTATGCCTCGGCCACAGTACCCGCGGACGTGGTCTCCGTGTCCTGTAAAAATCCCGAGTTTACGACGCGCCGCGCGAAAGTCATTAACCCGCCGGGGAATTAAATGCGAGTTACCTGTATTTTAATTCATCCTTTTCGTACAATTTTCGTACGGATAATTTTTTAGAAGACGCGTTAATTGAAGGTAACTGAGGTTTAGAGATATTTTGGTTACGTAACATTGTATTTCTCTTTCTCTTTTTTTTTTTTTTGTAGCATTCACACGAATATTAATTAGTCCATCAAGAATCAATTTTATAATAAAATTATAAATATTTTAATTTTTTTCAAATCTCATAAAGAAAACGATGTGAAAGAAATAACAAGCGAATAACAGTTGAAATTAACTTTCGTAGGTAATGTAAATGAAAAGATTGAAGAATAGCGAATGAAATGTTGCGTCAGCAATCCTGGATTAATGTGATTCAAATGAATCGACGAGTTGAGGAAGAATATTAAGAAATATATTTTCAAAAAATATAAAAATTGAAACGTAAATACGTGAAACTATAAAACGAAAAAATAACACGGCAAAGTACTTGTCTACTCTAATACTTAGTCTATTAGATTGCAAAAGCATTATCAACTAATTTGTTTAACATCACGCTGAATGTACTTTAATAATCAATTTTCATCGAGTAATTCTCGAGTACATTGTACATAAATACCGTGTAACATCTTTCGTCGCTCAGAGCTTATATGTCGTTATGAGAGATACGTGCTAAAGCGCGACGCATTCAAATCAGTTGAAATTTCAAGCTCGAACGAGCCAGAATTAATGCATTCCCAGACCCATCAGGAATCGCCAACGGACATCGCAGGACCATTACTCGGCCACGGGACACCTTGATGAAGCTTCACAAGCAGCTGAAAACTTCCACGTCCAGGTCTTTGAGGGCAGCGGTACACCAGAAACACCTCTGGCTGGCGTCGGCCCGAAGAAAAGGTAATTACCGCTGAATTCCCGAGCTCTTCTAGGCTAGATGAGGCCATCAATGCACAGCGGGGAATCGCGACACCCTCGTCTGCCTTTCAGCCTCGTGAGGGTAGCGAGGAACCCATATTACTCATCCGTGTTTCGCTCTCGCTCTCCCACCCGCCACGATGTCCCCTCTTTTATTCGTGGCTCGTTGGTTTAAGGGCCAATGGACACCGATTGTAGGTGCCCACGTATCTCGATGACGTTTCGATTTTAGAATCTATACAACGATCGTTCCTACGGATTATTCGTCTCTCCGTGATTTCTCGTTTCCATCGAGGTTTCTACCTTTTTAGACAATTTTTCTTATAAAATTCCAACTGTGACATACCCACTGTGACAGCCATGTTGGAGTAAAACGAATACCCGCTTTATTGAATTACTTTTAATTTATTCTAAAGAAAGAAAAAGAAAAATAGAGAAGTGTATAAGATACTTTCTATATCTATATTTAATTTCTAGTGCTTAAATCTTTTACTTTTCTCATAAATGTAACGAAACGTCATGTGTTTGATTGCAAAAAATATTTTCAACGTAACGTCAATTGGTCTCCTAATTGGACGACAGATATCCTACGTCGGATCATGTCTCTGTTTTGTGATTCGCGTTCCTCCTTTTAGAGGAGAATTGTTATTTAGAGACATAGAAAAATAAAAAATAATTCTAAGAAGCATACTGACAAGCATTTTACATGTGACATATATGTATATAAAATATAGCAAGGAAAAGTATGATATATAATTAAAGGATGAAATTTCTAGAAATGGAGTTTTTAGAAATCTCAAATTTAATTTGTTGAATTAATATTAATAATTGATATCACAATCACTGGTTTCAACATTTCTTAAAACGCTATTATGGTAATAGGATCTATGCGGAAAGTTTCTCCCTTTAATTTTGTGTATTTTTGCATTTTTTCACCACAAAGTTAAATATTTAAACGAGCATCACTGAATCAGACATTTTTATGGAAATTCATTACAAATAACATATAGAGATTAATTTCATCCTTCGATATTTGCACATTATCGAATAAATTTAAAAATTCTTGTTATAACATAGTGCCAGAGGATTTTTAACTTAATATTCAAATATTAATAATCTATATTTACGTGAAGATTTGTTTAGACCTTTATTTTTGGAAAATTTTCGAATATTTTTCGAATATTTTTCGTTTTAAAATTCATATTTGCATGACATCATAATTATTAAATTAAAAAACATTTACGCTTTTAAACTACATAGAGATTTGTACATTTTTTCGTGTTTTCGAATAATTTTTGTTATAAAAATCTTTCTTATAACAGAATATCAGTAAATCTTTGTATTAATGTTTGGATAACATTGAAATTTTCATGGAAATTCGTGTACACTAAGTAAATTATTAAATAAACAGAATTTACACTACATCTAGTACACTTCCATTAAAAGCTTGACGTTTTAATATGTTTCGAATGTTTTACTACTGTCAATTTTCTGCTATTAATTTTCTACATTCTTAAATTTCACATTAATAAATAGCTGATGCTTCATAAAATCTTTTCAATATAGTTAGAAACACGTACTTTAATCGTTACAAAATCTTCAGTTATCTATTATACTATATTATTTATTAACTATATATTCGTTTGAGATTTTATTTCATATTGCAATAATCTAAAAATATCCAAATACTTATGCACAATAGTATATATACAGACATTCATCTCAATTCTTCAATTCTGCATATTTCCACGTTCATGAAAACACAAATTTATTCACAACCAAATAATCACTCCACTATTCAATAAATCACGAAGAAAGGAAGACTTGAATAAAAGTCGAAGTTTAATATTAATCGATTCGGTAAGTATTAAATAATTAACTTATTTATTTAATAAATTTAAAGCGAATTAGTCTTTGCAGATTCGTTTGATTCCTTTATTTCATATTGCAGTAACCTAAAAGTATCCAAACACTTATGGTAAATAAACAGAGAGATCCATCTCGTTCTTCGATGTTGCACGTTTAACTCAAAAAGGCATAAACATTCGCAGTCGAACAATCACCCAACTAGTTAATAAACCACGAAAGAAAGGAAGATTCGAGCAAGAGTATTCAAAAAGTATAAAATTTAACAGTGATCGATTCAGTAAGCCCGTCGTGAATTAGCCTTTATAATATCCGCAGCGGTCCTTGTGAGGGCCAACAGTGAAGAAAGAAACTGAGTGCCGTCCTAATTCTTCTGCCGTCACGCGCTTTTATGATACCGACATAAAATTTGGATTCCAACGCGAGACACGAGCAGGATCGCGGAGGATGATCGCCTCCTTAATTATATCGGCGGAACCCTTCCCCCGATATCGCTCGTAATTCAGCGAAACATCGTCCAGGGATTTACGGGGGATCTCCTGCTGGATCTGTCCAGCTCCTTCCCCTTGTCCCGGCTCCTTCGCTTTTCGTCAAAATTCGATGGACTTAAAACTGGATGCTTGTGGTAATTTTGGTACCATGTTAATCGCGGTTGTCCTTCTTCCAAAGAATGCGTAAACTTTGGAATTGAACGCTTTGCCCGACGACTGATGAAAGATTTTCTCGACTAAAGAGTTTGGATGAAATTTGAAATTTTCAGAGGTAATTAACTGATACGTTCGAGAAGGAGTAGTTACATTTGGCATGTTTTCAAAGGGATTAATAGTGAGAAATATTGAGAAAGTCTGACAATAAGTTAATAAGTTTATAAATTTACGAGTCTACGAATCTTATATTCAGGTGTTTCCCTAAACGAAATTTGCAAGTAACCTTGCAAGTTGAGCTCCCAATAAATTTAATTCCATTTGTTGTATCGCTGAAAATCAAAATTGGATAAAGACTTGTTCGCGATATGTCTAAGTGGAGTTTGGTGAAAGGAAAAATATTTTTTTTTTTTTTTTTTGCGACAAGCATTCATTGGCAGTTTTTATCAGAAATATAAAAAAAAGTAATTTGTAAGAAACGAAAATCCAATTATTAAATTTTCAAATCTAAATGACATTAATAAAAAGACACGTCGTGTTTTCAATAGACAAATATCATATACATCAAATTTTAAGGGATCGATTTCAATCTCCAGATTCAGTCGCGAATAATGCATTTGAATATCTTTACACACTATGACAATCCGTAGCATTTTCTCCAAAAAAAATATCTCCAAATTCCACTGTGAGAATAAAGGTTTCAACTCTGGTTGATCATTGATCTGCAATATTTTGTTTTCGCGGAAAAAGATTTGTAACAGTTCAAAAATCGACAATTTTTGAGTATATACGATGACTACGCGATATTCGCCGTGTATCTACCAAATTATCCACCACTTGCCCAAGGTTCATTCACCTTCACTGTCAGGCATCTTCTCTCTTCTTTACTCGCCTTCTCTTAACCCTTTATCAACCCCTACCAATAAGGCAATCGGCATACAAAAGGGTGCCAGAATAGAAAGGGCAGAACGAGATAAGGAAAGGATGAGGGAGGAGCGGTCTCGTATCCACGGAGGTCATCGGGCTTCAAAGAGACAATTAATGTGCCGAGGATACAATGGCGGATGAATGGCCCATTGTCAAGGACTATACGAGCAGCGAGTGTCTCTGCAGCGTCTCTTCTCTCTTCGGTCTCGCCGACGTGCACAAAGGTGCCCCGTTTGGATTCAAGGGTGAAGTAAAAGGGAGAACAAGCAGATCTATTGGTCAAGAAACGTTCGACAAGTGACTTCGACTTGGTCAACGAGTATAAGAAGTGTGTACGAACTATATCGTTGTTAACCATCTCTTAACTATCGTCGTTGATCTACTTTGATACGTACGAAGTCGTTCTGGAATTGGTTCTAGGATTTTTAATTTAATTAAATTTCATTATGCATTTTATTTTTGCTTGAATTAATTAATGTATTTTATTGATGTTTAGGTTGAATAATAAATTCATTTGCACACGTATTCTTCCAAAAGAAATACAACATATATTAAATGAGTAATAATTTACTTATTATACCACTCTGTAAATATTTATTCCTTACGGAAAAAATTGAATTACTTGTATTTCTCAAGTAATTTTTGTAACGGGCTTACACTTGTGCATTAAATAGGGGTGAACGAATTTATTATTCGACTATTTATAACATTATTATTATGTTTACATTGTACAATCATTTACATTATATTATATATTATTTTTTAATATTATTATATCGTACGATATTGTATTTATTATATTTATAGATGATGTTTATCGTGTCCTACATTGTAGTCATTTTATAAATTACTATTTCTTTATACTATGCATTTTGCACTGTCCCTGTCAACGTGCATTCACGTTCCAGGTTTCATATTTTCTTCTAAAATATCTAATTTTTGACTTATATTGCTCTTAAATTCGCTGATAAGAAAAATAAATGTAAAAATACAAAAAAGTATCTATAAAAAATACAAATTTGCTAAAGCTATTAGACGTTTTGACGCAACGTTGAAGTTACACGAAAGGGAAAAATAAAAAAAAGTATGCTTAATAATCCACGTAAACGCGTAAGTAACACTCGTTCGCTCCACCACCTGTAAAAGAGCGAGTATGTAACCACGTCCAAAGAAAAGGGGCAATTATAAATACAAAGAACGGTTTACACGGCATCGAAAGTACTCAAAGGGTTAACATTCCATTCTCTCGCCCATTTTCTCTTTTTATTTCTTTATCTCCGTTGCACGTATTTACAGGGACTTATCCCTCGGAATAATAAATGTTTGATCCCTCTCTACCGCCCAGCCAGCTCGTGGTGCCCGCCCAAGCGGTCGTCACAATTAAACAGAAAGAGAAAAAAGAACGGACCGAGAGAAAAGGAGAGAGGCGACGAGCGACGACAACGACGAGCCGGGACCAGAGAGAGCACGTGTCCTCGACAACGCGAGTAATTCGTTTCGTTCCATTTCGAATAAGCCAGCACCGGCCTAAAGAGAAAATGATAGACAGGGGGAGAGGTATCGGTCGGTGCGCCCTGAGACACCGGACAAGAGAAGTGTCTCGAGGATGAATGGCCCCCTAAATGAGCGGTCATACGCGGTCGTGACTCGGAGACCGCGGCGGGCAAACGATCGCGCGTTACCGTTTCGTGCTCGGATTTTCTCGTGGGTGTGTGAAAAAAAAATTGTTTGCTCCGTGTAAAATTCATTTTAATCGTAAGAATCCGAATCTATGCATAGAGTATAGAAGAATGTATAGCTTAAAATTGACGTTCATTTATAACGTGTTATTGGTATTATTAGATTGTTACATTAGTAACAATAGTAACAGTCAGTCATTTATTCATTATATTTATTAAATACGTTGTATTGTACAGAGTGATCATTAAGTGCACATCCATACTCTGCATTACATGATAAAATAGTAAATCCTATATACTTTAATTTTCGACTTGTAGATGATTGAAGAAAATATTCATTGCATTTTTATCTTTCGTGCAATTTAAAATCTATTGTGCGTTCAATTGAGATGAATTGTATGCAGAATCTACATAGAAAAAAGGATTCAGAATGGATTTGAGACTATGAGAAACACTTGGTATTTTCAACACCAAGGTACTTTCAATAGCATTGTGTTGAGACATAAAACGAACACATTGAACATTTTCTTCAATTACCTACAACTCGAAAATTAAAATTAATAATGTGGATTCATATGGCACTTTTTACACATTTTAATGTGTAGATTCACGATTTAAAATATGAGCGTGCATTTAAGAATTATACTGTTTCACATTTCATAATTGATCTAGGAGTGTGAATTGTGTTCCGACTGTCCATACAATTATTAATACAATTGTCACTACATAAAATTTCTTTTCTTTGATTAAGAAAATGATGTCTAATTACGTTCTCGTCTTTTCCTGAAAAAACATAAAAATTCGTGTTGTATTTTTGCACTTTTGCGTGATTAAAATATTTACACATAAAAAAACATACATATTCGTGTTGTATTTTTGCACTTTTGCGTGATTAAAATATTTACACCTTCCCTTCGTAATAACTTCATTCAACGATAACGCTCCATAAAACACCGTAAAAGAACCGTGAAAAGTGTCCACGTTAAACCTCCGAAATACACGTGGAAGCACGTTCGCCAAAAAGGAAAAGAAAGAGGCCAGCCTACTTTGCAACGACTGCAATTCGCGCGGGCAGCAAGCTGTCAGAGGTTCTAAGCCCGCCGGCCGGTTTCCTTCGAAAATTAAATCTCTCCACTTCTTTCACGCGGTCCATTCCCAATTACGTCCACGACAAAAATATAAATTCCCCGTGTATTTCACATCGATATCCGAGGCTCCTTTCTTCGGTCTCCTTGCCTCGAGACGCATCTAATAATTGGCTTCGTTGAAAACCGCACTCCGCGACGAATCCTTTTCCTCTTCCCTCCTCCTACGAGGTCTGTCTCATCCTTTCTCCTCGTTCAACATGCGCATGCAAGCATCGAAGAGTGTACCTTCCTTCCCTTTGCTGCTTCGTTCATCATCTTCTCTTCACGGTTCTTTCTCCCTCTGTCTTTCTCTTTCTCTCTCTCTCTCTCTCTCTCGATCTGTGGCCGTCCTCGAAGATCCAAGCCGCTCCTTCCCGGGTCCATTGAGCCGGCCACGTGGGAACTCGAGGGGATATTTTTACGTTTCGCCATTCATGTGGTCCACTATAACAGATTGTTTCTCAGAAAGGGTGACTCGCGGCGGGGGAGGGGGCTCCCCTTTCGTAACACAGCCCTGTATCTATCCAAGCAAGCAGCTAATGACGCGGTGAGAGCGTGGAGAATGATCGTAAAAGGCCGAGAATTGGTTCGTTTTGTCTCCACGCTGTCTCAGTTCCTTCGTCTCTCTTTCCGCCTATTTTTTTCTCTTCTTGCACTTTATATCTCTTCCTTCCTTTTTCCTTCTCGTTTTATACACACTCTGTTCTCTCATCGGAATTCGAGTACTTCGTAAAGAAGTTCGAAGCTTTTGGTCGTTGGATTCGAATGCCCTTTATAAGCATTCTCAATGATACTTTCAACGTTGAGTACTTCCGGAAATGAAGACTGAAATACTCTCGAGTAAACTCGAATAACAACGGTTATAGGAAATAGTTTCGAAACTTTCAAGACGGAATTTTTTATAAACGTCTGTCTTGGAAATTTTTCACCGAACAACGGACGTTTCTGTTCTTCTATTAAATGTTTGATTTTTGAGGGTTGAACGTTAACGTGCCTTTTCCTTCAGTATCGATATAAATACGTTCAACGCGCATGCTCTCCACGCTTATAGAAAATTTCATCATCATATTGGTATAATGGATAGAATTTTGTTTTGCAATTTTCAAGCATTGCGTTCGCATCAAACATAACTTATTAATTATTTATATATTAATAAATATAAATAATATTAATTATGTATAATTAATTAATATATATATATAGAACGTTTGACCAAACAATTAATAAAGGAAACAATACTAAAAATACAATTAATAGTACCTCTTTTAATTCAGAGAATACCCAAATGTTACATACGGATAATTTTTGATCTAACAGAGAAGATTTTGTCAAAAGAAACGAAGCATGTATTTTCAAGTATCTTCGTATTCGCGAGAGACGCGAATATTTCTAATACTCGTATTTTATTTACCATTGTTACAATTTCCTCACTCGTACAAATTGAGCTTGTACAAAATGAATGGATCGCAAGTGCGTTCGTTGAAAACTTTCAACTTGTGAAACGAAACTTAGATATTGAATTTAACTAAGATTCGTGAATGTTGAACTCGATCCCATCTCTACTCTGTACAATCCTTCTTCTGAATATTCGAGATATTATTTGTGAAAATTTCAAATCTTACAAACTACTTGCAGGTATATTATCACTGAAAGTGATTTTAGGGGGGTGATTTTAGCGAGGGTACCCAAAAAATCGGTAACCCTCTTTAAGTGCAACACTAATGCAACGAAAATTAGCGATTGGTCGATTTAGGTCACGTGATTCGCGAGGAGGCGTGGGGTAGACCTCGAATATTGAGCGATCGCGCCTGTAATTTGTTTTGTATCGACTCAAATGTTTGCATGTCAATAAAATTTTTATGGCAAAAAGGTCGTCTCCATTTTCTAGTCAGAACAGTTGCCTTCTGGGCCTTTCAGTGAGACGAATCGTACTGGAGTACAAGTTGTGCAGTTTTTTTCAACACTTGCACCTACAACGATCATTACAAGTGCGTTCATCGAAACATTTTTACTTGTGGCGATACTCGAAACCCATATATTCGACCCAGATATTCGAAGCTTGACTTGTAAGTAAGTATGCGTACGTGTTGGACTCGATCCCATCCCTAGTGACGACCTATTCGCAGTCATCAAAGAGGCCAAAGCCGACCAACGATTCTGATCGCCCCGGCCGTCCTTTTGAACGGCGTGTGTTTAGCCTCTCATTGTCATGATGATGGGGAATTAGCTGGAATTTTATGGACGCGGCAGGCGCGTGTCCGCGCGGCGGAACACAACACACAGCTGTGGTTAATGTATTCCGTTAATTCGATAGAGAGCCGACCATTTGAGGGCATTGGTTTCCGTGTCGAGTCGGCGAGAGGCTGCTGACGCTCTTTGTCCGAGCGGTTGCTCCGAAGAGATGAAGCAGTGTTTGATTAGAGAGTGTCGTCTATTTGCCTTCAAATAATGCCGCAGCGTGAGCTGCGTGGGCTCTCTCGTCGAGTTTCAGATTCACGCGAACGTGTTTAGAAATAAAAGGAGTCTTGTGAAACGTTAGGT
The DNA here is from genome assembly GCA_001276565.1 of Melipona quadrifasciata. NCBI lineage: Eukaryota > Metazoa > Arthropoda > Insecta > Hymenoptera > Apidae > Melipona > Melipona quadrifasciata. The sequence continues at coordinate 642,216 of KQ435817.1, forward strand.
GTTGATAAAGGAGAGATAATAACGGAATAAAAGTTGCCATAGCGTCAATGGAGTGTGGTTCCGTTTTGAGGGATAATGTCGTATGAATGTCTGAAGACACTGTGAAAGTTTTATGAGTTATAGCGTTATGGTCGGAATTTTGTGAGTCGTCGAAGTTTATAGTAATTTGAAGGCGTATTCGAAGTTTCAGTCTAATAAAAGAAGAACGACTCGAAACCAAATAAGCACGATACAATGAAACTTCTGTTGGTTTCGTTAGTTTAGTTCTCGACCTGTTTGAATTTATCATTTGGTGTTAAAAAGCATCTTGCGTTTGAACATGATGGGAAAAATTTCTTAATGGTAACTTGTACTACATAATTTCTTAATTAAACATCTTCTTGAAACTTTATAAATTTTGCGATGATGATGAAATGAAGAAAACGAGATAAAATTTGAAGGTGATAAGGTGAACTCTTATTGAATCAATTGCATAAACTATTTATTTTCTAATTAATCCTTTTCCTCAAGTTCGTACAAGTTGCTTCATGCTATCAAAGGAAAGAGGACGATTTTACACGGAAAAATAAATCATAACATAAGTGCATGGAATAATCTGCAAATAGCAATTAATTAAAAATTCTTAATAATTATTCCTTGTATTTAATAATTAATTAATAAAAATACAGGTACAGATCCGTTTATAGGAACCAAATGATGATTTTAAAACAAATTTTAATCAATACCTGATTGAATGAATTCTTCTTCTAAGGATTTATAATTGTATCATTTTATCATCCTTATTTACTATCTCTTAATAAATTACGTACGTACAATTATAATTTAAATCGCGATGCAAGAGTAATTTAAACCAAATAACCTACTTTACCCCGGAAATAAATATACCTCTGCCTGAATTAATTCTTTTAAGAAACCATCTCATAGAGCAACATCAAATTTTCAGGTTATGTACACAACACTTGTCACTTGTTTGTGATACGTACATGAGAACATTTGAACGTACTATCTATGGATCAGGCCTCGAATGTTTCAAAATTGCCAAATTGACAAAAAATCGGCACAATCGTGCAACGGAGAGATGGTTCAAATGACAAAAAATGAAATCGGGAAATACGATGGTGAGGGGGGGGGAAGAACACGCGAAAACGCTATGGAAAAGGTGTTCACGGTGGCGATCGCGGAGTCACGAAAATAATGATTGATCGAGCAATTAAATTCCGTTGTCGTACGGCAGGCGGGGGCAGGGTCTCGCGGTCGGTGAAGGTTCAGCCGGTGGTGGCGAAGGTCGGTGGGGGCCGGTGCAGCCGTGTAGCACGCCGCGGGGTGCCGTTCGGCCACAATTGCTGGTAATGAGCCAGCCTAAGGCCTTCTGACGGGCCTCGTACGCCCCCCTTGCCTATGAATTTCGCATTCTCACGTCCATCTCCAGAGGCCACGATGACAACAGAAATCGACCAACACGCGATTGTGCCCACGGTGGTTCCGAGGAATTCCGCTTGATTTCGAAGAAACCTCGAACGATCGCGACCGACGGCACCGCGCGATCGACCTTTACGATTCTCCAGTATCGTTTGCTGTCTTCTAACGTAACGAGGACGAAGAGTATCCTCGAATTAAAACGGGGTTAATTTTGTGCACATATCCATGGTTTTCCGAGTGGTAAATTCTTTTATTATCAATGCGCAATTTTAATATCGATAATAATATCCTTGCTTAAATTTGATTTTTAGTACATTTTGTACTTGTACTTGTAAATAACATGTTTTTAATTGCAAATAAAAGCCAAAAAATATATGAAAATTAACATGTAATGAAATATTAAACTAAATATGAAGCACAATTGTGACAAAAGTGTATCCAAATATTTGACTGATAAGAAGACTGTACAGAAGTGAATCTGTCGTACTCTCAAACAACACCACTATTCAAATTTACCAGTTTGTTTATTTAATATTATCATTACTCTAGTTATATATAGTATATATAGTACATATAGTATATATTGAATAAAGAACGGCATTCATTTAAAATGATGTTTTCACATTTTTAATCATTTATATCGAGAAAAATATTTAAAACAAAATATTAATTATTAATTAATTTATATTTATATTATTATTTATTAATTAATTAAATTATGGTAAATTATTCCCTATATTTGACAATAAAATGCCTTTTGCAAACATTATTATAGTTATTATAATGCGTATATGTAAATGAGGTTTTACTCCAATCTCTAAAACTTTCTCAATATCTTCATTCTAAATTGTGCCTGTGTCTTCCATGATATTCATCTTTCTTAACACATGCTTCGATTAATGCACATGTGTAAATACATTTGTCTTTCGTTGAATTGTATGAAGTACGTGTAAATATTCAATATATAGTTCTAATTTTTCTTTTTAATGGCTTGTCTAATAATGAGTAGGATACTATAGTTTGGTAGTTTTAATAACTGTGTAATGTAAGAGTTGCTCTATAATATGGGTAAATTTGTACAGAAAATTACAAATTAATTAATTTTTCGCCACTTTGAGAGTTGGTAGGTTTCCACATAACTTGATTTGTACTTTTCTTTTACAATTCATTTTCAAGATAAGACAAATGTCACACGTATTATAAGTTAGTCTAGTGATATAGCCTGTTTTGAAAATTTTCACGGTCCTCTGTGGTACCGCCCAATTTTTTTTTATTTAAGATTACATTTCAACTGTTTTATTTGTATAACAAATTTAACTCAAGTGAAAATAACTATAGAAAGCACCATTCTATATTTCTGCCATTTTTTCGTTTCTTGCTTAATAGTTGTTTATAAAATAAGTATCCATTGCCGTTTTCAAGATATTCCAAAAGCTCGTGCTACTCGGCGGAAAGGAGAAAACTTTGGAAACTGTCAAACAAACGAAATTTGAAAGTAGTACCGATTCTGAGGATCGAGACACAGTTGTGGAGAGTGCAGTTTTCGACCAACGTAGTTGGCGACACACGCGAACGCAAAGTTGGAGCTTACGGTGCGTGGCGACGCGGTGGCGACGCCGGCGTGGCCTCCCCCGTTCCGAGATTGTTGGCGCGAGGGCAGCGTGGGTGTATCGACGGGGACAAGATGAACGTTAGAACACGAACGCGACGTCCTCTCGACGTTCGGCAACGTTCGTACCGGTAACGTATGGGTTTTGCGTCGCGGCGGGCGGCACACTTTGTAACGACCGCGGCCTTTTGACTCGATTAATCTTCGACGTATGTATGTACACGCGCTACATAGTATATCCAGGAAAATATCGCCGCGGCCACGGTATTCGGCTCGCGGGCGAGCGTGTGCGTGCGTGCGCGCGTGCTGAGACCCGGCGATACGTTCGGGAATAGTGTCGTGCTGCGCGGATGGGAGCCGTCCGACCCGGCCTGCCGCTAAGCGCCATGAAAATATTGCTCCCTGCTCGACCTGTATCCGCACCCCTTTACCACGTTCTACCGGCGAGGAACGAGGTGACGCCGGACCGCTGCGCTGCTTCTCTTTTTGCCGCGGGAAGCGGCTCCTCCATGAAATGTGACGCCGTTTCTTCGGTGGTTGGACGAGAGTTAGGGGGAGAGGGAGCTTTCGAGGAGCTTTCGAGGACGGTTAGAGCCGTTGTTCTAACGTCACTTATCACGGCGAGATTCCAGGTCGAGACCTCGCGAATAACGTCTCTTCGTGAAAGTCTTCTCGCCGAAAGAATCGAATTCTTTCATTCTTCACGAACACTCGAAGGGAGAAACTTTCATCCTGCATTTTCTCCTCTCGTTGAAAGATATAAAACGGATTGTCGTTTAACCCCTAAATTTCAAAGACAAACTCGCTTAAACGTCCTTCCTCTTCAATTGTAAGATAGAAGCTGTTCAAAAGTTCTATTGGTTAACTTTACACTATAGCTATTTAAAAAAATAGTTATTTGTGAAATTAAGAAATTAATCTTTGGTATCATTCAATTCTCATATTTCACTTTCTATTTTTTGTAAAGTAAAATATTTGACGATAAAGGAAAACAGTTTCTCTTAACTGCAGTTTGTTTTTCTTTTCTTACATTATGCTCTTTTATTTTGTGGAATAATGTGGAACACACACTATGATAACCCGCGTAACATTTGTAATACTGAACAAAATCGAACATGATTTTAATATTAGAATATTGCTTATTAAAAGTGAAATGGTATAATTTCAACCATCCAAACGTTTGGTGCACACCATCAATTTTAAATAAAAATATATTTTCCTGGACAGATAAAATTAAAGATTAAAAGTAATAATACTAATTTGTAAATTGTTATTACTTAAATTATATTTATGATTAAAACGATACAGGACTTGTGTAATCGTATTAATAACACATTATGTAAAATATTTTTTTTTGACTAGTTGACGATGGCGTGTAATACGTCTCAGCTCGATCAAGCAAATTGCATCAGACCATTGTTATTCGCTGCATAATACGGCAACTAAAATTCATAAAAGTGGCGAAGAATATTTCAACCTGCAGGAAGATCGTAGAAAATTGCAGGATCGTTGAAAGGTCCCATCGATTCCTCGTTACGTTGCATCACACTCGTTACAAATTGAATACTCAAAGAACAAACACGCCGTAACCAATCGAAAATAACATACCTGCCTAATTATCCAAAACAATGGTGCCCACTTTCACGTTACCGTGCAACGCCGTAAGAATCTTCGAACCATGATTATCTGACGAAGGCTCGAAGACTTGAAGACGGTACCAAAAAAACATCAAAATAAAAAGTGAGTACCAGAATTGAAAAATGTCGTTTGTCAAAAATATTTTACGTGCATCGTATGCGGTAGGATATAACAGGACAATTTTTATTTTGTAGTATTGTAATAGAATGCAGAACATTATGGTAAAATTTTAAATAATTACTGCGACATCATTGATAAATCCAATATTCAACAACTGACAAATATTTTCAAATATATTTTTGATTTTCTTATAAAACGGGATTGAAACTTGCAGTATTTTATATACCTATACTTGTTTTAAATGAATATCAGATTGAATTCTCTTTTGTCAAACAGATAAACAGGTGTCCTACTATCATTTTGTTTTTTAATTGCATTAATGCAAAAAATAGAAAACTTTTTGTTGTATTCGAGTCAATATATTTGTAATCATTTTTAACAGAAAAAAGTCAGATTTCGTAAATGGCTATTGCTCTAAATTTATTATTCTTCAAATTATTATTAATGCAAAATTTAAAGACTTATTGTTCCTTACATTTTCTATAAATAATAATAACAATTTCTGATTTCTAATTTGAAGAGTAAGGAATTTGGAAAAATTGCTAAATTTGAGTATGTAAAATTTCGTGAAAAAGAAGTTTATAAAAAAAAAAAACTCGTACTACTAACGGACAGATACAAGTATTTATTTGTAAAATCTCTTGATAATATTTAATATTTGTAGAAAATTGCCAAAGTTCTTCTTCCTGAAAGATTCGATGATTTCTTACGCTCACGTTGTTTTCTACGAGTTACGTTCGCAAGCCATCGACGCGATTCACCTAACCGACCTCTAATTTCGCTTTCACCGTTGCTTCGTACGCTACCCCCACGCGTTCTGCTAATTAACAAACAAGACCCGCCGCGCGAACAAAAGGCGATTTCACGAAGATTGCGCACGCCATTAGCCGCGTGGCGAAGGCGGCTTTTCAACGGAACCTTCACCTACTTGCAACGAGAACAAATGCCTCCATCGCTCGGCTGGATCCCTCCCCATATTAGATCAATTATTCATCGTAATCGTTCGATACTACCGCTCCAGCTCACGGAGAGAAAAATAGAGAAGAAGAGAGAAAGGAAGGAGAAGCGTCAGGAGATGGCTGCAGCACCCGGGGTGAAATCGGCGATTGGTTGTACGGGGACGTGACGGTTGCGTGAAAAATGGCGCGCGAACGGGGCCTATGAACGGCGGCAAATGAGGCGCCGCGCGAATACAACGTTCGTTAATGCGCGCCTCTTACTATAATCTAATATCCGTTGATATATGGGGTGAGTCGATGGGGCGCCGTTGAGCAGCGCAAAGGTCGTAACACCGGGGATCGGCCGGTGTGGATATTTACAATTTTAATCATCGTCTCTGCGTGGGACTCGCTCGGCCACTCGCGATTTCTCCTTCTTCGAATCCACCTTCCGAATCGGACAGTTTTCATTTCGCATGACGGATCACGTGTCGGAGTGGTCATCGGGGACCACGCGGGCCCCACCGTGTTCGATCGCGTCTGCGAGGGGGGGGAAGCAGCTGTATTCGTACGATAGTTTCGACCCTGAGACGAGTTTCCAACAGTACCTGCAAATGACTGGAGGTATACTGCGAATTTTTAAGCAAATCTGTGTTTGACTTTGAGGTAGTTCAATTGCATCGAAATAATTTTTAATTATAATAAATACAGTAATAATTGCACGTATATATCCAGCAATTTAACTCTAGTCTGGATTAAATTTATTTTACATTTTACATTTACAAAATATAAATTAACTGTATTCTTAATTTAATTCGTTTCACTTTTATGCAAATTTATATTCCATTCTGATGATTTAACTACATTTTATGTAGGTAACAAAGTGCAGTGATGACTAAAAATTTAACACGAGTAGAATTTTATTTTAAATTATTATAACGAGCATTTTGTTTTCGATAGTTTGTATAAGTATTGTTGCATATTTATTTCTCTATATTTTTACATTTCTTCATTTTCTGGCAAGCCAATGCAGTGACATCAGCCAATTAGCCACGTTCTGCAGCGGCATCAGAATATTATCATTTTTTTATTTTATTCACTATCATTATTAAAACTACGAACTTTTATACATTTATGGAAAATTGTAGGATGCAATAATAGAGTATAATGCAGAGAATATAATACTCAAAAATATATAAAAGTAAATTAGTTTATTGACTAGACCGACTAGTTTGCAGACCAGTTTATTGACTTATTTTAAACGTGATTAAAAATATGGAACCTGAATACAAATTATATAATATACAAATACTATTATACTGTTATATATCAAAAAAATATATATTATTTTTTATTAGTATTTATAGTATATCTATATAATTTGTAGATTCCTCGTTGTACAAACCACAATTTATGTAATTCTTTCCAATTTTAAAATACGTACAACACTCATCCAAAGATTTTTGAATAGAAGTCATCGATTTACAATTTTTACAATGAGAAGCTTCATTCAGTTCGACGCAGAACCATTACGAAGAGAAGTCACGATCGGTCCATTCTCAAAAATTGCTGCGACATTAAGTCAGGTGATTCTCGGAAACACCGAACAGCAGGAAAGAAAAATTGAGAACACAAAGTCCCAATTTTTCTTTTTGTAAAAGGAACAGATTATAGAGGGAAAGAATATTCTCATCCTTCTCATCGTTTCACCTGTTTTTCCTTAAATATCTGTAACTGACGCCCGCCTACCTTTTATCCGCTGTCTTCCAGCACCCTTCTGTGCGCCATTCTTTGCACAGGGTTCCTTTCACCTCGTGGTAACGCCTTCTTCGTTATTCGTTGACAAAGGACTATAGACAGCGATCCTCCAGGCGGTAGCTTTGACCACCTGTTGCCACTTTCGTGACGATTCTCGCACCCTATGATGTCCCGCAAGGGTTGCTTTTGACTCGAGTCACGCGAGTGAAATGATAGCTTTCGTAATGGCTAAAAAATCACTAAAATTCAATTTCGTAAATTTTTTATTATTTCATCATACAGTATACTTTTGTTGTAAAGTTAAACTTACATTAATGTCACTAAACTTTAGTTTCGTAGATTTTTTATTATTTCATCATACAGTATACTTTTGTTGTAAAGTTAAACTTACATTAATGTCACTAAACTTTAGTTTCGTAGATTTTTCATTATTTCATTATACAGTATACTTTTGTTGTAAAGTTAAACTTACACTAATGTCACTAAACTTTAGTTTCGTAGATTTTTTATTATTTCATTGTACAGTATACTTTTGTTGTAAACTTAAACTTACATTGATGTCACTAAACTTTAGTTTCGTAGATTTTTTATTATTTTATTGTACAGTATACTTTTGTTGTAAACTTAAACTTACATTGATGTCACTAAACTTTAGTTTCGTAGATTTTTTATTATTTTATTATACAGGCTTTTGTAATAAAGTTAAATTCACATTAATATTCAGGCACTAAGTATTCAAACTGTCGCAGTAAAACAAAATTGTTCAACAACAATAAACCTGGTTCGTTTTAAAATCTGAAGCCTTTCTCGAAACACACCATTTTCAAAATACATCATTTATTTAATTCTAAGGTGTTTTTACACCACGCAATGGATGGAGAGGTAAAGAGACCCTTTTTCTCAAAAATACTAACTGTCATAGTGTATAAAAATACTGGAAAATTTTTTTTTCCCCCCTGTTTACAATGTTCCCTTAAAACCTCACTTTCCGTCATTTTGTTTTGAATTTCAAATATCGGTTGAAAATGAACACAACGACGAAAATGTTGCGATTTCTCTTTTTTTTTTTTTTTTAATGGCGAAAAAAGATCGTACATCAAGTTTTGGGAAGTCGAAATCGATATTTCTGTCGTTCGTTGAAAAGTAGGTATACACGATCACACACGCGTGTAGCACCGGTGGTCGAATAGAGTAGCGACAACACGTGGGTTATACGTAATTAAACGGGGAGAGGCCCGATAACTTGACGTGGCGCCGGTTTAACGCGTTAATTATCTCGTTCTTGCGAGTGCAGTCCGGTTAATGAGGCTCTCGCTTGTAACTTGCCCTCCTACGTGCCCAGCACGCGCGCTCATCCCGGTGAAATTGCTTTTATCGTTCGTTTATCCGGTTTCACGCTGCACACCGTCGCGCTCTTCGCAATTATTTACGGTCCTGTAAATTCGAGACAGACGCCACGTAGTTTTTCCTGGCCTGTTATAAAAGATTCTGTCGCAAGAGTGTCCGTTTCTTGAAGAAGAGGAACACAACACAAACAGATACGTTATCGATTAAATTCTTTTGAATTTTGCGAAAATTCAAGTTCCTTTCTGTATTAATATTAATGAGAGAACAAAGATCGATTTCTCAGTGGAAGGAATTCTTTTTGATTGTGAAGAAAATTTCGAATGATTTAAAAAGGTGATAATTTGTAATGAGATCTTCTTTATCTTCTGTTTCTTTAGTTACATTCATGAAAATGTAAAACTGAATGAAAATCCGTAGTCTAATAACTACCACATGGATCAAAGCAACGATACAGCTCAAAGTAGTACATTTTTCATTTCATTAACAGACACTCGTTCGCAATGATAGCGATAGACAGAACTTATATAATTAAATCGCAGATTTTTGTGTATTTAAATACAAAAATGATACAAAAATGAAAGCGTATAGTGAGAATATAATATATGAAATCTATTTAAAATATAATAATCTTTCTAATATCTAATAAAAAAAATAAATTTCTATGTTGTTTGTTTTTTGCAATATTTGTAATTTACTCGTCAACAAAAATCTCAGTGACAAACGTCAATTTTGAAGAAAAAGTCTCTGAAGTTAAAAAGTGAAATGTTTGTTATTATTATAGTTATTGCAAGAGTCTGGCTACAATGTTATAAAATTTATATACCTAATGTATAATATCTACTTGTATATTAATGAAATAAATTTTAATTACAGCTCTCTGAGTCTCAGTGCATAAAATGATGACATGCAGAAAACAATATAGTAATTTCACTCTAAACTAATTATCATTAGTTTTTTATTATACCATCTAGTCTATCGCATTGTCTCAAGGTTCTATTCTTTTGGGTTGCTCTTGTATAATATATCTATTCATAGTCACAAAAATTATTAGCATATTCTAATTTACCATTAATTAGTATATTCTAATTACTCCAAAAATTTTGTTTTGAATTATAATCTCTAATCACATTCTAAAAAAGAGTTAAAAATATTTCTTTTTAAATTAGGTATAATTAATGACCATTTATTTTCATTCGATTAACTTTGTTATTAAATTTATTAAATTTATTCTTTTGTTAGAAGAAAATATAAAAGATATATAATGTTATATACAGTAATTTTACAGATTCGAGATAATTTAATTCTTTAATAGACTCGCGAGTTAGATCGTTAATGGAATACTTGTGAAAATTAATTAATTACATATCAGTGAACTAGTTATGACACATAAACTAATTATCATTGATTCTTCGTTAGCTTAAATCTCATGAGTGAGGGTTACTCAAAACTTCTCTGCTCTGTGATGAAACAATCTCAGTTCAGCCATTTGTAAAAAAAAATAAGAGACAAATACTCTTCAAATCTCCTACAACAAGAATTCTATTACAAATTGTTTTCTTTCGCGAGAAAAAGAACTGCAACAGGTTATTATTAATTTTACACGTTCAAAGTGGTCTGATACGTTGCTTCGTTCGATATTTCACGGTATTCAACAGACTCAGAGGTATGAAACAGGCGATTTAATTGATCCGATGATATTACGACACCGCCGTTATCGCAAATGCAATCAATTACAAGATACCCGCGGCCGGTTGCATCGTAGAACACTCGATTTATGCGCGCGGGTTTGATCGAACACAGGGAAAAAGTAAGCGGATAAACAAGTAATCGACAAGTAACTCGGCTTGCAAGCCGATTACCAGCTTGTTCTACAAACGATCACTCGATTCGCTCAAGCAAATCTACAAGAACATCCTTCTAGATCGCTAGCAAGAAACGATCAATCGTTGATTTTCATCGGATGACTGGTTTACGAAGTAGTCTTATATACTATTATACATACGTATGATAGGAGCTGGAATTTTTTATTGCTTTTTTTAAATGCTTTAGCTATGTATTTTACTATTTTCTTTAGATAATTTTTAAATATAAAAGAAAATAAAAGAAATACTTATATATATATATATATGGATTCTCCTGCAAGCTTGTTTTATTGAAGGTGTCGCTCAGGACTTGTTTCAAAATTGGAGAAACTGAATAACACTTTATACAACAAAGAATGTATAAAATATAAAACATAACGTATAAAATATTGATTGAATTACAAAATATACGTACATTTAAAAATTATCTACGACAAATACTACGTATTAACCCTCGAATGGCAGATGGAAACGCTGCTTTTGACATTTTAACATTCGAGTCTTATTATATTTACAAACTCGTGACTTTTGTTCTTAGAGGTAGAGAGTTCTATTGAATTATTATTATCACGAATTCATTTTGTCGGTAAGACCCCAAGACTTTTTCACGTACTATCCTTGACAATGTTCCAATGTTTTTTTTAATACCTTCGAACAGTTTGATAAAACTGTCAATCATGCCAAGGCTGTGTTTAAATTTCATTCAGAGATCGAATACCCGTATATTTTGAGATTTCGATATATTGTAACTTAATTAAATTAAAAATGAATTATTATAATATATTCGATATATTGTACTTAATTAAATTAATATAACATAATATGTCTCAGCGCGACAGTGACTTTAGGAAATGCTGCCCGCTTTGCTGAGGTTCTCTCGTTTTGCCTTTTACAGCCGTCGGAGAGATAATAAATGGAGATTGTAGATTTTTTTATATAACTATATTTAAATCGAATGTAGATGATGCGAGTCTGAGAGATGTATACGGGGTGCCTCCGCGTCTAGACTCGAACTGAACTGATTGATGTTACATGATAGAATGTCCCCTCGTGCTAGGAGACTGTCCTTTATAGGAGCGACAGTGTGCCTACGTGAGTTCTTGATGACAGCCAAGAATGTCTTTGTTTACATCCTTAAAAAGATTTTCCACATGCTAATCCCGCCTCTCGGGGCAAGATAAAGGCCCCTTCGACGGGAGAATGCCGTATAGCATCTGGAACTTCTCGGCAGGGTAAAGTATTCCTGGAACCTAGCCTGGGTGCCCGTCTGGAGGTGTTATGTTCTGCTCCAG
>KQ435817.1:654240-681824 GCA_001276565.1 Melipona quadrifasciata
ATTGTATTTAATTAAATTAAAAATAAATTAAATTCTAGTTTAAATATCGTGAAAATTTTAATTCTTTCTAGTTTAAATAATATCGATACAACGATGTTATTAGTATTTGTCGTGTCAATTTATACCTCTGACTTTACAGCTCGTCGCTGATCGCGATGAGAACAGTGTTTTTCACTGGTCGCGAGTTTCCCTCGGCGCGAGCCGCCTCGTTAATCCCGGCCGGGAATTGGTCTCGCGGAGAGGAGTAAGCCGGACAATTATTCAAGCGGATTTTTCGAGCAGACCGCGGCGGGTTTGGGTTGGCCTTCGGCCGGCCCTGGGCCGAAGCAACCGTAGCTCGCGCGTACAACGCCGATGCGATGCCAGAGCTCCGTGAAGTCTTGTTGTTTTTCGTGGCAGGCCGAGCCGACGGAGGAGGCTACGCGGCGCCTGGGGGCCCTCCCACGAGGAGGAGTGACCTCGGTTGCAGGCTTTCGCTCTTGGGAATATCTGCGAGCGTCTTCTTTGGCGGCGCGGGTGCGCTCGCCACGATCAGGACCGCCACACAGGCCCCTCGGCTCGCCACTCGCTCTACCTTGTTCCGGTGCTTTTTACGCTTCGTAGAAAAATAACACCGTATGGGGGTATTTGGAAGTGTACCGAACGCAGTTCAAACGAATCTCTCTGACTTAACCTTGACGCGTGCGCAGTATGTCCCTTAATTGTTGAAAATACGAGAAGAAACATTTCGAAACGAAATTTGCGTCATTTCCAGAGGAGTATGTAACAACATTGCAATCACTTTTTTTATCGAGATACCATTTGACCCTCACTTTCTGTTTTTTGAATAGAATTGTATATTATTGACCGATGCAGTTTCATATTTTCTATAAAAAAAAAAAAAAGTGTCAACCTATATGTTGCGAAAAATTATCAATTTAAGCGAAAACAACAATTAATTCTGTAAAATCTGTCGTGAGATATTTAGCTATGTAATCTTATTTTAAAAATGCGTGTCATAAAAATTTCATCAATTCACATTTATCAAAACAGTTTCTTTGAAAAATTAATAATTTTGACGACGTCTTCCGTCGTCATTGATATATACAGAACTTGAATGTTCATAATTTCCTCACTTAAAAAAGCTGAGAAAACTCAAAAACCAATTTTTGAAATTTTATATGAACATCTTACTCGATTCCGCTTCTTGTAAATTATTCTAATCGTTCATTATTCAAATAGGCAATTAATTCTGAATTCATTAAGGCACAACGTTACATTGTTACTTACTCTTTGGAATTAATATCGATAAGGCTGAACGATAATGAAATTACCGCGACAGGCATTCGCGTGATTTTTCAGAAATTAAACACTAAAATTATCGGTGTCGTTAAAACGAACGTCGCGCTTATAACGCACGGAATAAGCAAACACACGTTTCTGTCGTAATTTCCCGCTGACGGAAGTGGGTAATGATACACGCACGGTAAAGTGTTTCGGTAAACGCATTGAAATTATAAGCTGACTAAGTGATCTATGTTCCACTTTGCATTCCACCATGGGGTAGGTTAATGATAAACAATCCGGGATTTTTTAACGGTAGTGTGCGCATTATACGCCGCTCCAAACAGTTAGATCATTTGCTTAAATGCACCGTGCGTTTCGTAGAGAACGCGATACAAATTATGGAAACGATTTAGTTCGCCCTGAAGTGTATTATTAAGCAGTATATTCTAAATGCCACGGATTCTTGCTCTTTGTAAACTTCCTAGCCGTTTGTAAAACGGACGTGGTTATTTCTAACTTGACTCGAACTCTGTTTCGACTCGACGCAACAAAATTGTTCTATTTTCTGCTAATTGTTAATTACGGAATTTCTACGAATATTTGGATATTTATCAACTACTCGAATAGATATGATCTATTGTAACGTAATTACAATTTATTAAGATTAAGGTATATTTTAATACGTAATGATATAAATATTAAGACATGTGATAATATAGTATATTATATCAAGATGTGTTGAGGATGCAACGATGGACATAATGTAATATAATGATGCAACAGAATAAAATATAATTATAAGGATATTAAAAAATGTTTAACGATGGATGTAATGATATAATATAATAAAATATAATAAAGTAATATAATATTTATAAATATCGAATAGATGGGTATAACGTTACTTGAAATTAAAATAACATATTTTTTATAGAAGATTATTTTAATAGTATCTCAAAATATAACCATTGTAATGTAAATCTTTTTTAGTATGCGTTTTTTGCCTCTTAGCGCAACTATTTCCATTGACTCGTACTACTTATTAACATCGAACGAATGTTCACAAAGGTGCCCTTTAATTCTTTCAAAAAGAAAAAAGAAAAAAACATGAAAGTCTATTCAGACTTTTCTCCGAGCACCTAACTGTGTTTCAAAACTTTAATGAAAATTAAAAAATGTTCGTCAAATTTGAAACACTTTAGAATATTTTGAGGAATACTTTCAAAGTACTTATTTGGGAAATTCACTTTCAAACTATAGTACACAGTAAATTGTTAATATTGCGTAATGAAATTGTAATTCAACGAAATTTATTCTGAAATGGAATATTTGTATAATTATCCAGCAATTACGCAACAATTCGTTGATATTTTCATCCATGTATTTGATTTTTCCTTTCTTTTTTAGTAAGAAAAGTCAATAATATAATGAATTTAAACAATCAAATTATTGATTTCTTAAAGAAAGACAACTGTCGTATGGCTAGTTTTAATTTCAGCTTCACATAGTTTTAATTTAGTTACATAGTTAACAAATTACAAAATTAATTAATTAATTAATGAAAGGTTAAAGATAATAAAAGAGCATTAAGATTCCGAATTTTTATGCAAATTCATATTTTCGAGGATATGGACAAAATAAATGCTTGACAGAAAGCTATTCTACGTAGATACCAAATATTGCAGACACTATACTTGAGATATATACTTTGGACATTTTTTCATATTGTCTATTAATCAAATGCAAATCATTTTATTACAAATACAAATATAAATCATTTCATTAGATATCATGAAAAGATCATTTCATCAGAAATCATAGAACAAGTAGATATTATATTTGTTTCAAAACTAGACAACACTTTAAATTAAATAACACTATAAGAATCCATAAATAAATTAATATATTGATATAACTATTATGTAATTAATAATTAATTACTAAATAATTCGATATATTAATAATTAATAAATAACCCATCATTAATGCAATAATGTGATAATATTATTCACGATAGATACTGAATATTAGAAATTGGAAATATGTTTCACAAAATTTCTGAGTTCGCGGAGTTTGCACGAGGTATCACGAATTGATCACTCGAATGTTAACCACCTGAGTGTTAAACCAATAAAAATGGCAGCGCCCAAAAGATACTCGAATGTTGCGCGAACAGGTTCGTTTGTTCTGATTCACCGCCATTAAGTAAGTTCTTTCGCAGCAACCGGAGCATCAATTCCCGCGGCAATTTGAAGTAGGCCGGCAAATCCATTAGGCGAAGTTCTCGGAGGCGAAAGGGGCGTTAAACGATGCGACGTCGTCGAGGGTTCGTATCTTCGTGTTAACAACACGGCTCCCTCGACCACCGAAACGGAAGATGTGCGCGACGCAAAATAGCCAATTTCCTTAATCTAATTAATGATTGAGGTCGTTCACCGTGCGTAAATAATTACATTAGTTACATTCCATTAAGAGCTTGGTGCTTCTTCTACTGTTAATTTTCTGCATTTTCAAGTTTCATATAAAATCACGTAAAATCTGCATAAATTCTTTCAATGAGGTTAAAGACACGCAATTTCAATCGTTCAAAAATTTTACGAACATACTTAAAGTCACTCTACAGAGTCTTTAGCCATCTAATTGTTACACCTATTACTGTTAGCTACTGTTTCTATCAATATCTACTAATTACACATGTTACGATTCATCTGAATCGTATTTTATATTGTAATAATGTCGAAATACTTTTGTCATATAGTAAATCTAAGTTGTGTGACTAAAATTAAAGGCTGACAAATATATTCGTTAAAAAAGAATTGTACTAAAATTATACATTAAATTTTAACGACAGCAATTGATTTTTTTGGAAATTGGACAATTTTATTGCTCGAATTCGTCAATATTATTGGAGGAACCTGGACATTTATAATTTTATTATTAAAACGAAGATAAGGAAAGTCAAATACAGGTGGAGAAAAATGATAAAAGAGAGATCTAATCTGTTGCTAAATTGTAATTACCGAGCAACTAAATAAATATTTAAATATTTAGCTCTTTGCAGTGAAATTCTTTTATATTTATCTTTGTTTGTGGCTTCAAAGTAATAAAGCGGAGAAAGCAGAATAAATAAATTTTATGATTCTAATGTTTTTAAAGAATTTTACTCTTTCCTCATATTACGAAAAAAAAAAACAACCCGTTAATATCTTCTTCTAATTCCTACAAAATAAACTCTCTCAAATTTTTTGCTACACTAATCCAAAAATCTGTTTTAAACTGCAATACATATTTGGATAATCGGCTTGTTGTCTGTGCATAATATAAACAAATCAAATACCTTAAAATAAATGGAAATGTAATAGTTACAATCGTATTGGTCACAGTGTTCAAATCAGTTTGACTTCATTACCTGTCGCGACTGAGACTACATCTACGAATGTTCGACACCTGAACATATTTCAACAGAGTACATCCACAACTTTAATTTCGAAAATTCAATTGCTCGTCAATTCTGCTTAGGATGCAGAAAAATGTTTCAGTAAATGAAGTACCTAACCAAATTCTAATCTTCCACTTGTTAAGAAAATTCCAAAGTAACAGCGATACTCGTATTCATTGTGCACAACGTACATCACGGAGATACAAACTAATCATCCGGCGCAACCTCAGTTCACAATCTAGTTATCCAACTACACATCCAGTACAACTAAAACCAATCAAGTTCTTCCTCTCGTATCCTCTCTCATCTACATCCTCCAGTCCCAAAGAACCGTTCGATAAAAAAAAAAGAAAGACCAGTGTCCCTGATCGCGGAACATTCAATTCCCCGAAATTCCCGCGGGCTGGTCCCATCCTGGGCTCGTTCCGCGAGCAACGTGTACGTCTATATCGCGTCGAGGCAGCGTGTCTAACCGTTGCACGAGCTCTACATGTGCGAGGGAGTCGAGTCGTCGTCGGTCAGTCGAGCCGGTAATGGGAGGTTAAAGGTCAGCGCGCCGCCAACGCTGGTGAGGAAGAACGAAGAAGAGAGAGAGAGAGAGAGACCATGGTGTACAGCAACACAAAGAAGAAGAAAAGAGATCGAGGGGGTGTAGGAGACTCGAGAGGAACCTCTCTCTGGGCTCGTTGGCCACGCCGGCAGGAAGGGGAAGGGGATGGCGTGGCATTCTACCGAGGACCACGTTTACGTATACGTGCAACCACGCTGTGTACGTATATTGGTACGCGTCTACCGGGTTCTGCAAGTGTACGGCATATACTCGAAGCCGTATATAATGTTGTATAAGCATCGAGAGCTGGCCTTCCAACGGTGTAGAGGGGATGAGGGAAGCGAAACGGAGGGGCTGTGGTGCGATATGCCTCTCGAAACCGTGGGAACGCACGTGGCCCCACGCGCCTAACTAACCCCCTTTGCCTGCGCCACGACTCGCGGGCCAGGCCTTCTCCTCCTTTTCCCCTTATCTTCCACTTTGCCCTCATCCTCTTTCGGCATCTTCCTCCCTGCTTCCGTCCCACCATTTCCTTTTTTTGGTTCTCTTGGACCAGAGAACGCAGAACACCTTACGGATTATTAGGACTGTGTAATTACGTGGATCGAATCGTGATCGTTAGAACGTTGGGATGTTTATACATTTGTGAAATGGAATCGTCCGAGTTTGAAACTAAATTTTTATACCAGCTTCTGGCGAGATACCGATAATCAGATTTCACGATTGATTTCTGCAGGATAGGACGCAGAAGATTCTACATTTTGTGGATTATTAATGTCGATTATGCAACGATTGTAGATCTCTGTGAGATTCGTGAGAATGAGAGAACTTGATCACCCTTTCATTTGGAAATTATTCTTTCCATCTCTCACTCTTACGAAATTGCTACGACTTGAAACGTGGTCAGATTCATTTAACATCAGGAACCATCATAATGTTGGATCAGTGTCGTATTAGAACATTTTATTTGCAATTATTTGCAACAACTGACATTAAAATATTTTCCAATAGATATTAGAACTATGAAAGGAAATTCAAAAAATTTTGCTTAATATCTTTTTTTTCATCTGGATTTTATGATTTTATGAAATTTCAAGGAATTGAAGTAGATATTTATAATATTATTGTCAAATTATCTCAATTAACGTTTCTGTTTCACTTTTAAAATTCATTCGTTTCGTTGAAAAAGGTGAAAAAATACTGAAGATTTTGAATGATTTTACTTCCATTTAGAAACGTTTTCCAATATGCAATCTTTCGAAGAATGAGAAAAATTGAGAAAAAAATTATTCAAAAGTTTCGATTAATTGACAATTTCTAAAGTTTTCTATCGTACCCAAGTTCACACGACTGTCAATTTTACAGAAAATAAAATGTGTTGAAAGTTTTGAGCGATTTAATTTTAATGGAAAAAGTTTCTTCAGCCTGCTCAAAGTTTCTGCAACTTTGGTCATGCTTTTACATACTATCACAGATGTTGAAGCATCATCTCTATTCTTCTGCAACTTTCTCACTAAATCCTTGTTACTTCAACGTCGCCTGCAATTTATCACTGAACTTCTTCTTGTAAATGTATTCAACTTCTCTTTCCACTCTCACCAATTATCCACCCTCCCTTATTTTTCGCTTGCTCTGCAGATACATTGCCCTCTATCCGTTGCTAGATCCTCTTACTTTCACCGAGTTTTGAAATTTCTTCTACATTTCTTTGGTAGATAATGTCTGTCACGATACTTCGTGATCTCCGAGCCATTTGTAATCTTCGTTTCTGATATTCCTTCGAGCTAGATTTCATCGCCAGTATCCTTATCCTCTTCTATTTACTTTGTCGTTTCTATCAAATGATATAATTTCTCAAGAGCTTTTACTCTCCTACCATAATTTGTGGTTTGATCAACACCTTTCGAGGGCAATCTTAAATCTCTTCAAGTTAAATTTTACTGCTGGTATTTTTATGTTGTTTTATTTACTTTACTCTTTCTGTCAAATGTAATTTCTCAAGAACTTTCTCCACTTTTTCAAATAATGGAATAGTTTCTCAAAGACGTGTTGCAAAATTCAAGTTTTTCAATGAAGAAATTGGTAAAACTTCATTTTTCATATGCCATACATATTCATAAGTATTATAACTGAGGAATCGATGTAACAATAGAAATTTTTTAATATTTCCGTTAATTTCCAACAATGTGTCATTTCCACAAATTTAGAAGAAGAACAAGTGGATTGGTTAAATTTAATCATTCGATCTCGTATCTTTATCTCGCAACGAAATCTAAATATAAATTAAATTTAGCTTAAAATTTCATCCCACTTCACATGGCGAACCTGCGTTCTTTTTTACAAAAGAGAATTAATTTTCTTTCGTCATTTACCATTGCAACTTTTCGAATAGCGAGACTGTGAACAACGTTTTACAAATATCTCGTTATCAGCTTTAGGAGCTTAAATTAATCTCAATACTTTGTATTGTATACCATTGACAATGATGTTAAATAAATTACTTATTTTTTAAAATAAATAATACCTACAATTAGAAAATTGAAATAACAAAAAAATGAAAAACACATTCCTGTTAATTTTCAACTCAACTTACCGATTCAGCGATTTAACAAATTTAAGAAAGGAACAAATGAGATAATTAAATTTACTCGTCTCTAGATCTCGCACTAGAAGACTTGCTGAATTAAATTATTCCACAAAACAATTATTCCATTTCATCCCTTTCCACGTAATGTACTGACTTGCAACAATAAAAAAAACAACGAGTCTTGTTATAAAAAGAAAATTTAAATCACATTTTGTAATTATGTTTCTGAGTAATTAATTTTTATCATTTCCGATTTCCTTCGGAAATGGAATTTTAAGTCTTGAGTGATAAATTGATTTGAAAAATATTTCTGCCATTGCTCTATCTAATCTTCACCGCGAAAAGAGGTTCGTTTCTTTTCCAGCGCTCGCCTGCGTCGTTTACCATTTCAACTCCTCGATTCCTCGAGAGAGTCTCGCCCTAAACGATCTCTGTGCGGCAACGTCTCGCGATCTCAAGACCCATTTAACGATCCCGTTTCCCCAGACGGTCTTTAACTTTAGTCCCTGGCAACTCTCTTTTTCGAATACCACCCATCCACCGTCTCCACCTCCCGGCTTTCGTTTTGTTTCTTCGCCGATTTTGTCTCGCTCGCGCCCGCTTCGCCGCTTCCCCTACCCTGGCGTGTACAGCGACGCCGTGGTCCATCCTCCAGCGACCGTTTCCACCTCTCCGTGGCGGCCACCGCCTCCTCCGCCTCCACCGGCTTCCCCTTTTCTCTCTCGCCGGCACCGAATCGCGGCCTCGCGGTTTTCAGCCCTTTCATTATCGGGATTTCTTCGTCTGTCCGGCCCCAGCGCGCCCCTCGAACCCGTCCACCAGGCACCGTTTCCACGTCGTTTACGGAACGTCGCGCGATTCTCGGATGAAATTCAGGCGGAAGTGACGCGCGTGTTGCAATTCAACCGTGTTCGCCAAGGGAGTTGTTGTCACAATTGATTAACGATTTAGACTCTTTTGATATTCAGGTTTAAGGCTATCTTGTTGCACACTGTTGACTTCGTTTAACACACACACGTATGTGCCAAAGTCACATATTTCTCGCTTCGAGTAAATTAAAAAATATTTTTATATTATTTAAATAATAATGTGTAAATTTTTTATTTAATAATATATATTACATATTAATACATAATAAATATATTTTTATATTTAAACCACGAAGCGAAATTTTTTTCAGAAAATATTTGATCTTGTGAGATAAGAATTTATTATAACTGTGAAATTTTGTGCGTGGCTTATGAGCAAATGTGACTTTTGAAGCTTGAAATGACGTTGTTATTAAGTAGAAAAAGTCAACACGGTGCTCAAACCTAAAATTCAAGAAAAAAAATCAAAGACGAATTTAATCCATAGGTATAAAAAGTGGTTGCCTTGTACACTAGAAACATGTTAATGTCAACGATAATCTTTTTCTTATCGCATGAAAAAGTCGCAAATTTAATGATTTATTTTTAATTATTTATTAATAATTTATATTTTAAAAAACAAACTTTTCTTGGCTAGTAGTTTACAAGACAATCACATTTATATGAATATAATAGGTACATTTATCTTTGTTTTTTTTCTTTCAGATGAATGCAACAGAAAATAAAAGTTGCAGAAAAGTTACACTATGTTATCTTGAAACTTGACAAAACAATCATAACTTGGCAATTTTTTATCCAAAAGTCGTCATTTTCGAAAGATGTGTGAATTTCAAAAAAGTTTGGAATTTTCGTACGTATTGTAAAATATTAAATTCGTACACATCAAGACACAAGCGTTAATGAATAATTGTAGGAATTTTTCAAAATAAAAAAAACAATGTATTTTTCGTTATTCGGTATGCTTGAATCTCGTTCAATCTTACAGAATATTTTGTTCATTTCTACCCCCATTAATATGAAGGATAATAGAATTGAAATATCAATGTTGCATGAATGTGAAATGTATTTAAATAAAGATTGAAACTGTCTGTAATGGTAGTGAAAAACGTTATGATAGTTACTGGAAATACAAATAGAATACTTGAGATTAGATAGTTTCTCATTGCATAAATAATTTAAAAGAAATTGTAACGACTTCGTTTCAGGAATCTTTGAATCCTAGAACTGGCAATATTCTTGCCTTAAAATAGTGAAAAGTTAAAAGTCAAAAGTCAAAGGAATACACAAAATAATATTGAATGCTAAAATCAAATATTCAAAAACAATTGTACTTTAATTTTCACTCGTCTCTCATTTCTTCATTTTAATTGACACAATGGTAAAAAATTATTATTAATGGAAAGACAAATAGTTAAATTTGCGATTACTTGTATTAACAACTAGGCTAAATTTCTATTTCGCACAAATTATATAGATGTTTCATTTCATATCTGGTGTTTCTAGTTTTGTCTAACATTATGATCATTTGTTTTGGATTTTTACTTGTTACGACCGTATCTATGTATCTTCTTGAAAACAATAGAATGCATAATCGCAATAGAATAATTGGAAAATACAATGATTTGTATCTTCATTTGCAATTCTGGTATCGTTTAGCTATTAAAATTATTAAAAATAAATGTCACAGAATCCCACTTGTTCAACTCACTGTGCTGTAAAATAATGCAACATTTTACAGGAAAAATTGATGAAATTGAAACAAAGAGGGAACAGCAAGATGAAACATGTAATGTTATCTACATACGCTAATCCACAAAATTAAACGATTGCTATGTAATTGTAACCGAAAAAATAATTGATCTTTGAACTTGTGTTATTTTGTTCTAAGAGATATTTTATGCAACATTCTGTCTAAGTTTTGAAAATCGAAGCTTCTACTTTCAAAATCCAAATGCAAACTTTTTGTTCGCGACGTTAATACGTACACATGAAACACGAGTCCAATCGTGCAATTGGATAGTTTTTATTCAAAGATGAATAAATCGGTCAAAAAAAAAAAAAATCGTGCTTCAAATCTTGCGACGAATTTTGAAAATCAGTCTTCAAAGTGATGGCAAAATATCGTATCGTACTTTTTATTACAAAGTTACAGACGTCCAAAGATCGACAATTTTTCGATTGCGATTTAACGATCCTTTAATTTCTATAATCTAATCAAACTCAGATCTACAATCAAAAAATAATAAAAATTTCGCAAAGTAATACAAAAGTCAATGTCCGTTTCACAATTAAAAGTTCCATCACTGTGAATCTCCCCTCTCTTTCTCTCTTTCTCTCTCTAAGCGCAGCGCGTTAGGATATCGTCTGCAAAAATGAAAAGTATCGAGCCGACAGGATTGAAATTACGCGTCGGCGGATGCAGTGGTTGAAAACGGTGCCTCTTCTGGCTCGCGCCGCCGCGGACCGCTTTGAAAATTGATTATCGCTCGGCCTGTAATGATCCATTACGCGGATTCGAGGCGAGTCCGAGCGGATGCAACGCCGGTGCAAACTGACAATCACTGTCTTGGCCCGCGATGAATTATGAACCGATAATCCACGGTTGCCGGTGCGGAATTTACGTTGCGTTTATCCTGCACCGGAGCTTTTTCTCATGCATCCAGGTGAGAAAAGCTGAATTACGATGTGAGAATTGTTCCACGAATAGTACGTCTGTCACAAAATAAAATTTTCCATTTTTACACGAACTCGATAAAAAGTGATGTATAAACGTTCGAACGTGAAGTTGCCGTGTGAATAATTTTAAGACCGCGAATTAATGCAATTACAAAAATCAAATTAAAATAGAGATTCGTTTTATTTATCTGCGAATTTTTTTTTTCCTTTTTGTATTTGTAAATGCATTAAAACGCAGAGTGCCGTCGATTAATTGTGGCAATAAAATTAGTGTTTCGTTCGAGCGCAAATAATTGTTTACAACAATAAAACTAGTATTCCATTTGTATGTTATAACATTACATATTATACGTTATAATATGTCATAGTATATTATAATATTAAGAACTCGTAATATTCCATTTGTTCGAGATATATTTTTTTTTAAATCTTTATGAGCGGCAAGAGGAATATATCTTTTCAAAATAATTCTGGCTCACATTACAAATTATAAATTTATACAATTTTAAATTTATGATTTGTTTGCGCAACGCGCGGATTATAAGTTAGGAAAAACGCATTAAAATCTTGGCACAGAGCTAACGTATCTTATAAACTATTTGTAATACGTATTTATCAAGATCTACTCTTTCATACTTCGAAAGCAAAATGCAAAATTCTGCAGCAATTCGATCTCACGGAGTCACTGTAGAAACTGAAGTTTGCGAATTTGAAGCGAAACTTCACTGTTACTAGACGGACCCTCAGATGGCAGCATCAGGTGGACAGGGAGATTCCTCGAAGCGTGCAAGAACCCGTATTCCGTACGAACGGACGCAAATCTGCATTCGAGTGTGACACAAGCGACGAGAAGCAACCGTTCGTTGTAGCGCGCTCCGTCGATAACAAGAGCTCCACGGTATCGACCGTAGCAAATTAGGAGACTTAATTAACCTCTCTCCCTAGGGGAAATACTAAATACCCCAAATATCCTACGAACCTCATAGAGACACGTTTCTTTTACTCGTGAAACGTCGAATTGTATAAAGAACAGGCACGAAATTTAGCCGAGAAATAGAGAAGAACGAAGAAAAAACGGGAGAAGGAACGAAATGAGGTGATCCGGCGCCTGACTACGTCGCGAATTAGCGGCGTTTAAAAGGGAGGACCCGAGGAGCTTCCTTCTTCTCTTTTTCCCTTGCTTCGTTTTTCTCCCTTTTTTTTTCTCTTTTTTTTACGTGTTCACTCTCTTCCGCGCGCCAACCCACCAGCCAGCGTCTCGAGTTTAAACTACACTACTAACTAATAGCAGGCCTAGAGTGTGTTTCTACAATGTGGGCACACTGTCCGCCGCTACCCAGCCAGTTTACCTAATCGTCGGCCAGCAAAAAAGAGAGGCTGCGCACCGCCCTAACCACAGGCCATGAGCCCGCGGGTTCACCAGCTCTCCTCTCGCCTTCCTGAATGCGTGCGCGTCCCGTCTTCTTCCCGAAACACTCATCGGGGCCAATCCGTCCCTTTCTTTCCCGAAATTTATCATTACGCCGTTTATATTGTTATTTCCGTGCGAATCAAAGCAATCGCAAGGTGGTCACCAAGGTGAGGTTAGCTTTGGCAATGATGGATCGTTGGATGAGCGATGATCGCAAGATTGCCAGAACTGTCTAGACTTAGATTTGTAATTCTTGGACGCTTTGTTTGGTATGAGTAATTTGTTGTTATTTATTATTTGAAATTTAGCGCGTCTTCTTATCTTCATTGATAATTTAGATAATTTAAGGAGTAAAAGATTATGTTACCAATGTTAGCTTCAACAACGATAAATCGTTGAATGAGTAAGATCTAGTCACCAAAAGTGACTTAGATTTATAATCCTTGGACGCTTTGTTTGTCATGGGTAATTTGTTGTTATTATTTGTAATTGATAAAAATATAATAGTGCTTTTAAGATCTCCCCATTTGGAGCTGCCGAATAAAACATTATTGTGTTATTACGTTTTGAAGTTCTGCATGTTTGTTTGATCATGTTTTGAGTATTATTCCGTTTATATGAACTTGCTATATAACGAGAATTCTCCGATTCTCTTCTTTAGTAGTGAGTTTTCGTTCATGTAATGATTTTTAGGTTCAAATAAATGGATTTAACTAATGAGAATTCATTTAATTTAATATTGACTAAAATTGGTACAAACAAATGGATTTGACATAAACGGAGTTCTACTGTAGCCCCTTTAAACCAAACAAACAAATTTTAAAAATTTCTGTTTCTGAATGGGAGATTTTTCGGTGAAAATCGAGTTCAGGAAGAATTACTTTCCAGCCAGCTTTAGAAATCGGAGGATAGACAAAAGTATCAACAAAAATATAGTAATAGAAATTATTCTAAGTAAAATGACAAAAATATAGTAACAGATAGAAATTATTCTGAACAAAATAAAAGAATCAAGATTAAATTACGGATTTTTAGAAAATTTAAGGATTGCAGAAATTCTCAGATTTAATAGCATAAAATAATCAAGAATACATAGAATATGAAAAGTAGAGTCTTAGAGTCAAACTATCTCTTAAACGAGTAATTTTTCAACAACGTTATTTTTTTATAAGAAATATTCTACTGCATCGATTAATAGATCAAAATCTTCTAAACCCCTTCATCTACAAAAAAGTACCCTTTCATCTACAGAAATAGTTCACAACAACTCAGTATAATGAAAAAGTTGATCTATGAATTGACAAATGTTTACAGAATAAAAGTCACAAAATTACGAGACTCGCGCTTCGCGTTTAATTAATTTTTGATCACTTGAAGGATCATTGGTAGGTTTTCATGCAACTCGGGCCCAGCTAAATTGGAAAAATGAAGAACAGAGGGTTGAAGCCTAAAGCGCCAGAACAAAATGTAGTAAAATCGAAACAGCGCTTGCATAGAGGTGACCAGTGACTCCTGGAATTCTGCGGGATAGCCTGTGGGACTTTGGAGGTCGCAGGGGCCCTATGACCCTTAGATAAGGCTCACGCCCTAATAAGAGGGTACGCGAAGGAGACCGTGGCAGCTTCTCTTCTCCTTCGTCTTCCTGTTGGCCGCAAATCGTAGCTTGAGGCTTCGCCCGCGCCCAGCGAGATCTAATCCATCGGGGAGATCTGTGGTTAACGTTTCAGGGCACCGAGGGTGGACTCCGGGGGCCCCCCACGACATTCCACCGCGCCAACTCCCACAATTGCGAGCTCGCTATAAAAATCGCTACCCCGAAAATCGTCGTACAGTGCCGCCCCCTTTGCTGGTGTTCCACTGCTGGGATTCAACCATTCTCAACCCTCGAGTCGCGGTCCACCTATTGGACGGACGTGCAACGAGCTCGGTAAGAATCTTCTCTCGTGGATAATTTCAGTAGAATGTAAACATTGTAATTTTTTCCAATTTTATTGAATATCGCATTACAACATGGACTATTAATTAACAGCGCAATCAAAATATATTTTTCTACATTGAAGAAATGAGCAAAACATTTGGGGTGTAAAATTGTTGAGGTTTGTTCGTTGTTTCTGTGCATTGACTTGACAGCTGACAATTTGTATTTATTCGAATAATTCGAAAATGGTAAAAATACTCTACCTCAGTCCTACTTTGGATGAACAATTAAGATATTAAATTATAATAATAATAATATAATGTAACAAGTAAAGAAGAAGCTTCACTAATTTACAAGCGACTTGTACGTTCACCAATATCATTATTGATAAATTTCTGTCGACCAAGAGGATCGACACTAGGTCAATACTCCCAATTCTTTCCCCTTTTCGAACTAGAAACAGAAAAAGATTTCTTTGGTTTACAATCACGCAATTGGCGTTGCGGTTAGGAAATTGTTTTTCTGGCAAAAAGGAAGAACTTCTAGCGAGACAACAACGAAGGTGGACATTGTTGCCGTTGATGGAAGAGAAGAATGACACTGGTTTCAAAGTTTCGGGCTATTTGGATATAGCAGTGTTTCTATCGTGAGTTCCATAGTTGTGGGAACCACTGACGTTGCCCGCTCTGGATGTTGCTCCAATTTCGGAAACATCAATCAGTTTAATAACTTTAAATGCCACGACTTTTGATTTATGTGCTTTAAACGAGCACGCTGTTTTGGTAATGTCGGGAGAATAACCAGGTTAAATTCTGCAACACGTTAGGGACCAAAAAATGATTTATTACAATATTTAAAACAACTTTAATTAGTCAAAATACTTCAATCCTCCTAAATTTTATAAAATTAAACTAAATTTAATTGAATTAAATAATTTAACAATGAGATGAAACAAATGATACAGGATTATCCGCAATTTTATTACATTCAACAAGAATAATGAACAAATGATTCTTATTAATATTGACGGAAAATATCAGGTATAAAATACATATGTACAGTATAGAAAATCATATAAATGCAATAAATAAAATGACTTGATAAATTTTGTAAAATTACATAAAATTGTGGAATCCACGTGATGACAAAGTGTTAAGGAAATCCTCAGAATTTCAGTATTACAAAATAGAATCCGACAACATAAATTACAAAGACACAAATACGTTTACGATTAATACGTTCACAATTTCAACTATAGATCAATCAAGAAAGAATAATTTTCTAATCTCCTAGATCATTAGACTTTACATCTTCGTATTTCTCTGTTTATCGAGAAATATTTCTTTTAACAGCAAAAATTTACAATACGGAAGTATCCATTTCCACGAGATGAATTGATCGCAAGAATTGAACGCGATAGCGCGCGTGAAGAAATTCGACAAAGTTGATGTGAAATTCGTTCCACGGTAAATTCAATATTACTTCGATATCAATTTTGCTTTGATAAAGCGGGATGACACTTCGAAATGCGCGCATAAGTATATGTATATACACAGCTTCTCGTTTCGTGTTTCTGTCATAACTTTTTAATGAAGCATTTATGTACCTTTTTGCTACGTGATACTCCAGTCTTATTTTTATTTTTTGTTTTTTTCTTTTTTTTTTTTACTGGCAATGTTTGAGCTCTACGCAACAGCATTTTTTCTTCAATAGGTGATCGTATGTTTCATATGCTGCAACCTATATACATTTATAATTTTGATGTATATACTGTAGTACATCTGTCGAGTAACGTAGAAACGAAATTTGACGAGATTCCTGGACATATGCGATGTATCCACGGGGCTCTTACAAAGATGACTTTAAAACTCTTTTCGTAGATAAACAACAGCAATTTATCAGATATACTGCCGAACGAGTTGTCGCTGTGAGCGCAGATTGCCGCTAATATCGTTACGCGTACAGATCGAGCGATCGCAGGAAGCGATAAACAGCGTTGTAGATCGGTAGTAGGCGTTCCTCAAGTTAAATCGCAATCTGTCGTGTGATGTTTCGTAGATGATAAAGAAATTTCAACTTCATTCAGAGCGTATCGTTGTCAGATACTAATTACTCTGGAAGTGTCAAAGAGACTTTGCCAGTCACTCGAACTCGCTGAAAATTGTTTTCTTTAACACTACCTAAGAACTACCAAGTGAAGCGGAAACTGCGTAAAATTTGTAGCAGAGATATTAAATTACAAGTGACAGAGAAAAAATGACAATGTAACAAAGAATATAAACTTCTATTCATATCAGTAGAAAAATCGAGTAGATTCAATTTCAGTAAAAATCATCTTTGAAAATATGCTGTTACAAATGTATAAAATTTTTATGAAAAATTATAAACTGATCATTTTGACCACTTTGGCGGTTTCTAGTTTAAAGAACGAAACGTCCTCTGCTGATCTACGATTATAATTGCTATTATCTTTTAATAAAATAGTTGTAATTACAATATCATTGTAAAATAAAATACTATTACATGTAATAATTTAGTAATTAATCTAATAACTTAATTTAAATTGTTACATAACGTAAGATGATCAAATTAAAAATTATTTAAAGATTGAAGTATGTACACTCTTCGAATTTGAAAATATTACAAAGTCTTTGATCGGAGCCTTTTTAAATATTTCCTTTTTAAATCTGAAAATGCTACACTATCTTTTCGAAATTATCCAAGATTTTTATCTAATTTTATGATCGACCCGAAGAAGCTTTTAAATAATTAATATTATATTTTGACAATATGTATATTATCATTAGTCTCAGTATTTCTATTCATTTTCTAATATTCAAACCAGTCAAATTGATTGCTTCGTTCCATCATTCTCGCCAGAAACTAAATATCAAGGAACCGAGCGTTTCGGAGGCGTTCCCGAATCAGAGGACTGTCCTCGATTTTAGAAAAAAACGATCGGTCTTCCCCGTGGGACAAGTCACGGTGGACTTGCCGCGATACCAGGAATGATTATTCGTGATTATTGTAATTAAATCGTCCCCGAAGGCATCGGTAAAGGGTACGAGATGAACCATCTTCCATCCATTTCTTCCATCTTCTTTCTTCCTCGTTAAGTAACATTCCTCTTCCTCTTTTCCCTTTCTTTGGCTACCTGCATCCTGACGTATCTCTTCTAGATCCTTTCTCTCATTCGAAGCTTATCGAGGATTTCGGAAAGGTTGCAATTATCCTTCACACCGTCCTTGACGATCATGGATCGATAAATCCTCGCGTTTGCGAAATCGCGGATGAAACAACGATTCTTTTCGAGGATGGTGCAGTTTCTGTTAGATTTGTATTTTTGAAAATGGAACGATAGAAATTTAGTCTTTTGCAATGCAAGTATATTTCGTTTGTATTTTTATTTTTATTCGTTAATGATATTGTATTGATTCGGAGATTTTTAATATTTTTGTAATTTTTCCCACTTGTGAGAGGGAAAAATTATTGATCAATTTGAAAGCTGAGAATTATTATTATAACAAGTCATTTGGTACTTTTGTCAATATTTACTAGTGTACTGACGAAATTTTACAATTTTACAACAGTACAGTGTATATCAAACTAAACCTACATACCAACTTAAATTAAATAATATCAACATAATTTCATAATACAGTAGAATACAATAATGTACGTCACTGATATTCAAATTACTAATGCAATAGTAAATCACAAACAGAAAAAAAGATGGAAGAATTAAATGTGAATGGAGAAAGTTTCTCAACAATATTTTAAATGTAATAAAATTCTTGCTAGTTTTTATCTATATTTATATTTATAGCAACATTAGCTATGCATTAAAATAAATATCGAATACAGAGGAGATGAAATGAAAGAATGAAGGAAATTTTTGGTTTTTATAAATGGTGCAAGTGCAATTGACAAGCTGAGATAAATAAATACATACATATATACACGAAATATACAATAATGAAGCAATAAGCAGACAAAATAAAATTTTTAAAATGTGAATATATAAATATGTAATCTCCAAATTTTTCGATGCTATAGAGGAAATACGAAAAAATATACAAAATATCCAAAATATAGAACGAATTTTCTGTTAAAATTTTTTTTTTTCAGATATTATTCTCCATGTCTCTAATAATTTATATCAAATTAGTTTTACTCTTACCCCGACAGAGATCACCAATAAAATTAAATCAAGTTAAAGATTCCAAAATTAACCCATTGCCGGCCCTAACGCTCCAGAACGCTCGAGATTTAAATCCCCGGTGCCGGGCTAAACGCTCTAAAACGCACTGTAACTCAATCCGTTAAAAGACATACAACACTATCAGCAGATAGTCCGACCGGGTTGGACTGAATCATAGATAAGGAGACTTTGTTCTCCTAGTCCGACCGGGTTAGGCTGAATCATAGATCAGGAGACTTTGTTCTCCTAACACAACAAACATTCCGTCACTTTTTTCTTATCGATTATCTCCATAAATAATAAACACAGTCTTGGTCCATGCAGATGCAAGTTAGAAATCCCCCAAACTTTTTCACAGCCTTGTGAAAATACCAGGTCGTGCCAAAGTGTGTGCCCTATGCATACAAAATAAAATAAAAGCTGCTTCTGGGAGGGGAAAACAAGCTACATTCAAATGTAAGCAGTGTGATCTACCACTCTGCAAGACGGGGTGTTTTTTAGAGTACCACCAGAAGCGAAATGTGAAAGTACAAAATTAGAGTGAGTACAAATAAAAATGTATGGATATCTTAGAATGAAAGTGCAAAAGGAATTACATGTTGATCTTTCTTTGTTTTGTTAAAATCTGATTTTCTTTGAAGAGGTACACTAAGATAGTGCTGACATCGGTAATTTAAATACACCACTTAAAAATACGGTCCGTACGGGCGTGCTGTGCCATTTAAAATTGGGCCGGCAATGGGTTAAGTAATGTAAAAGGAATCTGAATTCACGTAAAAATCCACAGTCCATATATTTACAAATCTTCCCTTTTTGATTACACTCAGAGAAAAGAGGAGGGAAATTGATTCGGAAGATATTAATTAATTGGAACAGAAAGAAAGGTAAGACGAAAATCACACACAATGACTCAAAGTTACCGTTACAATGAAGAAGCATTTAGGTCACAGTTCGGACTGTTTACTCGGTTTTTCATTAGACTTTATTGTCGTGGAGGGGTGCGGGAATTAATTAAAGTTAAACAAAGTTAACTGCCCGGCAAGCAGGTTAACTGCCGGCCATTGTTGGGAAAACGTGATATTTCGACAAGTGGGGGCGAATCGCGCACAATAGATAGTGAAAAGAGATGGCGATAAGGGGTGAGTTGTTCCACTGCTTTTTGCAAGATTCTCGACCAACTCGAATAATTATATTATTGCAATATCCGTACAAAAGTACGAATTACGTGTCAGAAAATATTTGCACGGTCAACTAGTAATTTTGAAAATATTTGGTAATCAACTAAAATCGAATTTTAGTCAGTAACCTGCAAATTTTAATTAATTTTTCAAATACGTCCACACTGTACAATAAAATCTTTTCTAGAGAGAAATTGCACGGTATTGGTGTCATACTAAATAACGTAGAAAATATTGTTTCCAAATTATTGGAATTTTTAAAGTTATACGATTCGTCTTTTTTTATATATATATATATTGTTCACATTGAACACATATAACTTTTGTAAATTAATCCTTTGCATTTTGGTGATTCACACTGACGCTATGAATTTTCTCCAACGAACAATTCATGTTCTCAGTTGCGCTGACACAAATGTATTATATTATGTATTATACAATTATTTACAATGATAACATAGATACTTTTACAGATTTCAATTACACTGCATCAAATGCATCACTGCATAAATCTACCATATCACGAAACATTATAAAACGTAAATATTTATTTTATAATAAATGAATTAAATCAAATTAAAGATACAAATAACAAATCTATAATAATAAAAAATGTACAAAATTTAAATCCTAATAAGTTAAATTTATAATATGTATATTCTTATTTTATATGTTTCATGTTAAGAACGTATATACTACTCTCAAATACTTATATTCAAAATACATATCTTGTAACAAACGAATGCTATAACGAATTAAAATTTGGAATCAATTAATTCGTTATAGAATATCTCACTGCAAATCAATTCGAAAAGAATAAAATTTAGTGTCGTAATAATTTGATTTTGTGTTTATATAATTATCAAATTCTGTGTAAAGCTTCGTGTTTCATAAGTAATAAAAGATTTTTAATAATTTTATATAATTTAAATACTACTTTTCTCACGAATAATATCCAATCAGAAAAGTATATTAATTTTTATACAATTTAAAATTACTACTTTTATTATTTATTATTTAATGTTTGTATCTATAATTATCGAATTGTTACAAGGGAATAGGAAAGCAAGTCTCGAGTGTAGAAAATTAATCTGTACAATGTAACGTCTAGTTAGAAGTTAATTAATAATTTTTGTACAATTAAAAATTATTGTATTTACCAATAATCATTATATTACTGTAAATATTAAACTAATAAATATAACATAATGATAATACCGTAATACATAGTACGAGTGAACGTACAAAAGATATTGCAGCACTTTAAAAAAAATATAAAAATAAAAACAAAACGCAACAGGATGGTGGATAATCAAAATATCAAATTGCTTGTCTCAATTAATTTTTATTTCCAATCAATAACAATAATATTTAAACATATACCTACATTGGAATAGACTAGGGTGACAATTTTATCTTCCTACTTTTTTTTTTTCTTCTTTTTCCTTTTTGGTATAATTACGCGGCAGCACGCCTCACCCTTCCAAACATTTTAATTATCGAAATCGAAAAACACGCATATTATTATTTTACACGCATTATGAATGGTGACACAACATACATCGAAAAATAGACAGAAATGCAACTACGAAGAAAGAACGAGAATAAAAATTTTCTACCGACTATGCGACTATTCGACTAGCAAGACATACTCAAGTGTCAAATCATCGATTTCGATGAAATTTGATATAAAATTTCAGCTTTCGCACAAAATATTTGACACGTATTTGGAGGTGTGGAACATATTTTGTCAAATATTTCACTGACGAATGATTTGAAAGATTTGAGAGTAATAAATTCTTTTATAACGCAAAAACCCAAATTCCAATTTGTCCGTAATTTGTGTTTGAATATATAGTTTCATAAACAAATATTCGAAAAAATATATTGATATTTACTTGGAAAGACTTATTTGAAAAAGTATGGTTTCTCACTATATTGTTTAAACAAATAGCTTTCTCGCAAAATGACATACACCATTAAATTCGTCGTTAAAAAGACACTAATTTTATCACTTTGCACAAAAACTGCATCTTGAGTAATTTCCGAGATATTTGGAAGAAAATACGTTCCGGGCCCCCAACTTTGAGGACAATTTTTATCCCTTCTACGATTAAAAGCACGTGTCAAATATTTTTTCGAAAACTACATTTATGTCAAATTTTATCAAAATCGGTGATTTACGCTTTGGTATACTCCCTTTAGGTATCTAAAAATCGACTTTGCGCTCGGATTGCTTCGGAAACCTGTACGTATAAAAAAATTTGCACAAAATAAAAGCACAAAATTATCACTTACTAAAATTCTCTGTACGTTACAAATTACAAAAGAATTGTCAATTAAAAAGCAGTCTAAAATTCACTAGCCTATTAAAAGTCGTAATAATTTGTCATGATACTATAAATAGACTACGAATATTTATGCAAATTTATGTTTCTATGAAAATAATTAATAATTGGGACTTATAATTTAGATAAAAGATTGTGACTAAACGCTGTAACATATAAATGTCTTAAATATTTTATATATTGCTAAATTTTAGAAATTTCCACAAATGAAAATCGATAATTTACTTACAAATATCGTAATTTACTTCAAGTTTCGTAAAATTGTGAAATTTAGATGACAGTGGGAAATATTACACGTCGATTATTAAATTGTGATCATTCACAATCACGAATTATGCTAATTAAAATATTAAAACATGAGATTTAGCGGTGTAAATCGATTCCCAAGGATCTTTCAATTTTTCAATTCTCTCCACTTGAAATGAATTTATAACGTTTCAAAAAGGTTGTTAACTGTCAGTCAAATTTATCTGCAGCTTAAGAAAACTGTAATTCGTAATTCTACATTTTTAACAGCGGGATTAACAGATTAAACACTTTTCCTAATTTCCGTTATACCTACGAGAATTCCTGGGTAGCAATATCTTTAACAAACAACTTCCTGCACCAACTTCAAAAAAACCCAGGGTCCTCGAAGCAATCCTCGCGCGAGCCTATTTACAACGGCTTTAAATTAATGGTAACGCGTTGAAATCACCGGCGAGAGAGAGAGAGTTCTCCGACCATTAAACAAGGGGCCCGAAGAAACGCACGATTGCCTCGCCCCGTGTATCGCGACAAACTTCCACGATCGTGTCAGGTATATAAACTATACGTATATGTACAAGACGTGGGTGGTCCACGCGGGGCGAGAAACGGAATCTCTCTCTCTCTCTCTCTCTCTCTCTCTCTCTGTTCGTAGATTACACGAGAGAGAGAGACAGAGAGAAAGACGAAAGAATAAAGGAAGAGACGATCTTCGGGACTATTTACAGGTCACCGATGAGGAGGAAAGACAGGCAACTACTAGGAAGTGTCCCTTTTCGGCTTATCTGATGGGGAATTCCTAATTTTCGTAGGTAGAATACAGATGGTGGCGCGGAGGTAAACTCGATTTACGTCTCGATAGAGGAAAGAAACACCTTGCGGCTGCTTCCTGGGACAGATCGTTGTCTATCCAGGAGTGACCAATTATTTTGACACCTTCGAAGAGATATAACGAGACGCGATGCCTCGTTATTCACGGACGTTTTTCCCAGGGAGTTGTTTCTCGCCCGTCTGGCCTTATCGCGACAGATTCCTCTTCAACCCTCTTTGATTTTGAGTCCGAGCGTGTTTGTTGAATTTAATCGCTCCTGGAGAACGCCAACTCGAGTCTTTTATTTTAATTTAATCAACGTATCTTTTTATAGTTAATTGTCCTTCTCGTCACGCCTTCCGAAGTCGAATCTTTCTATTCAATTTTTTATTTTTCATCATCGCCCTTCGCTACGCTTTCTAAACCAATTCTTTTTTCGTTCCTTTTTGCCCTGACAAGTTTTCTACTTAATTACTCCAGTTGCCCCAGTTTTTCTTCTTCGTTAGCTTTTTCCAATTTTCCAAAACTTTCGTCGTAATAACGTTCATTGTTTTAACACTAGGATTACCGACGATTGAAACTTCCATCAGAAGTATTAAAATAAAAAAACAAAGTCTAATCATTTAGATCTTTTAATTGGTCATTTCGACCATTTCGATAGTCCCAGTGTTATACTGATTATTAAACGCATTTGGAAATGGAATGAGAAATAAAACTTCGCGGCGTTGATACATGAGAAAATTCAGCCAATTGTTGAGATCATAGAGGGTTGAAGAATTACGCTATGTGCCAACAGCATATCAATCGTTACGCCGTTTCCCAAATGTTCTTAATTCTAAACAATAAACTGCAAGCACATAGAGACGAGTTAAGAGATGATGATCTGTTCTTTCCGATGATGTTTCACGCACGAAATATACAGGATGTTCCAAAGTTTAACGTTCAAATCTCGCAAGTAAAAATAAGATTAAAATATCACGTGATCGAAAGCCTGTAAATGCTTCGTTAAAAAGTTATAACAAAAAATACGACGTGTGACGAACAATAAATAATTAACACGAACAATTTCGACAATGAATTAAGTGAAGAACCAATTTTAAAGTCACCAGACTTTACCAATCTTCTTCAGATTTCCAGTTATGGAAAAATATTCAATATTTTATCTTTGAGGAAGAAAAATTTACTATTCGACACAAAGGTATTTACTATTTACACGAAATGAATTGATTGCAAGAAGGCGTGTGAAGAAATTCGAATTGCCACGAAATCGATATCAATTTAAAATAATAACAAATACGTATGGCTCCCTACGTTTCATACTTTTGTTATCACTTTTTAGTGAAGTTTTATTTATGGACTGCGTGATATTTTAGGCTTCTTCTATCTGCACTTGTAGAAAGTGTAAAGTTTGAACATTAAACTTCGGCACACCCTCTATACACGCTTTCAAGAAATTTCAGCTACTATTTTACAGTCAAATATATAAGTACACGACTATTTACAACAGGAAGAGAGATATATGTATATGATAAAGACAAACTTTGGTCGCTCCACGTTCCTCGTGAAATGGACTGAAATAACTTAGAGAAAAGAACTGTATTTACAACACGCGACATGAATATATGATACACTCGGAAAGAAACGTGCTTTGATCGAAACTATTCGCAGGAAATATAATTAATCAAAAGAATATTTTTATAGTGCAACTTGCTATATTATTATGAATTTCATTGTTCATAATAAAACTTAATGCTATCATCAATTTCGTTATTCGTAATAAAAGTATTTTTGCATTGTAATTTATCGTAATAACAGATATAAAACTTAACAAGTATTACATTAAGTTTTATTACATTATACAAAATTGCAATATAAAAATAAATAAAAATATCGTACTACGACAAACTGCAACTGTTTGTAATAGTTAAAAATATATTTATATTGTAATTTATTAATTGTAATGTAATAAAACTTGACATTATCGTGTCAGGTTTCATTACATTATATACAATTACAGTATAAAAATATATCGAGTGGACAAGTTAAAAATGATGTAATGTAACATTGCAGTATAATAAATTGCAATTGGAAATTGCTGGCGTTTGATACTCTGTCTCAAGATCCGAACGAAGCACGTAAAACGAACATTAAGAAGAGATCAAGAATGAAGAGACAGTAAGATAGAAACACAAAGAGCAAGTGGAATTTAACGTCTCATAATATCTTCTATACTGAATCCTAGTTTAGGGGCAGTGGTGTTGGTCCTCTGGATTGGCATCAGACCACTCACCCTCTCTGCCATCTGCCTGACGGTCGCTGAAGCGGTCATCTTTGCCTCGGTCATCGACGTGTCCTGCGGCTCGATCCTTAAATCCTGAGGCACGTCCGTGTGCGTGAGAAGGTGCGTCTTCAGATTGCTTCTTTGGTTAAAGCTTCTCGCGCAAACGGGACACTTGTGCGGCGACTCCTCCATGTGGAGGATCTTGTGAACCGCCAGAGTCCTGCTCTGGCAGAATCCTTTCCCACACTCGCTGCACTTGAATGGTTTCTCTTTGCTGTGGATGTAGCTGAAAAAGAAGAAATGGATTCTCTTATATCTTATTTCTTTTGCATGAGTCATTCCTCCGATCGTTATTGAAATTCGTCGATCGATTACGATCGAATCTCCAGGTTCGTTTGAAGTTTTCCGCTTTGAGATAAGTTTGTCGGAACTGATAAGTAATACACATGGCAGAAGATTGATAGGAAAACCGATATTTAAGTTTCGTTGGCATTTCAAAGAATTACAATGCAAAACTGAAGAATTTGAGAGAAGATCTCTCTTTTATTGCCAGTTTCTTTCGAGATAAGCTTGTCGAGAAATTAATACACTTGACAGATGTTCTCGTGCTAGAAATCGATATTTAATCTACTTTGCGTATGTGTAATAATAATTTTATAATCAACAATAAAACAGTTGATTTATTTATTAGAGGTTCAAAGAGTATAACAATGTATCAAATAATAATTATTTATTTATTATATTATTATATCATATTGTATTATATCATGTTCTTCAGTTTAAAGTTTTGAGTATTAAAAGAGTATTGCAATGAAAAACTGGAAAACATCAAAAAAATGGTAATTTCTTTTGAAATAAAATTGACACTACTCTACTGATAAGTAGATAGTATAGTAAATGTGCTTATTCCAAGAGTAATAAACCAATAATAAACCAGTAATAAACCAATATTTACACTTAAATTACGATACAAAGATTAAAGAATCAAGTTTGAAAGAACCTAATCGTTTTCATTGTTTATTCGGATATTCGAAAAATTTGAAGAATTTCAATAATACACGAGAGATTTCAAGAAACTATACATGTTCTCTGATAATTGATCCAATTAACGGACATTGTATTCCAAACTGTCTCTGTGTTGCGAAACACTTTTAAAAAGTTCTGCATGCTTGAATAGAGAAAGAATAAATTTAAAATTATTAGAAATAAATATAAAAGGTAAACTTTACTTTTGGGGACCAAAAACTAACGGACTTTTAGAGATGAGACAATCTGATAGACTTCGACGAGTTGATGCAATTCTGGTTGAAAAGTTGCACAGTTGTAATGTTAAGCGTGTTTAGCGTCAGATCAGTCTGACGCCATATTGGTTTCTATGCATAAGACGACTGACCCGTACACGTTTTTTTTAAATAACAATATTCGCGAGAAGGATTTCCGACGATTCAACAGTTTAGATTTAAAATATTATTCGGCGATCGAATCGATAGAAGTGTCAGTCCTTCGATATATTTAGTGACTGATTAAAATATACCCAACCCTAGCACGATCTGTAAAATACAATGTACCGGCAACGCAAGAAATGACTAAAAACGTAACTTTTGAACCGACGAATTCCCAAAATTAAAGCTTGCATTTTTCACGTCAAGTCGTCGAAATCCACACGATCTACGAGATTATCGAAAAAATGTGCAGCAAAACTTCCAGTCCCCTGGAGTAAAATTTGACCATGTTTCCGTTTTAAGAGAGCCAACAAAATTGTGCATAGCCAACATGGTGTCATACTAACCTGAAAACTATGAC
>KQ435817.1:701231-721294 GCA_001276565.1 Melipona quadrifasciata
GTAATAAAAGTTTTGTTTCAAATTTTCATTTGATTTCGTGTTTTTGTGGAAGGAGAGGAATGCGAGAAATTATTTTATTCGTCTATTCTAAATCTAAGAGATTGAAGATGTAGTCCAAGTATAAAATAATACTTATAAGAGAGAAGTAAAATAAAGATAAAGAAAGTGAGGCAAAAAAATAAAAATTAAGAAATCCATGTCGAACCGTGTAATCCAATAATGCAATTCACGTTGCTTGATACCATAACGACGATAATTCGATTCCCCGTAATCGGATAAACAGATAATCTATATTTAGAAATGTCAACAAGGAAAGCTTCCTGTCGGCAGATACTTGTAATGTAACTTGTTAAATTGAAGCACTTGAAATCAAAACACATCACGTACGATATCTACGAACGTTCGAGAAAGTACAAGAATGTACTACCTTCGCGAAATTTTTTCCGAAAAATCGGCATTGTCTCGAGATAATCGGTTATCGGACGTTAATATTTTTCCTCAATTTCTTCCACATGTCTCCTTACGAAAAAAATCATCATTACCTGCACTCCTGCATTCTTTCCAGTTGCAACATTCATTTTTACCATGTTTCTGTTTTTCCAAATTTTCGAGAATTTACCAAGATTATTTATTCGTGAAATTTAACTCTCATAATCTCCTATCGTTTCAGATAATAATAAAAAAAAAAAAAAAAAAAAAAAAAAAAGAAGAAACTAACAATGACACGCTAAATTTAAATCCAAATTCGAAAAAATTTTTCCACGTTTGCTTCATTTTCGAGGAGAATGAAAATTCGGGGATTCAGAAGATTCGTACTTGGTGACAAAATAAGTAAAGGACGCGGAATAAAATTTTTTTTTCGCAACAGTTTGAAAATTTATCAAGTACACGTGTACCGAGGCAACTTTCGACGAGACACGTTCAGTGCATTTTCTTGCAAAAATGAAGAAGCTGCAAATGAAAACACTTTATTCTACGTTTTTCTCTTACATTTGCACATAGGATAATCTCCCGTCGTTCTGTCTTCTGTCAGAAATTTTCTGATAAATTTTTAAAACTCGATTTTCTCGAAACCAAGGCGTCACACGGAAAAATTGTTATTCTTCTTTTTTTCCCACCTTCTTTTCGTGTAAATCACACTTTGGCTGATTGTACCACGATTTCGTAAACACACAATGTATGTGTACACCTACTTGGATGGTCTTTTACTTTCTTTTCTAGTTCTCTTTTTAGACTCTTAATGTCCGGCATCAAATTAACCACGATATTTTTTTTAAATTTTGGTCCGATTAGATAACATTTTTGTCACATTGTAGTAATCGATATATCGTCAGTATATACATAATACACGATACATGATACATATCTTATTATTTATTATCACTAGATATTTATTTTGAAAGTGATATTATTGTTTATTTTGAAAGTGGTAGTATTACTTGCGCCACAAATTGAACTACAGTATCAATTAAAAGAGAT
The DNA here is from genome assembly GCA_001276565.1 of Melipona quadrifasciata. Taxonomy (NCBI): domain Eukaryota; kingdom Metazoa; phylum Arthropoda; class Insecta; order Hymenoptera; family Apidae; genus Melipona; species Melipona quadrifasciata. The sequence continues at coordinate 702,711 of KQ435817.1, forward strand.
AAGCAATTGAGAGAATGTTCCATTCGGAGCTTTAAATGTGTGTTTCATTGGCCCTGTATTGTGAAAAGAAAAAGTAGACGTGATGAAAATAGTGAAAATAGTATACATAGAGTCTGAGGAAAGAGAAAATGTAATTAATACGTGCAATATTCTGTATATTATATGGATAGGCATATACACTTTAAGAAATTACTTGAAAAATTGCTTGAAATTGGTGACAAATTTTTCTTCATTTTTCTACAACTCTTTTTATCCTTTTGTATCAAGTTTTCTATTCATAATAACCATTTCTATTATTTTAAATCTCAGAAAAATCACATTTATAATAGTTAATACTTTAGAAGTATAACGAAATTATTGTATCGCTGACAAAAATTGAGCTGACACGTACTTATTAATTTTTTTTGTTCTTAAAATATATATCTTTTCCTTGTTCTGATTGTGAGAAAAATCCACTACTAAAATATACCTTTTTTGTTAATTACTTGCTACCGAATACTACTAAAATATATTCTTTTTCTACTAGTGAAATAGTGAAATTTTTATAATTGGAATAAATAATTTTTTCTTTGCTCTGAAAAAAAAATCTACTCAGATATATATATATATTTTTTTTTTGCTAATTACTACTTAATACTAAATATACCTTTTTCGACAAAGAAAATACATTTTTTATTATATACGTGTTTTTCAAACAGACTTTTCTTTTCTTTATTTTGAAAAAAATGTCAATAAAATATATTTTTGTATATCAATATAGGTTCTCTACTATTATAAAATTGTAAAAATATTTTTGTACCTATCTTTTCTCCTCCTGTCCTGAAAGGAAATCTGCTACTAAAATGTACGGTATTTGCAACAGAAATACACGTGTTCCTTTCGTTTTGAAAAAAACGAAAAGGACAACGAGGAAAAAGGAAACCAAAAGAAAGACGTTCGCTACGTCTCAATTCCTGGTTCTTACCCTCTCGACGAAGACGCGTGTATGTGTACTCACGAGAGGGCGATAAATTAAGGCCCCTCGAGCGCTTCACACCGAAGCTAATTAAGGGAGTTTGTTTTTCTTCGAAAGAATAACGCGCCTGCAACACTGTGGATCATCGTTGCTCTCAATAGTTGCTCTCTCGACTGGCCAAAGTTTATTTCCGCAAGATTACGTCCACACCTCCCCCCACCCCCAAGGTTTCTCCTTGCGCGAACGTTTCCCAAGTTCTCTCCTATCTTCTCCGTTCTTTTTCCTTTCTCTTTCTTTTTCTCCAAGCCGATTATTTCTCTCCTCGATAAACGATTACCAAACGGCAGCGTCTATCCAATCGAGTTACCACCACGCCCTCGTCATTAAATTCGCTATCGACATCGGGTGACTCTATTTATCGCCCCTTATCACGTTCACGCTGATTCACCGCTCGTGCATCCGTGCTACCGTGCCGATATCAATTTTATTTAGACGGTGAGCCTCTTCTTAGAAAATGACACAACTACCGACGTTAATTACACGTCGCAGACATCACGTCACAATCTCCTTTTTTCGCCATTTTCAGGGTACGACGATCTTCGAGTAATAATGCTTCGATCTTGACGCGATGGTTCGGAGCAAAAGGGTGGTAAATGGCAAATAATTTATATAACTGGAGTTGATGTAAATGGAAGTCCGTCCGATGATTTTTCGCAACAGGATTTCTTAGTGGATTTCATCGGCAAGACTAAAATTTTATTCAAACAAGTGAAGTTTTATCGTACAGTTACTCCCAAAATTGTTCACATGCTCGACGAAAAATTTTAAATTGTCGTCAATAATTTGATGAAAAAGAATCGTACGACGATCCACTTTGATCTCGTTTTGAAACTCGCAGCCTTTACTTGGTTTAAATTTAAAAATTCAAACGTCTCTGAAATCAGTAAAAAATTCCATGCCAACATTTAGATACACCGTGATCTTTTCCTTCTTCGACTTGTTAAACCTTGCTGTACAATATGTTCCTCGTCATTTTATTAAATTTTGAATGTCAGGTTGGTTGTATGGAAAAAAGTGAGGATGTAATTTCCAAAAACACGAGGAACTAAAGTTTATGTTTGTCGTTTCATAAAGATACGTGTTTCCTCGTTTATTTTCTCATACGCATACAAAATTATAAAATTATAAAATTTCGTTATATTCGGAACACGTTGATTTAGAACGAATTTTCACAATTTTTCATTGCAACATAATTCCATTGTCGGTAAAAAGTTATTTTCATCTTGTTCTATTTAATCGTCGCCGTTTAACGTTTAACGTTAATCTAATCGGAAATAATTGAAAACAATATCGATACATGTATCAAGCTCGCAGGGAAACGTGTCGACTCGATAATCTTTGACGACCTGTTTCTTCGTTACGAGTGAACGAAATTCTGATTGTGGAGCGATCGACACCGCTACATTTTCATCGCGAGTGGGAAGAACGGCCGCGAAAACTGCGGAGGAAGGCGAGGTCTAAAGGTAAGCGAGTGTATTGCCGGCGCGGTACGACGTACGACACCTAGCCGGTGTGTTTCACGATTTTATGCCGGACGTAGTTGGAACGAAGGCACATCAAAGGCGCCGCTATCGGCGCAAAGCCGCTTTATGCTCGCGTGTCATTTCTCTACGTGTACGCTGTTCCGTATACGCGCCGCTTTTTCATCCACGTGCACAGATACACGCGCGAGGATCGGAGCCGCCTCTGCTTCGAACTGTCCGTGATATATATCGTACCGGCAGATATTGGATCGTATAAACTCCGGCGCGTTTCCAGCGGGGGTGCAACCGGAGAGAGAAGCTTCAGGCCAGGCACAGAGAAGTCCGATTCTTTGCCAACGCAACGTCCTTCTTTCCTTTCTTTTCAAAAATTGTTTCGTTCTCGTCAAAGTATTCGTATCGGAATACAGATTATTACATATACGTTGCCTGTATTCGCAGTTATTGCGTCCCAATAACTTTGTCCATCTGTGTTTTCAGAGATATGAAAACATTTTATCAACGATCAGTTATTCGGCAGTAATTATTTGTTTTTTTTTTTTTTCTTTGTAGACGGAAATTTCAATTTATCTATATAACATAATTAAACAAAGTTTTATAATAAAAATATATTTCAGTAATACTTGAAAATCAATAATACTATTAATAGTTTAAAGTAACGAAAATAGATTTTTTTAAAAATTTGTAAATGTAAAACAAAATTTATTTTGTACCTTTTGTATCAGGGTTAATTAACTAATTTTAATAATTTTAATTATCTCGGAAGTAAATGATTTAAATATTTCTTTTGTAAAATAAAAAAATTGATACATTTTCATTTTTTCAAACGTGACGATGTATTTTTTTATTCGTTAGTCAAGAATTAAAATTAAGATATCTTCTAGCTCTCCTAGTAAAACTAATAGCTTTTCAATATACACAGGTTAATGCCTTTTTATAGAGAGTGTCGAGCTACCTCGGTTAGCAGATGAAAAAATACATTATTCCGTTTAAAAAAGAGATGACTCTTCCACTTGCAAAAAAATCATTACTGCCATATTATAATCCGGTACTAAATAACTTTTTATCAATCGAGTTTATCTTTGACAACGGAGTTGTGTAAATGATTCACCATTTTAAGTACATTTAGTACACCCTGTATATTTATATTTATTGCACCGAATGACGGAATTGAAAACTAACTAAAGAGACGAAAATAACGTACTTGTGTAAAAATGACAAAACAAGCTTCAGTAAAATAAATTGAAAATTTCTACGAAAAAGAACAATACATTGCCTAAATCCAATAAAATTTTCAATAAAGCGCAATTACATTCTTTATGCCCGTTGACGTTTCTTAACGCGTGGACAACAAAGTAACCGCGAAAAATATGTTCAAGTCGTTTCATTATCAGAAAAGTAATAAAACGTTATCAAACGTGTAAAGATCTCTTTCAAAGGAACTTGCAAATATTTCGTCGAGTCATTGCTTTCTTTAATCATTCGACTTAAACTTTAGTGACGAACTTTATGACAAAGTAGTAAAGAATCGTGCTATCGGTGCATAGTCTACGAAAATTCTTTGCTTCGAAAAATTCACTGGTGAAATTTCGAACGACCCAAGTTGCCTGTGACTAATGCAACATTGGGCAAACTATCCTGAATCGTTGAGAGATAGATAAAGTTTTGCGAATATTTTTCATTTGTAATTACCAAAGGAAAAACTCCAGCGCTTGTAATCACACACAGTTCTATAAAATTCTTTCAAATTAAAATTTTTCAACAGTTTCGAAAAATCTCGTTTCGTTTGCCGGCCATCGTCGCTATGAAGAATTGGAATGTCCAACATGAGAAATTTCTATTGATTTACAAACAGAAAATGTAGTTATTTATTTCAATTATTTAATCATTTACGAACGTTTCATCGAAGAGATATATATATATATAATGATACAAAGTTTCGAAAATCCGTACATTACACTTTAGATGATGTGTTTTTATACGCGAATTAATAAAAATCTTTTGCTTTGGCCCCTTACGATAATGGCGATCAGCAATTGATGTTAAATGAAACAAAATTTTTGAAGAGTGAATAATTTCGACATTCAAAAAAAAAAAATTGAAATGTAAAAGTGAAAAATCACGTTTGTGTATTGGTAATTACCAATTTAAAAAATTTGCAAAGCTATCTATTTTTAGATGATGCGGAATAGTCTACTCTCTTAGTAAGTCAACATGTACTAGTACAACTAAAACAATGACGAGCAACTCATTTACCTGCGGTCCATCAAAATAGTCAAAGTGTAAAACTTGCAGTCGGAAACTGCCAAGTATCAAAATTTTAATGTAGTTGGCGCTGTCGTCCTGTCTCCCGTGATAAATTCTGTCCTGCATAAATTAAAATTTTTTTAATTAATTATGTCTAATTTATCAATATAATTTCGTACTATATAATTTTAATATAATTTTATCAATTACATCTAAACATTTATCATTGCATTCCGATTCGTGTGAAATATTAAATTTCCAGCTTTGGCGAAGCAAAGATCACCCATCGTTAGAATTAGTTTCAAAGTTGCTGTAAGCTTCAGTTGAGAAAATGTCCGAGTACAAATGGTTGATGTGATTCGAAAAGATCTCGAGATTTTTCTTCGTCATCCAACAGTACAATTTCATTGTATTGTAAGTTTCTTACAATAAAATAAACAGGATTTACTTAACCGCCTTTCACCCGTTTCAAACGTAAGCGACGTATTGCCATTATGGCAATAGATAAATCTAGGTTCCGCTACGAGGCAATGACATATACAAGGAGTTCGATAAAAGCAAGGAACGACAGGCGCGCCTGTTTGCACGTTCTTTTTTTCTTTCTGTAGCAGGTATAAAGCAACGAAGACCAATCGACTATCTCGCGGATCGAATTAGCTTGCGGTTGGTTTTATCTTCAACAAAAAGGAAGATAAATGCTACCTAGGATGTGATAAAAAAAAGCAGTACAAAATGATTTATCTCTGTTGTTTTGTATTTTTTTAAAAAAAGGCTCAAAAATTGGAAGAAAGTAATTTTTTTCTAAAGCAGTTTCTGATCAAATGTTCAACGAAAACGACAATTTTCGGGTAAATTAATAAAATTTTGGCGAACGAATTATTAGTTATAGGAATCGAATTGAAACTGTGGATTTCTATAAATAAAAGTTTCAAGTTGACATCAAAAATTCAATTTCGTTATATTGATTTTAACAAAATTATTTTGTACTTAATTATCAAAAATCCTGGAAATCACCTCAAGTTTTTAACTTTATCCTAAAATATCTGTGCAAAAGATTCTTCAATAATCAAATATAATCAAATATAAAGTAATCGTTAAAACTGAACAATAAAATTAAAATAAAATTACAGAATTAGCTTGAAAGAAGAAATAATTTAAAAGACAAAAGTTAGACTTAAAACTGGAATTAATAACTGTAATTAACTAATAATCTTTTTTTCTTCATAAATAACTGAAATTCTTGTAGAGGGTTTGGAAGAACAGATCGAAGAAAAAGAGAGCATAGAAGTATACAGTGCTACATCAAATACGGACATCCGTTTTGTTAGTCATTTATTATAAAAAAAACTTAACAAGTTTTACATTTAGTTTCCAATACTCAAATCTTTTACTTTATGTAATTCCTGAATTCTGTTATCACCTGAATCATAGAGTCTATTAAATTTTTAATGACTCTAAACTTCAAGTAATAAACTTCTGATCAATAACTTTTAACGTCAAGCAATATTAACATTTTGCATTTCTGGCCTTTATGATACTTTGTGTCATTTTTATATTAAATTCTTTAGAGCTAAACTGTGGAATTAAATATTATATATTAAGTATTTATATATTAGCACATAATATTATATATATATACAATATTTTTAATGCAAAATGTTAATATCGCTTGACGTTAAAAATGATTGATCAGAAGTTTATTACTTGAAGTTTAGTGTCATGAAAAATTTAATAGACTCCACGTCTAACAGAATTCAGGAGTTACATAAAGTGAAAAGATTCGAGTGTTAGAAATTAAATGTACTTTTCAAGTTATTTTTACATTTATAAAATATTACATGTTAAATTTATATTTATATACATTAGCACGTAAATTTAATTTTTAAACATCCGACGGATATTTCGATAAACGAAATCGAGCAGGTAGACGCACAGTGTCGAGCGAAAATCCCGAACAGAACGGGAGCTGTGACGTCATCGATGTCGACGGAGCCGATTATCGGTTATCTAAGGAAATAAAGGATCGTCGGGCCTCTTTTTCGTCGAAAACGGTTCCAGGAATCCGTGTTACCGCAATATCGCGCGTGCACACTCACATCAAAGTGCCGAACGACGACTCCGCCGCATCGTGCTCTTCGTCGCGCGCTTTGCACAGCGATAAGATTCCCTCGATACTCGGAGTTGACCGGTTTTCTATCTCTGCCAGGTCAAACGTCTGTGTGTGCCGACGAATCGTACGTGGAGCGTAGGTAACTCACTTCCACCGAACTCTGTTTCTGCAATAAACTAATAAAAAGAAAAAAAGAACAAAAATTGAGTCATCTTGACGCGTCGCTGATCCGTCTGGAGGAAAGAGTAAAGAAAAGGCGGTGATAATTGATAACGACGGACTTGAACGAGGAACGTGCTTCCGGTCCCTTCTTCAACGATTCAACCTTTTGCAAATACCGTTGATTTCTTTGCAATGTTTGCTCGAGACTTGTCACATCTCGCTGCTACGAGGAAATTCGTCTGCAATTCGAAAGCAAAGAACCTCGTGATACTACATAAATTGACAATTTGTACTTGTGATTACAATTTATATTAATATCATTGTAATTCATTCGCGTATTTTGCATACATTTGAGCCACTGTCTAAGGTTCCATTCGAAATAAACTTTTGTTCGCCACTATTGAATAAACATCTGATCGAATAAGTACTTATTTGTACAGTGTACTCAGATAAAGATTTACTCAAATATAAATCTCATTAGTGTATTTAATTATGTTACGTTACATACATGAAAGAAGATGTTTGTAATATGTGAGGTAATCATTTTCACATTTTATATTGAGCAATATACTGGCCTTTGATAATTTTTAATATTTAAATGTTATATTATCAGAACAGAGTATTTGCCAATAGCACAATTATATAAAATCCGAAAAGTACAAAGAAGGGAAGCTTTATTATACTTTAATAATTAACTTCTTCATCTTCTATTTTTTCTTTTTTTTTATTCGACTTATATTTTTCTACTAATTTCAATATTACTGATAATTAATATTCTTCTTTCGTTCGATTCATATTTTTGTACCAATTTTACTAACAGCTACCAGCAATAATATTTTAATAACTAATTTCTTCGCCGTGATTTTCAAAAATTAATACAAAACCAGCGACGTATGACTTGTAATGTTACAATTCGACGGTAGAAATGGACAGGGTCGTTCGAAGCGGCACGCAGTAGTTTTTTTTTTTTTATCAGTGTTTCGGCGGAAAAAATATCGCGGCGATCGCTCGAATGTGTTAAAAGCTTTACGTCCGCCATTAGCTGGAACGTTGCTTCTGAATAATGTCTGCTTTCAGTTATTCAACGATTTTCACGAGAATTTAATGACTGAATCGAGCCACTCATCGATGGACTCTGTTGAATCTCATGGCACGCTGCTTATGAATAAGAGAAAGATAATTTCAACGTTACTCTCATACACGTATACACGAATGCAACGATGAATGTGAATCATACATTTTGAAATAAACGAAATCATTGTACGAATGTAATGGCTTAATTCGTAAAATCAACGTGAAAGTTTTAACAGAATTTTATCTCGTGTATTTAAATATTAACTGTGACATACTAACCCCGCACCTCTATCTAATATTTAATTATTTCTATTAATTCTTGAGTACAATACAGATTAAAACTAATACAACAGCTATAGAACGTCTCGTAAGTAGCAAGCATTTGTTACATTTTACGTACACTTAAGTGTCTATTGTTTATAATAAATATCTATTGTTTTTACTTTATATATTGATTGAATTAAAAAATTTCTAATTTTAACAATAAAGGTAGTAGATTAAACAATAACAAATATTATACTTAGTATGTAAGATATTGAAACTTGTACAATTACCATAGAGTTTCACAACCTATTAATATGTAATTATTGCATTTTTTTATAGCATCGAATATCAAATTAAATTATTTTTGTGGTGCGATAACTCTACATGCAAAGTAGAAAACGGGAAAAATTTTTTTAATTAAAAACTTCGTTTCGGAATAAATCGCGTTTGAAATTTGTCAACTAGAAAATGTGGCTGAAAGATATGCGAATGAAAAAAAGTATGCAAGAAAAGATGAAATTTTTTCGTTACAGGTTCAATTTTCGACAAAATCTTTATCGCATGACGCGAAAAATATAAAATAATGCAGAAAGGAAAACAGAAATGAAAAATAATTGCATTTAGGGATTACTATAGTATCGAAAAAATTTCGTCGTAAAGAGACAGCATAAAAAAATAATAACACAGATACCTCAACAAAAGATCACTTACCGGTCCTTTGGTTATTATTCTGAAATAATAATTGATTTCAGAAGTTCATTTTCAGTAAAATGTCTCCCAAATTCGTCGAAAGAACCGGAGCCTTTGTAGTGGAATAAAAGGTTAAAGACGCATGTGTGCTTCGCGCATATCTGGAGTATGTCACTCGTCGCTGCGGTAAAATACGACGCAGTGGAAACATTCGTTGGATACACGATAGATTCTGCTGGCCAGTAGTCACATTGTGGTGTTCCTGACATTGTTAAAAAATAGAACTGACGATGCGTTTTGAAATTGAGACTCCAACTGACAGATTCCCGTGCTGAATTGTTTCAAAATTCAAACTCCTAACAGTAGGAATTCTGAAAAAAACATATGGCATTGTGGTCATATAATTTGACATCACTTTTCTTATAAAGTGCGCATAAAATGTGTAAGATCATGATATAAAATTGAACATCTATATCTGAGAGGTAGGTTATACTTGATTGAATAGAAATTTGATCTATTCATTTGTTGATGAAAGAAAGAATTTGCAAATTTAATTATTTTTACTTTTTCGTTGTAGGTATTAATTTTTTACTGAATCTTTTCGACGTCGGAAGACAAATTAAAAAAAGTGAAAATTGGAAAAGTGAGAGATGAGTGAATTATTTTAAAGTTCACACTTTCATTCGTGGTAAATCATAATGATCACGGTATTTCTCAAACTGAAGGTAAGGAAAAATAGCTCCATATTTTTAAATATTTTTTGTTACACGTCCTATTTTATATAAAAAAAAGATAATCTTTTGTTCTATGTAAAAAGAAGTTGGCTTCAATTAATACAAACAAATAGTGACCATAAATTTGACCAAAAAATCAAATCATCATTGAAAAGGAACGAGCTCAGGATTGTCAAAATAGAGATTCTTTAAAATAGAGATTCTTATACAATGTCATAACAATTTAAATTACCGACAATTTTTCACCGTTATTGGTTCAATAAATGCTCTTCACTGTATACAGAATAGCCTACTGTATCATTTTATCAAATAGTAGCCTACGGAAATAATTTTAAATAAAAACTGTAGCTAAGCCCGATCAGACGGCATGAACGTCAAAGTGAAGCGAACAAACAACACGTTGCCAGACTCTAACGTCCTTGGAGTGTTACTGTTTTGACCAAACATACCACCCACCGGCAACCGTTTTAATGAAAATAAGTAATCTCGCAAACAGCAATTGTAACGTCGTAAACGGTCGAGGCACGATGGCCTCGTAAATATGAAAGTTTCCGGGGCTGTTGCTACTCCTCGCCCTTTTTCACTCCAGTATCCATTCTTTTTTCGACTCCTTGCTCTTACTGCGACGATCCCTTGGCTGTGAGAAAGCAGGGAAGAAGCGAGCGAGAAGGTGTCAGAGATACGACAAAGACGAGGAGAAACGATGAAAGGGAGAAGGACGAGGGTGCCGGAACACGAAGAAACGGGAATGGGTACTCCGGGCCCTGTTATAGGGCCCATAAAACATCTTCCTGGGCGCGTGGCTTCAAGGATGAACTGGCAGTCTTTTAATACTTTTATTTCACTTCTCTCGTTTGCTGAATGGGCGCGTGTTGCCTCCGGAGAATTAGGACGAGAACGACACTGTCTTGCGCAAAATGTTTCTTCGTAGTTACAAAGATTGAAGATGTTTTCCTTTTTTGCATGTTACGTTGGTTTAGTTGAGTGTCAAAGTTATGTAACGATGAACATTTGCAACAAAAAAAGATCTCGGTTATGCCTTGACTTTTCCTTTTAGACGAAAGCTTGCTTCAACAAATGTCAATCAAATAACAATCTTAAATCGAGCATGTATGTGCATGGTAGAGCAAAACTATTTACATATATAGTAGTATAATACAACCATATAATACGTCATTTTTGTTTATCTCAAAGATCTCTTGAAGATCTAATTGCACGATGAGATGTATTTATAACGTCATTGTTTGTATTATTTATATTGTAGATTAAACAAAAGTTACTAGATTGCAACATATGATGTTTTACAAATTTATCAAATCGTTTATAATTTGTCTTTTAAAAATGTTGTTAAATAACATTTATTTCGTTCCGAAACGAATAGTATGAAATATTCCATTTTATGAAAATACAATCGTAATACTAATGTAAATTTGCCATTCCTGTGAACAATTTCGACTAGAATCTGTTAACAATGATCGATTAAAGATTTTAATCCTTTAGGAAAAACGATGTCTGTACTGATTTCTACGCAATCTTTATCAGAATTTACTTCGACTCGCATTATTTAAAGTTACAAAAATTATCATTTAACCTGTCTAATTATTATTCGCGTAATTTAAATCTATTGAAATTGTTCAAAAAATTCAATCACCAAGAGTCAATTCGAATCTGCCGAGTCAAAATTTGACGAATATTATTTTCAAGAAAGTTGCGAAAACGCTGAAATTTTTGCCAAGAAATTCATTATTCTTTTCGTAACTCCTATATTTTCTATAAAAGCAATTTTCAATAAAAACAAAAGCTCGAATCTTTCCTCTCTGAAAAGGAAAAATGTTCAAAGACAGCTGTGATACGTTGATTCGTTGAATCTTACACGGCTTGCAAAGATCAAGTGGATCACGAAAGATCAGCCGAAAAATTTTGCTGTTCTCTGTGAAAAATTCCTGACACGCGAACGGCAAAGATACTCGAACGAGTGACATCGTCCATCCAAGGATCTCGAGGACAGTTTCCTCTGGCCCTGAGCTCAGGGACACGGTCGCGTGGCGTTGACGAATCTGTTTAGTGCCGTCACAATGCCCATCCGACGGAGCCTTTCGAGAAATTCATCGATTCGATCCCATCGAGAGGCATCTCGCACGCCTTCGAGTCAGGGAGCAACTACCGTGCAGGTCCGTTTGTAAGTACGGTTCTCTACCATCTTGTCCACGACTAAAAACTTGTGCTTTGCGTTCTGACAATTATATAGCCAGCAACAGATGTTTATCGTGTAACAGTTTAAGACACACTAAGATTTGGTTTCCTTTCAAACTTTCTCTCGTTTCTTTTTTGTTTGGAACTTGCAATTAGTTGAACTGTGCTCAATTGCTAGGAATTTCTATGAATAATTTACACGTGAGTTGTATAAAGCATTTTGAAATTATATCAACATAGAGAAGCCTGAAATTGAAATGAAATTTAAAAATATGTATAAAAGTATTTCGTAAAGATAAAAATAGTATTTAAACAGCTACAATGCATCAATATATAATGGAACCATCTTTAACGCTTATGTTTATATTATTATATGCTTCAAATTCATTCTGTATACTTTTACTAAAATCTATTATTAAAATATGTTTGTAATAAATATCTTCTAACTTTTATATAAATTTTGGAAATTGCGATACTTGTCTATACAATATTAATGAGATTTTAGTATTCTTTTTTTTTTATATATATATAACATTATTTGTACTTACATGAAAATTCTTTATAACAGGTCATAATTATGTTACTTTGATACAGCAATTGGCACATTTGGCACAAGTGTCTTTTATTTTATTGTATCTAAAACGTTCATACACACCCGTGTTTATACGAAAATCAAGACAAATATTAAGAATATATCCATATCATCGTCTTGCATGCAAAAGATGGTAAAATTTTATCTTTCTCTCAAATAAATGTATATACTTACGAGAGAAACGTTTGAAATAAATAAAATAGACATCCTATAATGTAACACGTCTATATACAAAATATACAAAATTGTAAAAGAAAAGCATCTTATTCAAAATCAAAGAATCTTCGAAATAAACGTAGAATTCAAAATAAAGGAGAAATATACAGGGTGTTTCGTAACTCTGGTACAATGAAATGGATAATTCTATGTGAATTGAAAAGAAAGAATAAATTTTTTTCATTGAAAGCCTTCGTTTTCAAGAAGATCGAGTTTAAAAATTTATTAAACACTTAAATTTTTGTTCCACGTGCGAAGACGCTTCGAACATATTTCATTGAAAACTGCGTGCTCGATAAATTTTCAAACTCGATTCTCTTGAAAAAGGAAACATCTTGCAAAAAATTGTATTCCTCCATTCGCTCAGCTTTACCATCAGTTATGGAACACCTTGTACGAATTGAAAAATTCCAGAGGACCGCAGTGCAACTGCACAAGGAGAAAGCAAAAAACCAGAGACACGGGAAGAGAAAAATTCTCCCCGTAGCAAAGAGGAAAGATAGAAGAGGCCAGAGGTACACACCGGATTCTCTGATCTCAGCGATTCCATCATCAACGACTCCGGGGCTTAGGATGGCAGATAAAAGGCAATTGAATTTAAATCATGAATACGAACGAACCGAGCGAGAAGGAGAGAAACGCGGAGAGGCGAGGCGCTTCGGTTAGAGGAGGAGAGGCAACGAAAGCCCCGACGGCAATCTGGTGGTAGCTTTGTGACGGTAATGGCTTCAACCCCTAGCCTCCGACCCCCGAGGCTTGCACCCCTTCTCGTTTACCGGTGAACACGCGACCTACACGCGCGCAACTCTCGGCCCAAGTCGATTTACCTACGCGTTCAAGCTGTTGGCGGAGCCTCGACCTTTCCAGCCAGTAGGAAAATTCCGATCCCGGTGGTCCTGCCTTTGATTTACGCTCCAACACATACACACACACACACACACAGCAATATTTCCGAATACTCGTCCGAATCGAACGGAAAAAAAAAAAAACGAGAGAGAAAGAATATTCCGAAATCGAGTGTGGGGTAATTGCTCCGGAACGAACGTGGATTTGATTTTTTCAGGATAATCGAAGTTTCCGCGGGTTTCTATATGAACACTTCAACGTTAGGATTCTCTAGCACGATCGGTGTAATATTATTGTTACATAACATAAATAAGTTGTGGATTCGTTTTATTTTGGAAATGAGACTGGAGTTTTAAAAATTTGAAGATCGGAACGGAGTTAAATATAGTTGCGCGATTTTATCCAATTAATTTGTATTAACAAATTCAATTTTTCAATATAGCTACTGTAGATTAATTGTTCATCGGTATATCTTCTGTTCATCTAAGTTCTGCAACTTTATGTAACTTAAAGAAACTGAAGTACTTATAATTAGACTGATGTTTATGTATGTAAAAAACGTATAAAATATCCACGATATAGCACTTGCCATGATATTACTTGGTAGATACATAAAACAATTTACCGAGGTATTTTAATTATATTCTTAAAAGTATGAATTGGTATATGACATTCGTGTAAATTTATTGATTTCAAAATTTAATTAGAAGAAATAAAAAACATGTAGGTATATGGAATTATACGTAGTTATATATAAAGTTTTTATAAGATTTCTATAAAATTCACGACATTCTATTTTGTTTCATGTGTAATTTTTGATCCTTTACGTTTTTCATCTGTTACGAAATTTTCTGAATCAAGAAACAAACAGAACATCTCACATTATTAGCATCTCGTTTGTTCGAATTCTCGTTTCATAATTTAGTTCTCGTCTGTCTCTTGTGTCAATTCGACACATTACAAACAATGATATTATTCTGTCGCAAATAAGTACACGAGAGTAAGATTAGCGTGATTCTCAGACGTGGTTAAGTAAAAATTTAATTTAGTTTATGTTAATGAAAAGAATTTCACTACTTGTCTTCTCAATCTATAAAAAACAAACTGGACAAATTAAATTGAAAAAATGAGAGAGCGAGTGATTCAAGATTCAAAAGGCAGTAAAATAATAATGACAAAAGTATTATGCCTAATACTTCAAAGGCTAGATGGAAATTCGAATATCTCGTATCACGAACGGAAGATGGAAGCTGGCAGCAATGGTAGCCGTTTCTCCTTGAAAATATCTGAATCGATCTTTCCACCCCTTGTATAGGTACCTATGGAAGCCCGGCCACCGGCGTCGCGACGCCTACTCGAGCTCCACCCACGTATCTCGTACATGCGCAGCGAAAGTTCGGGGATCGACGCGTTAACGAAACCTTCGTAAAATCTATTGTTCCTTAATCAATTCGGCGGCAATCAGCTTGTCTACGTTGCACCGTCATTGCCTCGGATCCCCAAATAATAAAAAGTGAACGAAAATGTAACGGGTTTACGTTCGATCGCGAATATCCTTCGTTCTGCAAGCTATATCAAATAAAACGAACATATGTGCTAATATAGTACTGATTTACGATTCTAAAGAATTTCGTATAAAGATGATATAAAGAGAGATATACAGACTGAGAGCGCAGAATGTTGATATTGCTCGATTTTAAAAATTATTGATTACAAGATAAAACTTATTTATTTTTTATTTATTTAGATATGCCAATTAAGAAGAAAATTTCACTAATCGAATCAAGCTTTCATCAAAGATGTTCATCCTTCCAAAAACTTTTCGAGATAAGCCAAAATTTTCTCTGTTCGTACAGGCTAAATGGCCAATCGAGTAAACCTCAATGAGGGGAAAAAATTTCCCGTTTGTTACGATTAAGAAGCATTCAGGCTGCATATCTGTACCGTAATAACAAGAGCACGGTACAACGATACACAATGGACGTGCCTTGTACAGAAGCAGACAGCCTATGTAAGAACGTAACAATGGAAGCTTGCGAGTGCAATTTTACGAGAAGGTCGGACCCGTTTTTCATCCCTGACTCACGATTTAGGGTATGTTTACCTGCAGTTAAGTACCTTGACGCGTCCGTGACGGCGAGGACGAGACAATTTGGCAGAAATAAGGGGAACGCTACAGGGAGGCTACTTCAAACGCATAGAATCCTAACAGTTTCTATAAACACGCACGCTCATCCCCTTTTCAGACCTGCTGGCACGTAATTCGTTCTACATTCATGACAAAACTCTGTTTCCACGTAAAGTTCGTCGTGACTTTCTATACTCACCCGGTGTGTTTGGAATACACGTGTTTGCCGTGAATATTAGGATAGGTGGTCCTTCCTTTTTGCAATGATAAACCAAGAAACGTCCGAGGTGTTGTTGGACAATAAACGAAAAGTATAAGTATCTGTTAAAATGTTTTTAATTTTTAATTTGACGATCAAATTACCTACGAATAATTTAATTCGATTAAACGTTAAGTAATCGTCTATCCGTGCATGATTATCGATCATGCAAATTTCCGATCAATTTTCGTGATTTATTATTCAGTTAGCTGATATGAAACGAGTTTCATTTTAGGCAAACTAGAAGCCATAGATATTATAATACATGAAAGAATAAAGCGATAATATCATAATAAGATGGAAGCGATAATATCATAATAAGTTGAATATATGTAATTTGCATATTTTAGATTTTTTTCCCTTTAACTTCCATGATACTTCTGTAATCGTTTCTTTTAGATATAAAGAATCTTTTATTATTATTTACTTAGATCTATTCTATATTTTTACGACCTGTCATGACAAGTTATTGTTAAAATATAAAATTTTAATACATATATAATGTACGTATGTTAACGGCAAATAAAAATTTCGATTCATTAAAAATAAACAAGATTTAAAAGTATCTTGATGCTTGAGAAATCTTAAACCTTGAAAAACATTGCACTAACATAATTTATAATTGTGAGAAACTTAAAATTTTTACAGAATGAATATATATTACTTTTTTATGACATATTAAAAAAGAAAAACAGTCAGTTCTCTAAGTCTTAAATTATTTGATATTAAAATAAATATTTGACGTATCAATAAAATACTTATTATTAGATATTATATTTAAATTTTATATGTACATTTAAGCCAACATTACCAAGTTGTAATGTACACCTACATATATTGGGAAATTAACACTTCCCAATTTTAGCACTAGAACATTATAAAGCCATTCAATTTGATTGACAAATTCCTCTTTAAATTAACATCAAATTGTTGAAAATAAAAACGAGACTAAGAAACTTTAAAAAAATATATATATATATATATATCAGATATGATCAGATTTGTTTCCTATATGTTTTGTCAGTGTCATTTATTTGATTATTGAAATAAAATTCGACAAATCAACTAACAATAAATATTAAAAATTCTTAAAAAATGAAATAAATAAAATAAGTATATCAAAAGATCCTACTATAAAAAGTAGCCTATAAGATAATTACATATAGATGATACTTCTGAAATTATTATTTTCAACTTAAAAGCATAATACTACAAACTATATGTGATTATTCAAGTAATTAGTTGAGAAATTAACTTTCATAAAACAGAAAGGATGTAATTTTCTCCGATAAAAAATAAATGCCGTTTTTAATACAGAAATAAAAATTTCTCATTCGAATGTGAATGGACGATTTTAAAGTCGTAACTCGTTTAAAGATTAAAAAAAAATTCGATTCGTATTTTGATTTCTCTGTCTTTTATACAAATATTCAATTATTTTAGGAATTTCATTAAACGAAAAAGAAAAAGAAAATATAAAAATCTACGAGCAAAAAAAACAATACAATTTTCAGGTTTATGATTCGCGAAAGATTCTATATTTACATATTATTTCTTAAATCAAACAGAAAACTTCTTTTACCAGGGAACTAAAAAGTCATTACAACGCGATCTATTTCAACTGGACGGACATTATGTTAATCTGCAACAAAAAAAAGATTCGCGTTTATGCTTCGATTTTTTTAAAAAATAAAAACTTACTTCAACTAGTGTCAGTCAAATAATAGTCTTAAATCGAACAATGTACACGTTACAATAACATTATTATACAATAATACACTCAATATGTCATTTTTCTTTATCTCGTTAACCTTCAGAGGAGCATTCGAGGGATTTTATACTATTTTATACGTATATATATATATATATAGAATTCTGTCCCGATAGACCTCTCTGGTCCGCTGGCACTCATCCGCATAACGGAAATAGAGCGCCGAAGTACACACGTATAAGAATCGCATAATGAACAGCAATATACTGCTTTAATCATTATTAATATACCTACGTATTATATAACGTGATATATATAATATGTATAAACATATTTCTATATATCGATATATATTATATTATATATAATACATACATATTTTCACATATGTATATATTTATAGCATTATTTAGACAATGCATATGTATATACACGATATCATATATGATTTTATATTCGAACTACCTTTAAATTATATGCGAGGAGGAGTATGTCATTAAAATTGAACTCATAAAACACATCAGTAGCATAAGAAACATTTTTTTTTCTTTTCTACTTTTTAGCAACAACATCTCATTACGACTGGTCTTTAATTTATTTTTACACAACCAATCATCTCTCTTTCCAGTTGTACCATCTTTTACAGAATACCCTGTAAATGCGTATAAGTATGTGTATATGTCTGAATGAACATGTAGAACATGCGCGCGCGCACATTCATATTTAAATGTACAAGAATGTGAAAATATTGTGTGAAACAGCATTTCGGTAATTTATAATTCATATGAAAAAAGCGTGGTAATACGTATAATATATATTCATCGTAACTGTAAACGACGAACACCTGTCTGAAATACAGTTC
>KQ435817.1:726126-738382 GCA_001276565.1 Melipona quadrifasciata
ACACATACTATCAATACGCAAGATGTTGTGAAAAGATAAAATATAGTCAAGAGATCAATTTCACATATAGGGCAGGAGATTGACATTAAATGAACTGTGGATTTTTATGAATACTAAGTTGGAAGACGGAAAAATGTATGTAATATACAAAAATATCTAAAGTAGAATGTTTATTATAATATGTAGTAGATTTTACCACGGAGCAAATTCTAGTTAGGTTCCATTTTCTTTAGTCGCGTTCACAAAAATTTAAAAATGCATAAAAATCCGCAGTTTAGTAATGAAAAATAAACCAGAAAACACGATATTACTGAAACTGAATGCTGTAAGAAATATATTCCATCAATCTTTTGGCACGACAAAAGAAGTGTTACTTCATTATGAAGTATCGTGCAACTAATCACATGCGAGTAGAAGCTTGCATTTCCACGGCAATACGATGATCTCGTGGAGAGATAAATTATATATGACGCAACAGGAAGTAATTTCAATTTTTGCAAACATGTTTGCTTGCGAATTTGGATTCCCATAAAAAGGAATGTAGTATAAAAAGAAGAAGGGGCAGAAAATAAAACAGGAAATAGCGAGGCAGAGACACTGAAAGAGAAACAAAGAATATCTCTTGCTGATTTATCATATGACGAAACAAAAATACATACAGCGTAAAACTGATCTTTTGGATGATTGTATTTGATTGATAATGGCAGCTAAGGGCAGCGACAAGGTTCTCTGATGGGAAATTGTCGCGGTTGTGGTTGTGGTGGTCACGGTAGCGGTCGTAGTGATGGTAATAGTAGTGGTTGTTGTTGTAGTTGTTGTAATTGTTGTAACATGAACGGATTGGGAATTATTGACGGATTGGGGATGACTCGCTACCGAATGACGACGTCTAGTGGTAGTGGCACAGTTGGTATTAGTCGAGGCAATCCCAGCAGTCCCAGCCCCGGTACCAGCAACGACTGCAAACCATACAGCTCTCACTGTTGTACAATTACTTCTCTTTTCTCATACTTTTTATAAAAATTTAATCGACCTGCTAATAATGGCTGAGATTTGATCGAAAGATTTTTATCCGAGAGAACAACGATTTATATGTACCAGAGCATCATCAATGCAAAATGATTTCTATCTAGTAAGAGAATATGATGACCAATTTTTAGAAAATGAATGAAATTTTGCTTAGAGAACGCAATCTATATTTGTTTTTATTCTACTCGGCCTCGTTAATATGTATTTCCGTGAATGTCATATGTATGTATGTATGTATGGTGTTGAAATATTGTGCAATACTAGGAACTCATTTTTGAGCATAGTAATCGATAAAGTCTCATTAGTTTTGTCGATAAGTTTCTCGGTTAACAAGTTATTACAGTTTTTGTGTAATTATTCGGTTATTTTATAAAAATTTAATCAAAATCTTTAATTAAAAAATTAATATAAAATAATAAAACAAAAATCAGAAAAAATTATATATTTTTCTTGAATTTTATTTGGATGAATACGAACTTTGTTTTTAGAATTCATTGATTTCAAATAAAAATTTTTGAATATACTATACAACAAATTTAAGTACATTGAACTAAAATCGCGTTTATCACCCTTTGATGCCCACATGGTATAAGAAAAAGAAGCATACAACTGCAATGACAGAAAACAGACCCGTGATTGTATTGCAAGAAGAGGTACTCTGAGTCTGATTAAACTGCTCCTGTTGTTGAACTGGATCCACCTGCTCCTCGTGCGTCCTGTGTTCCTCTGTAATACCCGCAACCCATTTGTGTTATTCTAAAGCTGAGTTTTCAATTGTACATTTCGTGATTCAGCCGATATTTCGAGGCATAATGTAGTGCAGTTATGGTCTGATATAAAAAAAAAAAAAAAAAAATCGATGTCTTCGATAACTTACACATAGAAGCAAAAAGAATTCGTAGGATGATTTCTGTACAAAGAAGCTTCTGTTTAAGAAAAAAAACCGGAACATTAAAATATCATAAACACACCATAAAGGTATTTACATAACTGAAAATATATTTTGGAGGTCAGTTTTTGAGCAGATTGCTAAAAACCATAACTGATATTCTATCAAAGTATAAAGTGGTAAATACAATTACTTAAAATTAAAACTCACCTAATGGTGAATTATGGAATCTTGATCCAGTATGTCTAGATACACTGGTATCAGCAGCAGAAGAACTGTGAACTCTTTCTCGTGGTCCCGAATTGCTCATGGAATTCATAATAGCATCATGCATATTATTTGCTATGTTACTGTCCTCTGCTTCCATCCACAATTCACCACCACCAGTAACAGCTGAACGACCCACTTCCATGTAGAAGATACGTTCCATATATCCACACCTTCTGATACGAGTTAGCTATGAAACAAAAATCTTACATTAGTGTTATATACTCTCAGACTATTTCATCTATAAAAATAGAAAGCTTACCGGGAAATCTAGAAAACTAGGAAAACTTGGGTCTGAATTATCCTTTGCCCCAATTTTCACCAAACTTAATGTTCGATCAGTTAAACATAGCCTATAAGGGCCATGAATGTTGTATCTTTCACCTAATCCTTTTTTCTGCATTGTAACTTGCCATACATGTTCTGAAATAAAATATTTATACCTCCTCATAATTAATAATATATAACATAATATTGTGAAATGAATGAAGCACAATTATTATATTTAATTCATAATCCAAACATTATAACATCACATAGTGCAATATATGTTTATTCTGTACATAAGATGAAAAGATCAAACTTTATAAGAATTGTTTATAAAATATTACAGTATGTTTTCGTAAATAAAGAAAAATATTTTTTACTTTACACAGTTTCTCACGAAATATAACTATAGCAGTTTTGAGAAACAATAAAATTATCTGATCAACATGTATATTTGATAAAAAATAAAAAGAAAAAAACATGTTCTGTTTGTTAAAAAGTAAGTGCAAATCTTAATTTGATCTTTGATCTCGTCATTCTTTACCATAAAATTGCAGAGAGTGACGTATTTGAAAAAACAACAAACTGAAAGTTTAAAATATGACACTTTAATGAAATTTATATTCATAAATGGTGAATGTTTATTTAAAACTGGAAAGTTCCTCGGCGCATGAATCATGTTTTTCGTCTTCTTCAATACGCGGCCTAATTCTAATTCAAACCGTAATAGCGCATTACCAAATATAGGCCGAGGTTGCTCTCCATCAGCTACATCTCCGCTCTGAAGTAAAAGCATGGCTTTCAGCCATTCATCCAGTTCTTTCTCGCTCTCCAGAATTAAGCAAAAGCATTCATCTTTTGTATATAATGCGATAACATGTTTGTGTTTAGTGTCCATGCGTCTATTAATATTAAAGCAGCTGTTCAACAAAATGCTACGCTTCGGTAGCTGCCTGTTTTCAAATTTCTTTTTGCTGTCGTAATATTCGAGGCACGCGGGATACCCTGGTGCCTCGCCACGCAGCACGAAGAATTTCTTCTTCTGAGTTTTCAACTTCTTCACGTGCCCGGAGAGAACAACGGGACCTCCTGAGGGAGAAACTAAATTTCTGCTCGAAGACATCGTCACAGCGACGATCGAAAAAGGCCGTTGTCGCCAAAAGTTTTGCGCCTTCTCTATTGACGCGTTATATTGTACCATTTATATAGTACATACATAAATGATTACGGATAATCAATTCATTACGCACATCTTCTACTCGAACACGCTATATCGATAGTTCATTGTGGTAGAATGCACGTTCCCACCCACGTTGTCAGAATAGCAGTTCGCTTCAAGAAGCACAGTTCCGTCACGGTCTTTTTTTTTCACTGCAGGAACACCACATACGTAGATATCTCAATCGGCACTATTTGTTTTCATCGACGTAAAGATAAATTCAAAACAACATCATTGAAAAGCCGTACGCGATCGTGTTCTTGTTCTTTTCTTTCAAAGCAACGTGTCCGTCGCCGCTGCCTTTGTCGTGGAAAAGTTGTCGTCGATATCGTTGTACTCGACGCACGCCAACGGTGGAAGCACGTGTCAGGGGTAAATAAGCAATAACACGCCACCACAGTGCATGTGCACTCAGTGTGTACTAAGGGCGTCGCATGGATCGGTCTCTTTGATGCGATTCAGACGAACATGTATCGTCGGCTAGCCACGTTTACCGAGGTTAGAAAATTAAAAGAACGTTTGGTCCTCCAAGAAGAAATCAACGATACACTTCGTAAACAGAATTTCTTGATGAAACGTAAAAGCTGTGCACCTGGTGAGATTTTTTTTTCGTGATTACGGTTCCCGATCTGAATTTTGTATTCCACCTGTCACGCGGTAGAATAATTTCGTGGTATCCCAGGGCCAGGGGATTGCACAAAATCCGCGGAAGTGAATAGTCAAGTCATTCGCCAACATTTACATATTTCGCATCTGCGAATATCTTTGATCGGAGAATTACACAGGAAGCTGGAGGAATTGTTGATCCGAAGCTAAAATCAGGCAATTGCGTGCCTGTTTATCGCGTCGAATAATGCAATTTATTGCGTTCACCAGGAATGGTTGACGCATATATATGTACGTACACAGAGGCAGGCAGGGAACATATAAAGAAACGGTTGTATACACGAGACGATACAGAGGACAGACACACGCGGGCGTTTTCACGTGTACACAATACACGCAGAGGCGTGTGTGTGCGCGCGCGCGCACGCTCGTGGCCGCTCGTTCGTTTGCTGCTTATACGTTTAGAGGAAATACGTAGAGAGGTAGAGAAAAAGAGAGTGGGACAGGCGATGCACACGTAGGTGGGTGGTTGAACCCCTGTTATCACTGGTAAGCGCGGTATAAAGGCGGCCTGGTTCGGGTAAATAGGCTATTGTCAAGGGCAGGAGAATTTTTTCATGCGCAATAGTAGGCACATCAAAACACGGCAGCATTCCAGGTCGATGCGAGAGAACGCACTTCTCTTCCCACACCCCTTATATATATAATATATATATCTATATATATATAATATATATAATATATGTCGAGCACTTTGCGGAAATACACAAATGAAATTTACGATGTGGTTAACATTGTATCAACATGCACGACGTATCGTGAATGTGAACTCTCGATCAGGCACACGCGAAATCTGTTCACCACAATCACATCTGCTTGAGGTGAAAAATTCGGGTCTCCTTTCGTACCCACCATCCCTCTCTCCCCCTTTCCGCCCGCGTGTGAGCGACAAATACCGCGTCACTTGCGATCACGAACGTGTGCTCCGACTGTTCTCTTTGATAACCGAATTAAAGATCACTCGACGCCGCGTTTTCTCTCGTGCACATCAACCTTCACTAACGACACATATGTATCTTCAACTCTTTTTTTCCGTCGCACGCCTAGACAGCTAAATAGGCGCTCATGTCCATCTTGTAAAGGTCATGTGTATGGTAAGCTCCGCAGTTGTAAACAAGATGTACGCAGGCGCTAACCGCTCGAATGGCGGCGACGGCGGCGACTCGATACGCGATACGCCACGACCGTAAATACACATACGTACGTACGTATTTACGTACACATGCGGTTGTCTCCTTCGCAATGGCGTAACTATCGTGTCGACTAAACACCGCATTGCGGTGATCATTCCGGAAATTGTCTCAGTTGCGCTACGTTCATTTCTAATAAACGTAAGTTCTTAACGATTTGGGTTACATCTAATTATATCGAGATTTATGTCGATCTATTTTCATCATTTGTTCTGATTATTTGAAAATTTTTAATCGATTAAAAGATTGTTTTACGATTATCCTAAAAAAAAAAAAAAAGAAAGAAAACACTTGAAATGATGGTGATGGTAAGTCTTGAACGACCAACAAGAAAACAATCATAATACAAATCGGTATTATAGAAAGTGTATATAATATGACATTGTTATGTTATTAAGTTTTAAATATTACAATTTTTGTTACGCCATTGCTTTCTTTACTGTCTCACACTGACATAGAACGTCGTAATATAGAGACGTGCGCTTGCACGAACACGTATGCATACTTTCAAGTCAAGGTGGACGACTATGGATACACGCATTTCGCTCGCGTCGTTCTGGGTATTGGATCCTCATCGGCAGGGTCGTTTGTAAACACACATGCATAAGCACATAAATAAATTCCTTTACTAATCGACTATACTAATCATTTTTAATATAGTGTTGAAGAACAAAATATAGTTTCTAATAGGAATGATGCATAATATTGTACAGCTCTAAAAAAGTAAACACGGGCATGGTTAAATTTGCATGAAATCAAAGGATACAGATTATATTAATATTATGCACCTACTCTTTAGTGGTTTTATTATAATATATGGATTAATGATTAATTAAATATATGGCAGCGAAGTACTGGATATTCACATACGTAGTCCAGAATTCGAATTAGTTCAAATTTGAAATTTTTTGTTCATGATTCACATCACGTGTTTGGTGTTTCAGTAATGCATCACGATAGTCGATTTCAAAAGGACATTAATAAATAACATTTATATAATTAATTACATAAATTGACAAAATATATATTTATTTATAACAAAATAAATATTTGTTTATTTTGTTGAACAAAGATGTCGCTTTAATTTTATACATAATTGAAAAATATGTACGGCAGTGATATAAAATATGCATCGAATTATATTATATAACCTATAGCTCATTTAAGTACTTTGGGCATTTGAAAAATTACTTTATCGCCGAACAATGTGAAAAAATATAATATATGAGCTATATTATTAAAAAATTTGTTAAGTATTATATTATATATATTTGTTAATACTGTTATATATATTGTCTTTATAATTGATATAATAATTGATATTATAATTGATATTAATACCGACGGTATAAGACGATATAAGATAAATTAAAAAAAATAGATTTATTTTTCATTATAATACTTTTTAAACTTATATTTAATTTAGTTATGAATATGAATATATTAATTCTTTATACCAAATTAATCTAACAAATGCCTGCTTTTTTTTGTCTTAGAATTATATATGGTTTATGAGTTGTATGATACACAGCTTTAATCAACAATTTCCTAAGAAAGTGAATCAGTCATAGATAAAAATAACTTACAAGTAATATAATGTATCGGCAAGCGATTGATGTGGTTCTTGCTGTATATTTTGACCAACAAGAGAAACAAGTTTGTGTGCATATTGACAAGGAGCTGGAATTTTTATAGTGCCTGACCAATTGTAGTATAAATGACACAGCTTGTATGTTAATCGTTGTATGTGAGGTTTCATATTTTTACTATCATATATAACGACATAACGAGTTGGCGATACTGTACCTTGACGTATATTTTGAGAAACTAAGAAGAAATCATAAATATCTGATTTTGTTATGTAGGAATCTACAATTGTTCCTGAAGGAGGATTCCTTACTCCCGTACTCTAAATAAATTTGTGTGATTAATAACTGCAAATTTTTCATATTTAATCTGTTTTTTGTTTAAATACTTACAGATCTCTCAAATATCCGGGTATTAATGCGTTTTTGAACTATTATTACGGTCAATGTTGGTTCATAATTTTCTTGCACAGTTTTAAATGATACTAATAGTTGTTTTATCTCATATTTGAGAACTACCTCTAATTGTCCATCGCCAACTCCATCTCGATATATAATAATGCGATCTGGGTAACGTTTATTATGCTACAAAATAATATAACAGTAACATTTATAAATATATTACATGTAAACTAGTATACAAAATATACAGTGTCATATAACTGTCCCACGATTTTTTCAAGCACTTCAGATGGTGACAAAAAATCTGACAATAGAATATTTTGAACAAGAGTTAATTAGTTTTCAATTGACTATACAGGGTGATTCACGTAACTTGCTCATCTGAAGTAACTTTTAAATTATGCATCTAATGAAAAATTGTTTAATACAAAAATTGAATGGTTTTAAGGCAGACAAAATATGACGTACTAATTTTTTTGTGTATTAAGAAGTTTTGAAATTTCTATCTTTATTTTTTTTAATCGAGTCATATTTTTTTCATCATAAAGTGAATGAATATTAAATTCCAAGTAAAAAAGTATTAAGCCATATTAGGCCCTAAATCTAATGGATAAGAAAATATTTTACGATAATTTGTCTCGATTTGTCTCTATTTTTATTTTATATTGCCAATGTAAAGATAAATTGAACGATCTGTTACCATAAATGATAAATGAATCTTAAATGATATCTTAAATGTGGAAATATCGAGTAAATCAAAAGAAACATTATTGTAAAACATCAATGTGATTTGTGGAACATGGAATCAATAATGTTAAAATCTATGATAACGCTCTCTTAATTTACTAGAGATTTCTATATTCAAGATTATTTCAACGTCATGCTATAGGAAGTTGTCGAATTCGTTTTTACATCGGCTATAACACTATAAAATTAAAAATATATAATGTCATTTAATACGCAGGTCATTTTGACTTTTTATTTGAAAAAAATTTTTTTTAAACTTTTGTGTATTGCAACATATCATCGATTGAAAACTGATCTTTTGTTCCAAACATTTTTTTGTCAAATCATCAAAGTGTCTGAAAAATCATGACGGCGATTATATATGATGATGAATTTTGATTTACCTTATAGTAGGCTCTTATGGCTGAAATTAAGCACATTTGCAACATATCTACTATTTCTTGGTGTTTACCTTGTACACAAACTTTATTGTGCCAAGTAGTCAATGCTTTATCTAAGCTTGCTACAAAGCCTGCAACACTTCCTTTCGTTGATTGGCCAAAACCTGCATGATATACATCTATACCACATATCATGCAATTATCCTAATGTATTAAAATTAAGTATTTATATTTAGTTTTCTTTTAAATGAAAATCAGAAATATTTGTATCATACCATAGGTATATTGAGTGCCCAAAGTGCTCCACCTAGCTTACAATTAATTTGTAAAGCAATTTTTTCTGTTATGCTTTTTAATCTGTCACCACGAGAAATAGTTCTAGACATAATTACTTGGGAAGGTACAGGCATTTCTACACAACATACTCTAAATATTTAAGAAAATAATTTTATAATGTGCAATATATATCCTATGTATAATAAACACTTAAAATATATGGAGAGTTTTACCTTTTTACTGTGGAATATCTATCAGTTCTATTTGTAGGAAATACAATGACCATCAAGTTAACTGTTTCCTGAATGCTTTTTCTTAATGTTTGCACATATGTTTCAATTCTATCGTCTTTTAAGCAAACCAACCGTGGTTCTTTAACAGACATACCTATGACTTTTGAAACATTCCTGAACATACCAACAAACTCTTGTACACATCTTGTATCTTTTTGGCAATACAAGATATACCAATGATTTAAATTAGGCTAAAAATATAATTATATTTTATCAGTTTTGAACTATTAAATATATAATATATAAAAATACCTACAATTCTTAAAGGAACATTCTTAACCACTGCAGAACTCCAATCTGCAGCACGTTCAGTTGAAGGTGTAAATTTTGCATTATTACCAAAGATAATACATTCAGGTTCAAAAACTCTGCCCGTAAATTCCGTTATATCAGATTCCAGTTCTAAACCCCACTCAGCTAATATTTCTCGTGGCACATTATTATTTTGTACTTCTGTTATAAAATGTCTAATTACATCACGTCGTGCATTTGGAGTCATTTGAGTCAATGTCATGAGATCCTTCATTATTCTAAAATCTGAACGGACGCTTTCGCTCAAACTTGCTAAGTAACATAATTCAGGAACTAATAATATAATTTTTTCTTGTGTCTGCATTTAAAATTTGTGTAATGGAATTTGAAATGGAAAAATTAGCATTTACGTTTCACTGTTTGGACTTCATTCATAAAATAAAGTTACTCACTTCGTAAGTAGCTGATTTAAAATTGTCACAATGAACTAAAAGTGGTTGATTCAGATCTTTTATCTCTAAATTCCAATGATATTTATAATAATCTAGTATAGAAATTTTGTCAGTTCCTTTCTCAAATTCATACGTTGGATCTTTATCCCATGCAATATCATCAACACGATAAGTTTTATTATTATATCTTGTAAAAACAGATAATCCAATTAATTCCTTCAGAATGCTATCTTTAAAGTTTGATTTCCCTCCAAACTTGACCCTGCGTTATTGTATTTTATAGATTTTCAGCATTAAAATTTTAACATTAAATTTTTAATGAAATTACTTGTAAACTTTACATTATATCACGTATCGTTTCAGTACGCATAATACGATGTCGTGTATCTATGCATAACTTTAAGCCCCCTTCGTATTCGCTAATTGCTGTTACATAGCCTGGCCACACTTCTAACTTGTGTTGTGGTACAGCTTGTACTCCCTTTGGATTAAAATTATTGTGGCCAATACGAACTAAACTGAGAGCTCGCAAAACACGACCAAGTAGAATATTGAAAAATGGAATGTTCTCAGACATAGTTTGTTGTTTTTTATATATTACATTTAATACTACTTTTGACTGATCCATAGGATGAATAGATTCAAATGTAGTTATCTAAAAATTATATATTGTATAAATCTATATATTCTTCTTTTCAAAGCTTCAGCATTACATACTTACATCCTTCTCTAATTTTTGTGGTAAGTATAGTGTTACTCCATCAAATACTCTTGTTTGACCAAGTGCTTGTAAATGCTGATTAAGAAGTTTTCTACGAAGTGGCCTTGAATCAATATCCGGAATAAACTTAACTTCATAATTAAACAATCCTTTCCCAGGATTTAATTTGAGATTTATGTAATTGCCACTTAATTGTATCCTAAAAATTCATTTTTATTTTTTAATCTGTTTTATTGAACTAATGATATTATATACAAAGATATCTTTGTAATCATAAAATATAAAAAAGCATTGATGATATAAACTGGTTGCATATGCATTTAATAAGTGTTTAAAATTGTATTTCACAAACAGAATTTCATATTATTATTTTTTTTGCTTTCAATTTATTTTTTCACAAGAAAATATCTTTTTCCTGATCATATTATAATTGCGGAAACATTATTAGTACTTACGGACTTCCACTAGTTCCTTGTCGAAGTTTTGGTTTTGTTAAATGAGATAATTCAGAAGAACTTATGCCTTCTTGTACTGCAATCTCAGATAATGTACCTAGTACTCCTGCATCAATAGAAGGTTGTAAGGCAATGCTTGGTTGTTCAGCTAAGCTATACAAATTCTTCTATGATATGTTTGTAATATTATTTAGTAAGATTACATATTTAAACATCTATTTATAGTTTGAGATACGTACGTAATAGCTTTAAGTCTACTAATCAACGATCCTCTACCTTGACTTGCTACTTGTACTGGCTTAGAACTTTGTGCTTCAACAAAACGCATTGCTTTTACTTTGCTTAATAAACTAGCTCTTCCATGTCCTGTTGTAGAACTAGATGGAATTTCAGTTAAAGTAGGAACATGAGATTGTTCTGATTTTTCGGTGCTGCTACTTTGCCCTAATATACTTTGTGATTGATCTGCACCTTCAGATTTTTCTTTTTCTTTTAGGAGTTTCAAAAGAATAGCTCCTCTTCCTTTACCAAATTCCTTTTCTTTGTCCAGATTCATTTTTATTTATACTGTAATATAATTTAATCTTGTGATGTAATTTAATCTCTGAGCGTTACATAGAAATATCATTAAAAAAATTGTGTTTTGCAACAGAAAAAGATGTTAAATAATTGAATAATAAAACGTGCAACAGAAGATGAAATTTTTACAAAAGGTTACACAAATTAACCATGAAAATTTTTTTAAGCATAACCTTTTATAATACAATATAGTACGGTATTATTGTACGATATCTTGATATATTCATGATAACTATGAATAAATAAACCATATATTTTGGAAAATTTATGTAAAATTCAAATATATACTTACGTAAGAATATTCGGAAACTAAGTGTATACATTTGTAAATTAAATAAATAAGCAAACTGAAGGTAAAACACGTGTAGCGTAGACAAAAATTTTTTAAAAATAAATTTATTTAACATTCAAACATTGTTCATATCCATAATTGTAAAATATCAATATTAATTTTTAAAATAATATAACATTATTTCAGTTATTTTGAACGATTCCTCCCCAAAAATATAGGTTAACATTTAACATAAATTACTATAGTCTTGTGTTTTACATACTATAAGTATGCATTTTATATGAATACTACATT
>KQ435817.1:738538-754334 GCA_001276565.1 Melipona quadrifasciata
AAAATATAGAATTTAAAACAATGCGCACTTGTCGTAGCGTCTTCTACAATTGCCGCTATTTTCTATACTCCACACGTTGCAAGAACGAAGATTAAAAATGTTATCTAGTAAATATTTATCAATTTTTTTCACATATGAAGAAATAATAAGTTAATAATAAAGATATGCAGTAATAAACAATTAATATTTCTTTATGTAGTGTATTGAGGTTCATATAGCCACTGAAAATTAAAGATTTAATAATAAAAATAAAAATTTCTAATTTCAAGCTTTTAACTATGAATCAATTAATTCTCTATACCATTAGTTTGTCCAATTTAAAAAGTTTAAAACATTATCAATGTTACTTAGTTAATATATCTAATGTAGATCGATTTGAAGTACTAATAGTAACAAATAGCAGAAAGAAAAAAATTTTACTGTTTTACTCATTACAATAAGTGTCATTACACGAAACTGTGATAGACGAAGTATTTTAAATCCATTGCGAATATTCTAGAAACTTTTTATGATTATTTCTTGTAATATATGTTATGGCACACCTGATTCAGTTTTTGCATAATTTTTTCTATTTACGTATATAAAATTAACTGTTTCAGTCTCAGAGGTCATTAGAAAAATCTTGTTGAAAAATACCAAACGATGCTATAGCACTTGTCTTAATTTTGTGTCAAAAAACGTGAACCGATAGTGCTTATTTTATATACGTCTGACATGCTTTGATAAACATAAATGTTATAAAATTTAATCATTTATTAACTGAAATATCTCTTGTTTTCAAAATTAAAAATATTTATGGTTCATATTAATATTACTATACAGAATGCTTCGGAACAAGCGGGCGTAGGATGATTCCT
Source organism: Melipona quadrifasciata (assembly GCA_001276565.1). Taxonomy (NCBI): domain Eukaryota; kingdom Metazoa; phylum Arthropoda; class Insecta; order Hymenoptera; family Apidae; genus Melipona; species Melipona quadrifasciata. The sequence continues at coordinate 739,396 of KQ435817.1, forward strand.
CATAAAAAAACATAGAATAAAATTTTTTGATTTGGGTTTTCGTTTTCGAGAAAATCGACTTTGAAAATTTATCGAGCATATTTAAATTTAGCTAATTCTGGACATGAAAGGAATAATTAACAAGAATTTATTCTACATGCAAAAAAAATAGGTAAAAAATGTAAACAAAATTTTTTCATTTAGCTTCATTTTTAAGAAAATAGGCTTTGAATAGAAGTTTCATTGAAAGTTGTCTTGTACATGTGTGTTTTATAAATTTTCAAATTCAATTTTCTTGATTTATTTATTTATTTATTTTTTTTTTTTGTTTTTGTTCCGATATTGTGTACCATTAATTTATAAATATTTTTAGTTTTTATTGAATAAAAATAATTGAAAATAATAGTGATTAGCAACGAAATGTATTACATGTTTGTATGGAAAAAAGTAATGACTCGACGAACAAGTATCAATAAAATTGGGCTTGCTGACTTCGGCGGAATCATAAAGTGCACAAGACAGTTGCATATCGCGCTCAAATGTAGTTCGTCTTCTCGACGCAAAATCTGAACAGCGCAACGGCGTTGCTTTGGATTCGAACGATTAATGTCGCAGACGAGATCTATGAATTGTCACGACGATCCTGGCAGGATCGCTAAATTTTATGTCACGCCGGAATTTACGTCACCAAATAAAATCCGTTGTCGGTGCGCCGTCTAGATGTCCCGTAGTTGAAGCTTTGGTCGACGTAATTTTAAACGAGAACGTAAATTTGATGTTGTGGTCCTGGATCGCCTGTCAATGTCTTCCGTAGAAGACAGATATATTTATGGATAAACGTTCTATATGCGCAACGGTGGAATAACGCTTAATCTTCATGTCGAAGAGCGTGACACTTTAACTTATTAAATTCAACCGGTGATCGCCAAAATATATGTCACTTTAAATTATAACACGTGGCGCGTAAATTGAATGAGAAAATTAGAAGTTTAATAAGCACTTTACACTCAATTAATAAAGACTAAAACTTGAATAAAGAAACGATGCGCCTTTCTTGACGGTTGAATACTGACCTTTTGATTAACTGACTTTTTATATAGGAGGAAGAAAAGTAAAGTAACGATGTGACTCCGTTGACGGTTCAATAATGACTTTTTTTATTATGGGCTCTGCCTGCTCTTTTATACATCTGTTTCAGCTATGGTGGGAGCAATCTATTGTTTTAAATTCTTTCGGAGTTAGCGAAGCCGAATGTTTTGTCTCGTTGCTATCCGGAGATGGTAGACAATCAAACGATGGTCTGGTCACAGAATACATGTACCTCATTTGTGATAATGTGTGTTCGTCGGTAGGCACGAATAACGGATGTGAGTATAATTTCTTCAAATTTCTTTCATTCAAACTTCAACAACAATTTCATGACATTTAGTTTATTTTACTGTTTAATTAATTTAAATATTTCCAATCGTGAATGTGTTAATAAAAGCAGAAAATTTTGTGCGATTCATGCTTAGAAATATTCAAACGAATAAAATATAAAATCTGTTTAAAGTACTTTCTGAGGACATTTTCTTGTGCGATTCAAGTTTAGAAATATTATTTAAACGAATGAGATACAAGATCTGTTCAAAGCACTTATTGATACTTTAATATTTTATTTATTTATTTTTTTTTATCTAAACGTACGTATAAACAATAATCAACTATGCGCTAGCTTTAATAAAACTTTATTTATAATCGATATACATTTGATTTTTAAGTATATATATTTTCATATATTTATTTATTTATTTATAATCAATTATTTACAGGAGTCACGTTTTTGCGTAATTAATTAGAATAGAATTATTACAATAAACTATAAAGTAAATCAAACAACAATGAATCGGACGTTACAAGCATCCGACATGGTTCATACTGAGAAATCGTGTGTGTTTCATGAGTTCGATGGCAAGATGTTTCTTATAACTTCAGCTGACCGAGCATAGTGCATGGTCGCATAGATGCTCTGTACACACGTATCATATTCGATATTTTACCTTCGTTAGGTATGGCACTTGACGCATTCGTGCGCGTCTCACGATGCCACGTTCAAGTCCTGTAATTATTTATCGAACGCGAGCTCGTGTGCGTAAAGTTTGTAAATTAAACGCATGCTTAAATACGTCAATAATCTTTTTGACGACGTTCTGAAAAAATTCATACACCACTTCAGATAGTATGGTAAAAAAAAAGACCTCTGTCTATCATTAACGAATCGTTCAAATCTATAGATTATTCAACAGATTCGAAGAGGCCTAATTCTTATCGCAGGCCAATTTTGTCTTTCCTTGCAGTATGTCATTCGATGATCGATGTTATTGTAACAAACATCCAAGCATTGTATAGTATTAGCTCGTTAAATAAGTGTAGATGCTGATAGTTCTCCACTCCGATCTTTCGAATTATCTTGCAATTCTGGAAATCTTCAAGATGTTTTTTAACATTTTTCTTTCGTTGAAGCGATAATTTATTTGAACGAATAAATTAAAAATTGATTAAAAATCATTATCCCAGCCGGATAAATCGTCAGGAGGTGGTGGATCTGAATCCGGAGGATATTCGTCGAAATTCGTTGTATCGGTGGCACTTTGAACTCGGGGCATGATTGGAGGTTCGAGAGTTCTCGCTCTTAAACCTTCCCAGTTAAAACCATCGAACCATCTAAACAAAAAGATAGAATAATTAATAAGCAGTTCTCCCATTGTTTGCGTCACAATTAATGTAAATTTTGGCACACGTACTTGTGTTTTTGTATTTCACTAATGCCACCCTTTTGATAACCAAGACGTTCCGCAGGATTGTCCCTTAAAATATATAAATAATTGTTTTCAAACTCTATTGGATAATTAATTACCAGACTGTAGATTTTTATGCAATTTACTTTTGTGAACATAATTAAAAAAAATAGAGTCTTTTTCGATTATTTTTGCATATTGCTTGCGTTTTCTGCATTTTTCTATCCTTCAATTTTCTACGAATATGTGAAATATCCAAAGTATAGTGCTTCCTATAACAGTTAGTACGCGAAACAGTTTTCTACTGAGTTTATATTTTTTTTAATCATATTTTCAAAGATATAAATTTGTATAAAAATCCATAGTCTACTAATAGCTAATAAATTGTTGTATGTAAAATAGAGTCTACCTGCATAGCTTTTTAATTAACGCAGTTGCATTTCGTGTGATTAATCTAGGGAATTCTATAACGTCGATTCCTTTTAGAATAATGTTATAAGTTTTCATTGGATCGCCCCCAGTGAATGGTGGTGTTCCCGTGAGAAGTTCAAACATGAGAACACCAAGAGACCAATAATCAGCACTTATGTCATGTCCCTTATTTAAGATAACTTCCGGTGCAACGTACTCGGGTGTACCACAGAAAGTCCATGTTTTCCTCCCGTGATCCAAACGCTTGGCAAAACCAAAGTCAACGAGTTTTACGTATCTGAAAAATATTATTAACGTTTAAAAATGTTTTCGATATGTATCACTTGGACATGTACAAGTTGAGTTACTTAAGCTAAGGATAGGAGCTGAAATATTATTATATATTGAAAAATGTTTTAAACAAAAATTAAATGGTTTTGGAGGAAAATTATCTGATATAATTAGCATTTTTACAAGTGAATGCATAAAGGTTATATGAAATGAGAAAGTATACATGTCAAAAAATCTTGCAGGAGAAGGAAAGATCTGAAACGCGATAAGTTTTACAAAATTCAAATAATTATAAAATTGAAAATTAATCAAAATTAAAATAACTAAAACATAGTTTTGTGATATAAATAGCTCAATATCTTTTTTATAAAAAAATCTTACAAAGATAGGCCAGATAATGTCCTACTTAAAAAAAAATAAAATTGGTGTTCATATGTATATTTTCCACGCGTTCACTCTTCTAAAATAACTAATTACACTAGTCTGCTTAAAATTATGTAAAAGTTCAATATTGAACGAGAAGCATATAACAAATTAAGAACGTATTTATCTTTAAACATTTATACTTTGATAATAATACGTTATCCCATTTGAATAATAATAAAATCTAATAAGTGAATCAATCGTTTTATTATTGATTTATTAAGATTATTTATATAATATTCTAGCATAAATTAAACACTCAAAAAATTAAATTATTTTTCTCTCGAAATGAAACAAGTCCACTTTGAAGCATTTTTCGATATAATTAACAGTTTAGAAAATATTTTAACTCGTAGACTTAGAGTGGTCTCATTTGGTAAATTAGAAAATTTTCTTCATATTCTACATAATCCTATTTTATATTCCTATTATATCCTACATACCCTACAAACTTATATCGAAACCTTACCCTTGACTATCAAGTAAAAGATTTTCTGGTTTGAGATCTCTGTATATAATATTCCTAGAGTGAAGATAATCGAATGCTTCGACGACGCAAGCGGTGTAAAATCGTGTCGTGCCGTCATCGAAATGACCTTTGTCCCTTAGAACAGTCCATAGTTCGCCACCAAGGCAAGCTTCCATTAGCATATAAAGATACTTTCTATCCTTGAACGTCTTGAACAGCTTCACGACGAAATCGCAATCAGCTTTGCCCATAATTCTCTTTTCTGACATGATATGTTGTTGCTGTCGTGTTTCAACAATCTGCGCTTTTTTCATCTGTTTCAAAGCGAACGATCTCGTGTTGTCACCGATTATTTGGACTAATTCGACTCTTCCGAAACCGCCTACACCCAGCGTAGCCAATGGTCGAAGATCTTGCAGCCTTAGGTCTTTGAATTCTTCGTTCAGCCTGTATGAAAATATTATTCCAATGATGAGCTTGTACGTTTTATATTTGTGTGATTATTAACTCTTAATATCATTCAATGTTGGGCCAATCAAAATCAAATTAAATTATTCAATTTTGGAATATTCAATTTAATTTAATTCTATGACTAATGTCTATTACGAAGAATCTAAATAATACAGATTAAAATTAATACGTAGAAAATTTTAGTAATCTACTGTAAGTTAAAATATAGTCATATGTAACTCAACGATACCATTTTTAATATTAGCTTTTCTCAAGTGTATCTATTTTTATTTTGAAAGTAATTGCTAAAGAATAAAAAAAGAATGAGTGAAAATTTTTCTAGTCTGAAATATTACATTTTTCCAACACTGATACTCTGATGAATATTCTTAAGACTCACAATTATGTGTATGAAATATTACATTAATCCAACACTGATACTCTGATGAATATTCTTAAGACTCACAATTATGTGATATCTACTATTTTGTAAATTATACTAATACCGCATTGATAAAATTTATTAACAACTAGTTTGTTTGTTATTTTATTTACGCGTATAGGAATCTCTTGCAAAGGATACGGCCAATCAATGTAAATTATTACTACTTTTCTTTTCAAAGAAAACAATTAAACATTAGCTTAATTATTGAATCATAACACACGAGTGTACCATAACGCGAAACTTACTCTGAGATAGTACGCTCTATTCTCCCATCCTAGGTGGTAAGCGTGAAACATAACATATACATGTAAAATAGGGATTTAACAGACGATTCACGATCGTGATAATGGTTTTGTATAATTAGCGTTGATGAGAGTTGACCGCGTGCAATCGGATTACGAGCTGTAAATTCAAGTCGGTCGAAACTCACCTTCTACGTTCCACGAGCTCGTCTTTGTACCGCGTACGAATTTCGTCCAGGGACGAGATTAGTTGATTGAACGTTTCACGGTCTATCACCAGGCAACTCACTCCTTCCGGATCGTCAGCGATTATATTGGCCGTCCTCAGGTCATCTCTGTGAAAACGTTTCATGTACTTTGATATTTAGGATGGTACCGCCATACCATCAGGATGTATAAAATACGAATTTCTCACATGATAATCTCAAGATATTCTTCTGTTTTCCATTTTTGGTATTTATCGATAATAAAATTAGAATAAAAATAATACAGTTTTTTTAATTGCACGTGTATTCTATAATATTGACATTTTACAATATTCTTTATTATAAAATATATTGTTTTATTTTTTTAGTTTTGAAACAGATATAATACTTGTCTTAAGATTTTTGAGCGTAATAAATACTATGTTAATGCCTCATATTTGATGAGCAATATAACTAAATTAATTAATACAGTGAACGAATGAATTTTCATAGAAATTTTATACGTTTACCATATTTTCTGAGATTTGAATGACTTTAAATATATACACAAAAACTTGTGCACTCTATTATATTAGGAAATGTTTTCTATTCCTTTGATTTCCCTGATATAAATTCTTGATCTAATACTTTTAGTCGTCACTATATATTTATTATTAAGAGATTTTTATGTACGAACAAGTGTGAATTATTGTAATTCATTGTAATCATTTTTTCTTTCTTTGTAAAAATTATGATAAAAATAATGTCCTTGTGACATTCTAACGAGCTTCTAATATGATTCATCCAATATGTCATAGTATGCCAATTTGTCATCATATAGTAGCTAAATTAATTGAGAAATTTTTTGAAAGTGAAGTCAATCGATTTCGCTTTTGGTTACACAATTTTAATTGCTTTCTATCCATTCTCTTAAATTATTTTTGATAAAAAATCTGAAAACTTTAAAAAATTACCCCTGAAGTGCTTTTTCACCGAAGAAATCGCCCTTGCTTAATGTCCTGATGTATTTTTCCTCTGGGGTATCGGCCTGCTTTATCGTCACCCGAACTTGCCCTTTGCTTATTATGAAAAATGTATCTCCTCTTGCTCCTTGTCTGATTATGTAATCCCCATTGTTGTAAAAAGTCTGTCAAAATACGTACACGATATTCAGTACGTATAAAACTGTCTAAATAACATATCAAAGGTAATATTGTTGACAAACTGAGAATTTCTATGCATATATAAGAAATTGTAAAATTAAGTGATTATAGTAAGATAATATAGTAAGAGATAGAGATGATGTGGTAAAATATTTGACACGTAAAATAATTTTTTTACCGAGATTCTATTTTTTTAATTGTATCCTCAAAAATACTGGACCTTGTGGACTCCACAAACAGTTTTATTAGGAATTTCGTAATTAAAAGTGCTGTTAAATAATATTTATTTCAACATCGATTTAAAGCTTGAAGTTTGTCGAATTTATGTTTTGTCAATTGTCAAAGTTATATCATGTGTTAAAAATCGAAACGAACCATGAATGATCATCATAATGAATCTTTTATAAAATTTTATAAAACTTCTTGAAAAACTAACTACTACATTAAAAGAACAGAATTAAAAGAACAGTCTCATGTTAAAGATTTATGTTATAAAATACAAATAATACGAACAATAGGTTTACAAAGTTATCGGCAATGAATCAATTAAACATTTCGATTATTAATTAATACAAAATTGTTTTAAAACCGACAACACGTATCGAATTTAATTAATGTTATTACACAAGATTGCATTACGAACTTTGTCATGATCTGTAATAATCTAATACAGATAATGCATAAAAATTCGCAGTTTGGTAAGTTTAATCTCATCAGAGTATCAAAGTTTACCTCTTCCAGCACGTCTGAAATTTTTATTAATGTCTCGTCGGGCAAATTCTTGAAGATAGGAACACTGAAACAGAAGGAAATTCATACCGTTTGTTAAACGTTCCCTTGTCATTCAAGTCTTGTTTAACTATTGTATGGAAATGACTTTACCTCTTTAAGAAGTCTGTATATTCGGCCTGCCGCGAAAGACCGGTCCTCATCATGATCGTTTGGAAACATTGTCGATCGATGGCCCACAGTTGGCAATCTGTGGCTGCTGTTATCGTTGCTGTCCTCTTGCAATTGTAAAGAATTGCCAATTCGCCGAGTACCTTGCCTGGCGCCAGAGTGCTCAAATATTTACCGTCACGCGATACCTCCACTTTACCCTCTGCAAACAGGATTAAATAATTAGTATTTGACGAGGATTTGTCGAGCATCGCTTTACAACAAGATGCTGGTACTATGCATTTCAAAATTTTTATGAACATCACTAAAGAAAGAGAACCTAAAAAAATTTATCTCATTTACTATATATTGTGGTATAGTTTATTTTGAATATTTTGTATGCATAGGTACTTTTTATGTGTTATATAAAAAGGCATTTGGTACATACATTTTTGCAACTCGCAATTTTCTATAAATGCATAAAATCCGCAGCCTACTGTGGATAACTGGTCTACGGATTTTTATACAAATTTATATTTTTGAAAGTAACATTAAAAAGAAGAACTTTGGTACAAAATTGTTTTACACGCCAAATGTTATAGGCAGCATCATAGTTTGGATATTTTATATATTTTATTGCATTTATTGCAATGTCACGTGCATTCTGTATAATTTTTACACTTGAAAATTTTTTATAAATGCACAAAAATCCGCAGTCTGTCTATAACGTGTACTATTATTAATAGAGCGTCACTTTTCATAAAAACAGAAAAAAGGAGTCGGAAATTTTTTCTTTTTTTGGTACTAAATTAAATAAAAATAAACTTTACGTTTATTTTTCGGCTTATATAACATTATCGGCTATTTTCAAAAGTAACTTTCACGAAGGATTAATAAATTTTATCAAGAACAGTAACTTACAAAATACGATCTCGCAGACTCAATATGAATCTGTAAAAAATGTACGAATACGTATATTTAAACTTATTACAATACACTTTTCCACAGTGACAATTGCTAAAGTTACACGCACAATAGACACTGTCACCAGTTGTCATAGTGCAAAATGAACATTTCTTGTTACTTTGTTGAAAGTAACATTTCTCAACACTTCTTTCCTAATACACAAAAAAGAAAAGTCTCAATTAATAACGCAAGTCATTGGTTTTTCACATTCTGCGTCGCCAGCGCCAGCAAACGATATTACCAGCTGACGCAGTCGTTGGCGCGAAATCGATTATTTCATAATTCAAGTAATATCTCTGTCGGTTGTTACGCACGATGGAACCTAGCGCCGATTACTTATCCCTCGCAGAGACGTGAATTTTTCAACTTTTTAGGATCGATCCAGTTGCGAATAGAGCGACTCACAAAGTCGAAGGACCACTGACATTTTGACTACGATCGGTCGGGCAAGATCGTTCGTCGTCGATCGTGTTTGACGTGGCGAATAGTTTAATTACAACGTGACATTTCTCGAGAATTGTCTTTGAGAAAAGGTTACTCCGAGAAATAGCACTTTCCTGTCGTTGCGCACGCAATTCTTGTTGCAGGGGAGTTAAAAATTACGCATTGGAAATATCGTAGAATGCTCGACAGAGAATTTAAAATAATAGCAAAGCACGAAATGTCTACTATTACTTTATACGTGTATCCTGACGATACAACTGGATAGGAGCTAATTCAACGTGAAAAAGAAATAAGTCGTAAAAGAAAAGAGAAAATTTTTTTCACTTGAAATTTTGTTTCCAAAAGAAATCGAGGTTGAAAATTCGTCATGTATACTTAAATTTGGCTGATGCTGCACCAAACAACGACCACAGGTAAACAGATGATTATTTTACTTGTGAAGATAAGTCGAAAACAAGTAGAATCAAATTTCGAAATGTAGAATTCACTTTGATTCCTTGTTCACAAATATTTTTTTCATGTAGAATTCATGTAGAATAATATCTTACATTAAAATCTAATTTATCTAACAGTTAGATTGTAACATGTGAAATATGAATTTTCCATTGAAAAGCAAGTGTTTTGTTACATTCACATAGATTTGGTTTAAAATTTTTGTATCTTCATCACAAATATATTTATATCCCACTTTTACTTGATACAAATGATTTAATTCAGGATAACTTAGAATGTGTAATATTTCAACGTGGTGTGTAACTCGACAGATATAGTCACATTATCTCAAAAATTCCGCAAACGTATGCTGTTGAAACTTTCGCAGCAAACAGTCAGAAAGACGTTCAATTACGAGCTACGCCATATAATGCACGTCAATCATAATTTATTATAGAAATAAATCGCAGATCTGCTCGAGTAATTATACATAGTAATCCAATCAAATTTCCAATCCTAATCATCTTTTAACGTGAACGGAAAAAATTTACGTAAAATTCTAAAAAAAAAGGTTCAACTCTCTTGCATAGTATCGCGATTATATGGATTTAAGTGTCTTCTTATTTTATATTTTAAGAATTGTGCTATATTTATTTCTTTTATGTTAATTGTCTAATTTATTTTCGTTCTTAGATGTTTATTAATTGACAAATGGCGCAAGTCCAAAATTAGGGAAAGTTTTTTATAAAGATATTTATTATAGAAATAGTAAGTGCTAATTATATTTTATTTACCAATTGCTTGTTTTGTCAATAGCTTTAACTTGTCTTATTTACTAATTTAACTTGTTATGTTTTGTTTTGTGTTAATTAAAAAAATAAGAACCAATGTTTAGATCGTAGATAGTTTATTATTGAAAGAGACGTGGTTTTTCTTTGCAGTTACGTTATCGTAATTACTACTTTTTCATTTTATTCCCTGTACAACAAAGCAACATTCTGTTTTTCATTTGTTACGAAGTATTACACGAAAATCCAATTTTCACAACCTAATTATGAAAAACCCAATTCACTCGTTAACTAAGGGGCTCAATTAACTGATGTTACTTTAACAAAAAGATAAAATTAGGAGAAATCTGAGTTCTGACAAATGGAAAAATATTCATTTTTATTATTATTCTAATAGCATTCGCGTACTATTATTATAAATTGCAAATTGGTGAAAGTGACTGAATACTTGTGAGCGACAGTGTATATTAATCATCGCAGTATATGCAATTATATCTATGAATATCACGATGAGTTAGAGTAGTTGAAGAAAGGATTAATAAATTAATAAGGTTAAAACATCTAACTACAAATTGTGCAATTTCTGAAATTACTCAGAGTATGAAAAAAAAACAACTTTTTATCGTCTATTTTTAATATAACAGTGTTATGACAATTGGAGTACCAACATAGTTGTTAACCTCGTCAACCATGTCATTTTTGTAATCGATCATTAAACGGTAATCATTAATCAATTAATTATTTATTAAAATAAATCAGTAATTTTGATTTTTAGTTTTGTAACTTGTAATCGTCAATAATCAATAATTTTTACATCACAACAATTTGAGCGATTATAATTATTTATATTTTATGACGATTTGTCGATACGTACAATGTAACACGTAGAATACAGTCGTAGAAATATTTCGTAAACCTATTTATCGGTCAATTTTTCGGTCAAGAGCCAGAGTGGAGAGAATTACGTCACACGGCGGTGCAAAGATTGCCTTCTCCGGTATGGCAATCAACATTTTTCAGCGTGTCGACGCGAGTGCGGACCGGATGTGATGAACGTACGCAGTTATCTCAGACCGAATCCCTTAGCGCACAATGGGCCTATTCATAAAAGCATCCGGTACCTGTGCAGTTTTCTACTCGCTTACCGTTAACGCGTGCATGGTGCACTTGATTTCGCCCACGTTCTTACTTCTCTCCGATTGGACTGTTTGTGTCACTGTTTGCCGACAGTAAACAATCCACCGGCATTGTCCCATTACGCAATTCGTTCTTTGCTCCGCTTGAAGAACGCAAAGTGGAGAGAACTGATGAACGGAAGCACCCTTATTACACGGTTAATCTCGTGATTTCCAAAGAATTAGTAAGATATTGTTGAGTTTTAAGCTTTCAATGTCGGTTGATACTCAGCGTGTAACCACTGATTCTCATCACGATGAAGCTTATTTTGTTCAAATTGACTTGTACTAAACAATCGAAGACAGCTCCAGTATTTTATAAATAATTATCGACATTGTCTATTTGATATATGTACTTGATGAAATTAGGATACGATCGATATTCCATTGGAAATAACCTACAGTGGATTAAAAAAGTATATCGTACACTTAGTTTTCTTGCAATATTTTTGTGAAAACAAATAATAATACAAGTAATATAAAATTCGAGAATCAAAAAGGTATTGACAAATAACGAATTTTTTTTGCAGCTCTTTAACAGTAACTTTGAACAGAATATTTGCAATGATTTAAAAATAAGCGTTCCTTTCTATTGTTGTCATTCGATGATACTCCAGTACTTACAAAAAGATATTTTGTAATTTTTTTAACAACTAGAATTACAAATGTGCCGATACTTTATTGACTCTCGGATTTTCCTGTATTATTATTGTACAACTCATTATCTGAAATTGCTACATAATATATCATTTGTTTTCATAAAGATATCGCCAAAAAATAAGATCCACTGTATATTATGAAGACACATTCATCGTTGCATCTTCAAATTTCCCATAAATTCATGAAAATCTGCAATCTAGTCGCTAATCGGTGTAATTAATTTTACTTTTTTCTCCTTCTTCATTCGTAATAATTCAACTTCATCATCGAAAATTATAATTCTCATTTTAAAAGATTTTTTTCCCAAGGGTGTATGTGCTTATAAAGAGATTATATCGAAAAATAATAAATAAAATAACAACAAGTTGCAAGAATTCTGTCGTTACTCTAAAAAAATTACATTGCTCATTTAACCATTAATAATACAATATTTTAAACTTATAATTCCTTTAGTTTGGATATTAGTAAATACAGTTAAAATAACCTCGAGATACACAATTGTAACGAGTAACGTAAATCTCAAAAAGATTGAGAAGAAAATTGTCGTAAGACAATAGAGTAAACATTTATTGGACACAGTTTAAACATTCGTTTAGGTAATAAACGTGCACGTGTGTTATTAATCGTGCCTTCAGTTGCTGTTGCAAATTAAATAAATAAAATCATGGCAGAAAATCGTGTCAACGTTTTAATAATCGCTTCGTTTAAAGCGAGCAGAGAGACTTGTTTTTTTTCTCGTTTTTCTCTCGTTTTTCGATGTTGTACGAGATATGTAAATGGGTAGTGGGAGTGGGTCGGTGAAAATCTGCGAATTGATTAACTAACGGCGTAGTAAGTAGTATTCGCATTGGAATCCCGAGAAACCTGTACTGTACTCCTTCGCGACAATGCTTTCTCTGTGAATAAATCGGCTTCATCCCAGCTCGTTAGATCGTTGGCGTTTCTTTTCTAGGAAAAGCGCGAGCCAGAGCGCAGAAGTAGATTCAGGAAGGGAGAATAATTGTTAAATGAAAGCGATTAGCCAATCGTAGCCGGCTATTGCCGCTATAAATGTTCATCGCGAGCCGGTAATAATCGGTTGGAACTCGATGGAAACTTTGAAATATTACCGATGCGCGCGAGAACGAAAAGTCTCGCGAGAGAGAGATTTATGAACGCGAGGCTCTTCCATGATAAATGACACTCGGCCTTCCTCAAGCGTTGGGAAACGTTTAATTCATTTTCTGGGTTATTTTCTACATTTTCTATTCGCAGTGATTGCTTCTGCTCGTTAACTAACAATTTGCCTAACAATTTGATTCCCAAGCTTTGGAACGACGAGGAATAATATAACTTGTATTGCTTTAACCCTCCCTAGAGAGAGCCTAAATTATTTATTTCGCTTTGAGCGAATAATTTCACTCGCGAATTGATTAGCTAGCAGTAAATTTTTATTTTTCTCAAATTATACTTATATTGTATGAGACGAGCTTCAAATTGTTTTGAAACCTAGGAGAATGAAAACGAACGATTATATGTATATTAATTTTTGATAAAAAGATGGAAATACTAAATCACATATTAGAATTTAATGTTTATTTTTCGCTTTATCAACCAGAAGTAAAATTGATCAACTTCAATTAATAATTAGTTTACCTTCTGTGTGATTCAAATGGCATGTTGGAAGAGAAGCATGATGTCAGAATTCATGTCGTTGCTTCACAAAGAAATGTTTATAAAAAGAAAAAGAAAGAAAATCACCTGACTGCAATGATTCTTATCTGTACAATCACAGAGATCTTACAACTACAGATGATTGAAGTATGAAATTATGAAGCATATCTGTATCAGAAAAATGCAATTCAAGTGCAGGAAACACAAAAATGTTGTACATACAATAAGTTCAACAATTTATTATGAATAGAAAAAATAGTAAAATCAATAGATGGAGATGAATGATATAAATAAGATGATAATGGTGGATAAATTGTTCATCCAGTTCCTGAATTTGGAAAAAATAAATTTCTTAATAATAATAAAATTAATGATGGTGGTAATAATCAAAATCTAATATTATTTATTCGTGGAAATGCTATATCTGGAGATCCGAATATTAATGGAATTAAGAAATTACCAAATCCTCCAATTATAAAAGGTATAGCTATACAAAAATTATTAAAAATGCATGTCTAGTAACAATTGAATTATAAATTTGATCATTATTAATTCATATTCCAGGTCTATTTAATTCTATTCGAATTAATATTCTAAATGAAGATCCAATTATTCCTGATCATAAAGCAAAAATTACATATAGAATTCCAATATTTTTATGATTTGTGGATATTAGTCATTTATTTATTTAAATTTATTATATTAATTATATATGCTTTTCTTAAATATGTTTATCATTTGGGTTATATTTTTTTGTTTTGTAAGATATTTCACAAGTAATATCACATTTTATTTTTACGTTTATCTTACGAATGTTCTATTCGTGAATTAAAAAGTGTATATTTGCCCTTTAAATGTCGAGAAATGCACCTTTATAAATCGATAAGGTTTAAAAATGAATTCTAATCGCTCCACTGGTTTCACTAATCACTAATTTTTGACATCATTGAGTATTCTTTCGATCCAACCTTTAACAGAGTGATTAGATGCCAGCACCTCATGCTTTCATTGATTGATTAAAAAAGTCACGCAGATATACGCGAGAGCTTTGTTTTTACAAAGTTCAACAAGCTCTTGGAGCTTGCGTTTCTCAACACGTAACTCGTT
>KQ435817.1:769948-786923 GCA_001276565.1 Melipona quadrifasciata
AATTGTAACACGTAATGTACATAATTACAATTATATTGATAATATATTGTATCAACAATACAATTATAATTATATTAAAAATATATCACATCGCATGCTAATTACATTGTGCTAATCAAATGGCTCTGCTGCTTCGTAAACGAAATTCTGGGTTCAGTTCGAGACTGTTTTCGAGATTAGTTTTTCTGTAGCCTTGAGATACTATGCTTCGTGGGGCTTTCCCCGCTTCGATCAAGAAAAAAAAAAAAAAGCGCTAAAACCAGTAGCCACATCGAGAATCGATGATCACGGAACGCACTTGTCGAGATTTACCCGAGGCAGCGGGATCAGATCTTTCCAATTGAATACTTCTGCTTCCGGCAAGAGCGTGAGAAACGCGAGAACTTGAAACAGCGACAAAAAACGCAATTAACATAAACCGTTCAACACGAGCAAGACTAATAATAATAAACAGAAACAAATTTCAAAACAAGAAAAGAAACACGCCGCTGGAAAGCGTGAAAGTTGCAGGGAAGATAGTAGTATCCGTATGAATAACAGATGAGATTCTCCCGTGTTGGAATAAAAAAAAGAAAACACAAAAAGAAAGAAACCGCGCTAAACTGTACGATAAGGTAGTTTCTTTCATAGAAGCCAACGAGGAAACCGTGCTAACAAGTAACCGTGTTTCGTGCTCTAGAAAGTAGGGGATTACACATGTATATAATCTGGTCGTGATTCCTGTCTTTGCTCGCGATCGTACATGGGATGATGATAAGTTTTATGCATGTTTGTGCTTCGTGAAAGTATTCGATTAGAGGAACTTTTTCACGAATATATCATGTTATATAAAACATTTTAATATTTCGTTAAACACTGAAACGATAACAATGAAACGATCATGATAATTACATTGCTTTAAATTGCGTACAGAATAGTTGCAAAATATTCAATACAGTGTGTATATTTTATATTTAATAAAAAGTATAGTGTTTGACAAGAATATACAGACTGCTTCGTAACACAACTTGATTGCGAGGATGAAGAAATAAAATTTTTTCATTTCATTTGAAATATTTATTATTTGTTTAATATATATCTAGAGATACATTATGTATATTTTGATTTTCCATTTTACAGACATATTTTGCTCGTGATAACTAAGATTATAGAACTATTAAACGCAATTTATTCTAATGTCCAAAGTAGCGTTAATATTCGTTGAATGTTATTTCTTTATTAGTACATTGAGATATTGAAACTTGATTGTCTCAACAATCAAGTGTTTCTTTCCTTCATCTTCCATTATTTGACGCATTTTTATGTACATCTTTCCATATATCATGCTTTCTATAGACTTTTGCACTTTGAAGTTTTCCATAAATGCATATTTATTGATAAGTCTTAATATTCAATAGGATAATCCTCAACACTTATTATATGTTCCAGATTATTCACTGTGTCTCTTTATTAAATATACGTCTCTTTGACTCTTAAACGCTTTATAGCAGCAAATATATAATTTAGTTTTTGATATATTGATATACTACCATATATTGCTACTACACCATTGTTATACTATACTTTAGTCTTTACTATTAGTTTAGTTAATTTTACTTCAGTTTATACTATTATTATCACTATCGTACTATACTATACTTTAGCTTTTAATATACTATCATATCACTGTTATTATATCTACTATCTGCAATCAATTACAATTATATCATATCCTTAATATACTTTTCCACGCAGTCACGTAACTGTCTCAATTTTATTTGTGACTCTACAGCGACCATCCTAAAATCAACGAAACAAATATACGTCTACGATAAATATTTCGTACCTCCTACGTACAATTTTACCAATATAATCGTAATAACTGTTTCTCGTGTTCCATAATGTTTTATTATAACGCAAAACTTTTTCCGTTGTAACTGTTCGATATCCTGACATCATGAAAATTACTCAGCAGTTTCAGATGAGGGAATTACATACGAGTTTATACGGACCAACATAATGGTTGTTTTTATTCGTGTCTTGTTCAATCGCATTGAATCGAACGGGGCACCGATTAATGAAATCAATTAAACTGTCAATTAAAGTCAAAGTCACGGTTTTGTCGGCTCGCGATAGACCGACAAAACCGCGAAACCAAAACAGTGAAACGAAATTTCATCCTTCCGAAATGACGTTGCACCTCAACGAACTTGAATTCTTCCCCACAATTTACAGAGCGAATCTCTGAAAACTGTGATAATTGGACATTTCACAGATAATAATTCTTACGGTTGCATAATGCAATAGGGAACGAGATTATGAGAATCCGGTTGCAATTAAGACTTTCCTACCTGTGGGATATCGCTCGAGAAATAATTGTTTCTTCGGCAAGATAATTACGAACGTTTTCCTTTTTTCTTTTTATTTACGATATATCACGATTCGGAATCTCCAAGTAAGAGTGAGTGAAAACGCATGGCATTGAAATCACTTTTGTTTGCCGAAGTTTTTAGAAAGGAAGGACGAGAATTTTCTTTTCTTTTGCAACTGCAACCATTTTTTCCAGATGTCGTATCATTCGTGATAATTTTGACAATAGTGTCGCCGATAAAAATTTAAATTAGTATGACAATGACATTAGTAACAGCGATGAACAGATTTTTATGCTTTTACGGAAAATTTAAAGATTACGTATCGCAAAGACTACGCACAATATAGAATAATATGTAAAACATCGAAAGTAAAATTTGATGTAATATTTAGCAGTGGAAACAAATTTCTGCTTGAACTACACTTTTTTAATTCGTGATCAATTGCATAAAAATCCGCAGTTTGGTAATGAATTTAATAATTTAGTATATCAGAATATCACAATACAAAATAACTTATTTTAACCTACAAGTACAATTATCTTCAGAATTGTTTGTTATTGAAAAGACGTTTCAAACGAAACTCGTACAATTTCGAGAGGAAAGTAACTTAATATAGCTAGTTTGTTAACTTTGTTCTTTTTAATGGAATTTATGTAATTTTTAACATTAACCAATTTTTGAAAAATATAATTAATGTATTGTTACATTTATTCATACCTAATATTAATACATTTATTTCTATGTTATAATTTATAGACCTTAACGTATTAATTTACTATAGCTTAAGCATGGCTTGGCTTCAATCAGTAAAGCTTTAATAATAAAAACTTTGATACATTTTGTAACACACGCGTGGACACTTGCTATTGATAGTAGTTGAATTGAAAATATTATTATTGTAGGAATTTTCGAAAAATTCGATATAAATCAGTGAGAAGCTATGCTAATGAACTCTGTGAATTAGAACTCTATTTGGAATTAAAATATAGAAATATATTACAAAAAGAAATATAGAAATATAGAGCTATACGAAAATATAGAAAATACAGAACTCTGCAAATTAAAATGTAGAGAATATAGAAAGAACGATAAATAATATATCATTGTAAAACATAGAAATGCAGAAACGATCGAAAAGATGATATTTTTTCTTGAAATTCACGATCATTTGCAGCAGCTCGCTGATGAAATGAATTCGTGAAAGTAAGTTTCTTCGTGAATCACGGCCAACCGCCGGGTAAATGAAACCGCAGATATTAAAGGTCCTACTGTATTATTAAAGAAATAGAATCAAAACGGAGATTGCTCTCGTGTTTTAAATATTGCGACGAGTATCGTGCCTTGGATATTTTATGCATTTTATTAAATCGTAGATGCATGCAAATTCAAGTTTTTATGTACGTTATTAACATTAGAACTATCAAAGCAGTTAAATTGATTAATTTGTAACTTTGCTATTGCAAAAGAGTGTACTTTTGGAGATTTAAATAATTTTTCGTAAAACGCACGATCGTATTGTATGCAAGTTCTTTTATTACTTCTGATGGAAATTTTATGCTTGAAGAATCAATATAATAATAACAATAATAAATGTAAATAAAATAAAATAAAATGAAAAAATGCAACATCAATTTATAAAAATTAAATATCTCGTTCATTAAAGAAATCATGTAAATTTCGCGTGACAATCAACGTGTTAGTTGAAGTTTTCCGAACGAAAAACCTTTCGACATTTCATATTCGTTGATCGAATCAAGGACAGAGATTTTTCTCAGGATTACAAAAGCTAGTTGATCGAGACTCGACCCGGATCTACACCCTACGAGTGGAAACCAGTCTTCGCGGATATGTACCGCTTAATTGACGTTCTCTACCTACCTACACAAGCGTGTATTGTATCTAATTTTGCGATTAGACAACCTCCCGGCGTCTTGTTGCGGAAACAGGAAAATATCACGGAAATTGACGCATCCTTCTTAGCTAAATTAACTTTTTAAGCGAGCGAGGTTTTTAAATTTAATTACTCGCAGCCAGATGTGATCGAACAAAATTTTCTCACGTTTTTTCTTATTTCTTCTAACACGTGGTTTTAGTCCGACTACAATTTTCAATGTCTAAATGTCTCCATTTGTATATTCAATATGTAAATGCTTATAATTGAGAGAATCACGATACATATTTGGCTTATTATCATATATTCAGTTTGTGTACAATGTTACACGTATTAAACGAAATATGTATATTTATATGCAAATCTGAATAGAAGAAAACTGTACGACTTGTACCCCATTAGCAACTGTTTTGACTAAGAAACGAAGACGACCTTTTTTGCCATAAAATTTTATTGATACGCAAACATTCGAATCGATACAAAACAAATTACAGGCGCGATCGCTCAGTACCAGACAACGCCACTCCCACTCGAGGTCTACCCCCTACGCCTCCTCACGAATCACATGACCTAAATCAACCAATCGCTAATTTTCGTCGCATTAGCGTTGCACCTGAGGCCCCATTTTCTGGGTTACCTCCATTAAAATCACTTTCAGCGATAAAATGACATATAGATACATATTAGGTTGCTTGAAATGAAATATCATTTCTTCAAAAATTTTGACTTTGGCACTAAATTTTCTATCATCTATAACCATAATATTACAACTATAACTGTAACATTTTCTATCATCTATAACTATAATAAAGAAGGAAATTTTTGATATAAAACACATAACAAAGATACAAAACTTCATTATTGTAAAATATTTCTATAATTTTCTTGTGTGAATTCAAATTTGGAAAAAAGTGCCTTGAAGATTTCTGGAAATGTTTTGGTCAGGTTAGTTTTACAGGTTAATTTTACAAAATTTATGAATGAAAAATAAAGTTCACTGAATTCTAAAATTGAAAATTCTTGAAAAACTGTCTAAATCCGGAACGCTGAAACAAAATAGTCGTTGACACGAAAATTTTTCTTCCACTTAGTCAAAATCTACAATGATTCGACCAAGTTAATTAATTCTGTTAAAATACAATTAAAATCTGATTGTATAATAAAGCGACAATTGGATATATGCGCCAACCTAATAATAAATACATAAATAGAGGCACGTTGCATCCATTTAATTACTTATTCGCGTATTACGAAAAAATCCAGTCGTTTCATTTATAAATTACGGAAAATTTATAGTTAACGAAGAGTAAAAAAAAAAAAAGAAAAAAAAAATTAACAGAAAGATTAACGTTACAAATTTTAAGTCTTGAAGTTTTAAAAAGCTCGAAGCTTTTCTTGACGCTCGAGCAGAGTCAGCGTCTCAAAGTTTGTGTCTTCTTTCATATCGAAAACAACGTTTCGTAATCTTGAAACAAACGTGATAAGAAAAGCGATAAAAAAGATGTTATGAAATTATAACAGCAGTTACGTTAACGCCGCGTGTCACAACTGGATCGTGAATTATTTACTGTTTACGCGTTGTAAGTTGAGTGCGTAAAGAAGCGATGTCATTGCTGGTGCGTTAAGTAACGTTTCGACGTCGATAAAACGTTAACGTATGTGTTTTGCTTCAACCTTCGAACTTTTTTGAGGAAGTTACGAAGAGTCTGGTCAACTCGCAGTTAATTGATGATGCACTGGAAAATCCATGGAGCTCTATCTACTCATTTCTTCGATGAACGTTCAACCAGGCTTTCCATGAAATGTGAAATTATATTTCGCATCCTTCGATTCTTTTTCCCATGCTTGTCTCAAGGCAACTTTACGTAAGGCAGCTTCTTTCTCGGTGTTTTATTCCAATTTGATTTATCTCGAAATTCCTATTTTGATAATCGCTGAAATTTTTCTGATTTCTCGAATCACGTCAATCGGTATTTTTCGTTCAGGTACCATTTTTTTCAATCTAATTTTTCAACTAATTTTCTGATAAGAAGAAATCGACATTCGTATTTTCTGTAGAAACGCACTTACGTTGTGCTATTCCCGAGGCAACTCTGCTTAAAAAGTAAACTAGCTCATTAAGACAAATGTAGCACGTTCTTTCGCTCTTGATATTTCATTCCAATTTGATTTATGCGAACCATCTTGTTTTGCTCTAGCCTGACTTACTTATTAGAAGGAACGATCGATTCTGAAATATCTTTCGAGCGTGCTTCATGATGTTTGTATTTTTTGTTTCTCTTCTATTTAAAAAGAAAAAAAAAAATCTTCTTTCCTGATATGATACTCCAACTTTCCTATTTTTTTCTTCTTCAATTCTAAAAAGCAGAGTCACGATAGAAAACCGTAGAAAACGAATACGTTGTTTTACATGTGTAATATCGAATTCTACAATTTTTTATAAACTCATGAAAATCTGAAGTCTAATGATATAATAACATTTATATGTTAATTGTTATAATAATTATAGAAGAGTATAAATTTTGGAGATATTTTTGAAAATCGCCCATTTTTCTTACAAATGAAGATATCTTTTCTTGTTATTTTGTCTTACTTTCCAAAAATTACAACTTGAAAAGGAGCCTCAAGATATTCTTCGGAAAATTCGAAGGCGAAACCGAAGGGTTAACAGAAGCAACTGTTCGTTACAAAGATAGCTACATGGACTGGAACTTGAGTTGAATAAAATTTAATATTCATTTCCACAAGTAGGATGTTTTTTTTAATGACTTATTAGGACTAAAATGATTGAAGGTGAAATTAATCGTTCAGAAATTTCTGTCAATTATTATATATTTCGAGACCAATGATCGACCACTGACGTGTTTCCCAGCGTATAATCGATCAATATCGATTCAACGAAGTGCTCGTTCGAGTCAGGATCGTTCCAAAAATGGGCATCACGTACTGAATTGTTTAGAACGTGTTAACCGTTACGGTAACGAATCTGAAGTAAATCGACCCTTGAATCGCTCCCTTATACGGCCATCTGTCAAATGGAGGGCTCAGAAGCCAATCGTAGTTAAAATTGTCAGTCGGCAGAACAGTTTAGTAATACAATTATTGCGATATTACACTGCCGTGTTAATTCAAGTAGGCGTGATCTGATCAAAAGGATGGTTTCGACGAATGACTTTAGAGAAAGTATTTCCAGTGTTTAACGATCGATTGCAGTTGCAGACTCAATTTTTTCGCGAACCAAGTCTCAAATCAAACAATTTCGTTCTTTTCGTATTTCAAAATAACTCTATAAAATGAAATCATGTCATGAAATCTACATACAGAGGTGGAATTTTAACGAAAATGAAAACTCGATGAAAAATTGTTTACATTCTCTGAGCTGCTGTATCTTTATAAAAAAAAGTCGTATTTCGATTGACCCCGCTTTGACGGCACCATGTTAGTTTTTTTTTTTCTTTTTTTAAGAGATTCTTACATGATGCAGCAAATGAAGAAGCAAGGAGAAGCAAAAATACTTCTGGAAACATCGATTAGATTTTCTTCGTAATTAAATCTTCATGCTTCGTCATGACAATTTTTTAATATAAATGAAAAAAATACAAATGTAACACCGATGTTCATCAATAGAAAAATTGATTGTCCTAAATGTTCGAATTATGTTCAAAGTGAATCTGTCATCGAAGCGATTCGACGTTTCTTAGATCCCATGGTTGTCTGTCCTTCTCTCAACTTCACTATGTCCCGGACAACCCGTTATTATTGCGGAAATGTGTTGGTTCTTGCTTGCGGTAACGCTTGTTCAAAAACGTTATGCACGCCGATCGATCGATGGATCGATGTCGGATTGACATCGAGTTAATTCTGCTTGGAATATACGATACCGTGTAAAAGTCTATAATTAAATTATTCATATTGCTGGGGTTTTGCAATTGCCCAGCTAAATGCATATTTTTAGAAAATACGTTTCTACGTGGCTGTTGCACGAGCTCTCTTACATAATTGAATTAATATCACGGTGCTCGATACAACTTTTACCAACTTGACTAACGCAGGCAACTGCATAACTTGAAGAGGCTGCGCAGAATCATTTAGATTGAATTTCTTTTGTTTTTAATAATATCTTTAATTATTTACTTCTTGGCTATGCACGGTATATACTTTTAAGAAATTTCTTAATAGTTC
Source organism: Melipona quadrifasciata (assembly GCA_001276565.1). Taxonomy (NCBI): domain Eukaryota; kingdom Metazoa; phylum Arthropoda; class Insecta; order Hymenoptera; family Apidae; genus Melipona; species Melipona quadrifasciata. The sequence goes on from KQ435817.1 coordinate 778,373, forward strand.
ATTTGACATTCGGCCACTAATTTTGAATTGTATAAATACTTTGATCCAAAAAGTTGCAACGTGTTTAAAAAAAGAGAATTGGCACCATTTCTTAATTGATCTTTAACTTTTAATAAAAAATATAAGTATGTGATTCTCAGGTGTAACTTCAATTTCTAGTGCAATTGTTTTAGTAACATCACTAAAGCTTTAAAACTGCTTAAATAACATCAATAAATCTTCAAAATTAACGGTCCGGTAGATGTTCTAGTAGAGAAGTTTTAAGAAAACTTATTTTAAATATGCCATTCCGTGTCCCCAAAATGATCAAAAATTTATCAAGGAAAATTTAATCCAAACTACTTTTCAAACAATTTTTCAAAATTATATGATTGTTCAAGTCTTTACTTATCTCAATAAAAGTATTATTATCAAAAATAAATTCGCCTTCTTTATAAATTTTTAAAAGTTATATGTAAATTCGATATGTACAAATTATGTTCTTACATTGTTTCAAGAATATTACGTACTCTCTTTTTCCAACATCTTCTTAAATAAATGATTACACATGTACGTACATATAAGTGATTTAATAAATTCAATAAACGATTATGTATGAATATTATTACTATTATCATATATATTCATTTATGAAAAATTTATATATTCCATTGCATTAATATATTAATATATTACGTATATTTGTATCTATGTATAAAATTAATATAATCAACAAAAAATAGTATCAATCAAATACAATTCACGAATCCTACGTAAGTCCAATCGAAAATTCCGTCACAAAAAAAAAGAAAAAGAAAGCAGACTCCGTCCAAGAGAATGACGTCATCAAGCGAGAACACGCAATTCCTTAAAGGATTGAGAAAAAGAAAATGTCGCGTTGAGAATACCTTCGCGTACGTGTCGCCTCCTTGCTGGCGCAGGAGCGCCAGTTCGTCGTCTCCTGGCGTAGGTGTGAACCGGTACAATCAGCCTCGGTCTGGGTATGAGGAATCCACCCTGGTTGCTGCCGGTCGTCTGATTCAGTTCACTCGATTCACTGTCAGTCGTGCCGGTGCTGCTCGATCTCCTCGACTCGGCGTCGTCCCTCGCCGACGAGCCAACCCGGTCACCCTCCAAAACACCCTCCAGCTGAGAGATCACCTCGGCGTACGGTTGCCGATAATCGTCCTCCCTCGGCGATGGTGGTTTGCCTCTACTGTTGCTCGTCCAATTCACGCCGCACTCGCGCCAGCTGGCCTCGTAAAGAAGGTCCATCGCTCTACCTCGAGTTGCATCCGGGTCCAACAGCAATTCCGGGTCCTCCAACACCGCTCTGCCCGGGTAACTTCGCACTTTCATGACTGCAGAAATTCTAGGATCCTTTCCTCCTTTCGGAAGTTTCTTCGAAACTGACGACTGTTTCTTTCTTTGACTTATTTTCGATATTTCTCGCGTATCAAATTATTATTCGAGACTTTGAGAATTTCGGAGTTGTCTCGTTGAGAAAACCAAGGTAGAGTATTTCTCTTAGCGTGTCGTTCGAATCTGAGAGACTCGAAAAGAGAGAGTGTTTGAGAAAGTTTATTAGAAGGAATCTTAGGATTTTAAGAATTCCACTTTTTCTTCGACATTAAGACAATATCTTGACCCCCCCTTTAATCTCTCGTTCAGATCTCGTTCAGAGATTAATCGAGAATTTTTAGTAAAATCTGTTCTAACTGTGCCATCTTTCCCAAGATTTCTCTTCCTGGCGAGAAAAAATTAAAAAACATCCCAGAATTCCAAAAGTTTCTTTAACATCGTGCGTTGGAATGACGTGTCACGCACGTTAAGTATATTCTAAGTATATAACCCAGGCAAAACGAATAATAAATTTGTTACTTATTAGTAATTTCTATCCAGTGATATCATACCGACGAGGTCAAAAAGAAAGCAACGAGTTGTTTGCAATATACGGTTTGGTCACTCGTTATGGTCCGCGAACCATAGTTGTCAACGCAAGGGGTTGAAATCGAGGAATTTACTTCTCTTCGAGTCTGAAACACGTTTCACGAGGGAACTCTACCGTCTCGTATCTCGAATCCAGCATCGCGTGCGCGAAAAATGATCGAGAACAATCCTGCAAGTTCCAAGAATTCCCTTCGAAATCCCAACGAGAGAAACGAAGAAGCAGAGTATTACTCTTTTATTGTCCAAGCTCGAGAGACTCCTCACGCTACAACGACGAATCTCGATGTCCGAATGAGATCAAATAGCAAAGACACACGTGACGATTGTTCCAGCGGACGACCTTGGACGTGATCCACCATGCTGGGGTCATCTTCCAATGCCCTCAGCTTGCACCTTTTAACGCAGGATGAAATCGTTGAGAATACTCCCTTGATCTGGCGATCATCCAGCTTCGTCACTTCTGTTTGACATTTACGTCAAACCTCTCGGACAGCTCTTTAAATCTCGAGCGCGTTCGAGCCGCGTAAATCACGCCGGTGAAACGCGGAACCTCTGGCTCGGTTTCGAAACGAATCGATGAGTTTGGAGTACGTCGAAGGGTTCGGTGCTTTCGCGGCAGCGCACGAATGACACGGAGAATCGCGACTAATTCCAGCTCTGGCGAGAAACAGAACAATGACGGGTTTTTATTCTTAGTCGCCCGATTACGAGCCGAGCGCAAGACTTTTTCACTGTCACGAGTCTATTTTATCTGCTCGCGCGGATTCTACGTTTTCCTGTTTAATCAACGCTGTAATCTTCGCCGATAAAATCAATAAAGAGCCTCTCCGTCATTTGTCCAGTGTTTCTTCTTTCTCTCTTTATTTTCAATGAACTTTTATCAACCTCGGTTGTTAAGTTTCGTTAGCAGAGGCACAACGTCGTGTTTCACATCTTACGTTTCTTCTTATTTTAAATACCGTTTTTTTTTTCACTCTCGATCAATCTTCGCACTTTGTCCGTTAATTTCGATCAATGGAACCGTAAGGTTCATCTCGGGCTCTTTCTATACTTTGGTCGTTGATTAAAAGTTGACGGAACTTTAAATTAATAGTTTAATAATTAACTCAAAGGCTACCAGGTCTCTCGCTTTTACGATTGAAAAGACTCGTCCAAGATAAAGATACGCATACCGAGATCTCAGACAGAGATCGATAGATCGTTTGCTTGCGCAAGAGATCGCTCGGACAATGAAATGGTCGTGGCCAGTTCCGTTTTCACTCGCGCGTTCTCACTTAAATCGATGGACATCGTCGACGAGCGAGTTCTTTCGAAGTGACGACGAGAGACGGAATAAGTCGCGTTCTCGCGAAGAGGGAGGATCCTGTGGCGAACAGGAGAGAGAGAGAGAGAGAGAGAGAGGATGGCACTGGCAGGACCACTTCCTTCGAGACTGACGCTCACTGACAGCGTTCACGTTACTGGTGAAAAGTACGCTCGCAAAGAGCGTGCACGAGAAACTCCCTTCCCCTCTGACAGCCGATCCCCCTCCAGTTAGCTGTTAGCGAGAGAAAGGACAGTGGTTCTCAGGCGGAGGACGCGCAACCACTCCCACGTACGACTGTGCACCGGGTGACTCTCGAGAACACTGCAACACGGGAGTCCTTTGTCATTCGAACGACAAAGATGCCTCGCAAGTGAACGGTCGAACAGTTACGAGTGCCGAAATTGACAAAGGGACTTCTTCAGGTCACATTTTTCGAATTACACAAAAGGTGTCCGGGTGTTGAACGAACCGAGAGAAGATTTTACTTGAGAAAATATACTAATCTATATTATAAATATAATACTGTGGTGTATAATAATGTATTATATAATGATATACGACATAATACGTATAATGATAATGTATAATATAATATAATACAATATATATACACACTACTATTATACTATTATATACGTATGTATAATATTTATAATAAAGAATAACATTTTTTTCATGTAAGTCATCGTTTTCGAAAAAAATCAAGTTTGAAAATTTACCAATGTACATTTGAATTTTGCTAATTCTAGACTGCACACGAGTCATTAATCGATAGGAAGTTATCCCACCTGCGAAAATGAGTGAAAAATGTAAAATAATATTTTTCCGTTTTTAAGACTTTCCATTTCCAGTAAAACAGAGTTTGAATTTAGTTGAAAATTCAAATTCTTTCAAAAACTTTTATTTCGTTTTATGAAAATATTGCACTACGCTATTAATTTATTTTCATAGGTGAAATAACATTTTATTCATTATTGATTCGTGACTAGTTGAGAACTTAAAGTAATAAATTTCAAAAAAGTAAAAAGTAATAAATTTAAAGTAATAAGTAAGTGTAAGTAAATTTAAATAATAAAGTAACAAATTTGAGTACAGTTGATAAGTTTTCACATGATTTTCTTGAAAACGAAGACTTAAGCGAAAAAAATGTGTTCTTTGTCTCCGATTTACTTTCTCGTGTAGTGCCGTCTTCTCCTTGGTTGTATTTTCAATATTGAGACACCCGGTATAGTTATAATTGACTGTAGTCTTTTACGTATTTATAGAAAATTTGAAAGTATATTATATAAAATCACATTGAATATTAACAATGTGGAAAAATGTATACTTTAATTTAAAATTATAAAATCCAGATGTGGAACGGCGAGGAAAAATCAAACGAATTTCTTGGAGTTCTCTCAATTTTTATGAATAAAGATTATTTATTGAACTTTTAACCCTGATATCGTTCGTTATAATATTAAGAAATGGAATTTGATTGAAAAGAATTACAAAATTCGCGAAATTTTGCATCACGTTTGGATAAATTTTATTCGTTAGTTCTTTTATTTTAAAAGTAACATAGGAAAAGTAATGTTATCCAAATTAAATAGATCACTTGCAAGTGATCTTTTATTCGAGTTAATTTACTGAAATTTAATTTACTTAATTTTTTATGTAATTTATGTAATTTTTAATCTTTATGACGTAGCGAATATCGTGACAGATGCTCTGAATATTTTGGACATTGTTGCGTATAATGTGCTTTCTGTAGATTTCTCGAGTTTTAAATTTTCCAAAAGTGCAAAAACATTCGCAGTCTGGCAGCAACAAAATGTAAAAGAGTACCCAAAAATAAGAGAAAGAAATAAATACTGTCCATTTTTCATAATTTTCCATTTTACAGAACATTCTGTGACAACTAGAACTGCATTACTATTGAACATAATTTATTGTAGTGTCAAAAATGCTTAGTAAGACAGTGTTGAGTGTTTGGTGCAGTAGTTTCTTCATTGGTATAGTAAAATGCGGATTTTTTTCTCTTTTTTACTTAATTTTCTTACATCTCTTTTTCTTTCTTTCTCGTATTTCTTCAATAATTCAATAAAACAAAGATTATTCGAAAAATCATTTGTAAAAATTTAAATATTATCTGCAGAATTTGTAGAAAAATTATTTGCAGATGCAAAATACAAGGTAAGACCAAACCTGAACGATTCCACTAACGATAAGAGCGTGCTAGAGTTTTTAAAATACGTCAATCTACTTTGCTACTTATAACTAATCATAACTATCATTTATTTATGTATCTTTTGGTGGTTGCTAATGACTTCACTGTTAACCACCTTGCAACAAACTCACACAAGTAGTAGTAGTAATAACATGCAAGGTAAGCTAAAAAATTATATTTTTTGACAAACAAACAGTCAAATAATTCCGAGAAAAATCAATTGCTGGAACAAATAATGTAAGATCATTTCAAGATAGTATCGAGTCAAACACTCCACAAGAGGATTAATTATTGTTCAAATAATTATTTTTCACGTGTTTCACATATTCAAATGATGACCAAGTCTCTGTGTTGCACTAACGCAACGTTGATCCTTGTTTAAAAATATTTATAGAAATTGTAGAAGATATCAAATCGTTTTGAAATTTTATAAAAATAAAAACGACGATCGCGTTTATCGTTGCATAATACATTTGTCAGCTGTTGTGTTTTGGATATCTGCGTCGAAAGTACCGAATTGCGCGACTAATTCTGTTAAAAAGCAAGCGTACTGTGACGTTACAAATTTCTATCGAATTACATAAGAAGCGTAAAAACAGATACACAGCCAATTACGACATCCATCGAAACCAAAGATCGAAATTAACAGATTTCTTTTGTTTTAAAAAAAAATTCTGCTCCATCTTGCACATTTTGTATAAAAAGAAAATATCTGTTCTTATAGAAAGAAGTGTTACACTTTTGAATAGCGTTTTCATGAGATGAAATTTTAGGATCTGTATAATAAAAATTCCATGAAAACAATTAATTCTACATCATTATATTGTGAACGATGTCAGTATTTGCTGCAAATATTTTTTAATATCGATAAACAAATTATTTGTTCCTCCAACAGAAAAATCTTTACGTCTTTATATTTCGTAAGTATAACTAATTGAATATTTTAATTTTAATTTTCGACTTCAGTTTCCATCGATACTTAATTGGAACTCTTTCGAGAAAGACAGTATTTTACAGTCTTATTTGTTTCCTCGTAATTGTTACCACGGTCGTTCAACGAGATATATGAATAATACACCAATTACACTTTTCCTGGATTCGCTCGTTTATCCCTTGGCAAATCGCGGTGAAATAACGTAGCCTCATTGTGAGAACAAATGTGTGTGGAGCGATCTTGGTTGGAACTATTTCTCGCGTTTTGCGCTCGATTCTTTGGTACCGTCTTTCCTTTATTTCTTCCATCGTATCATTATTTCCCATTTTATCCTCTTACGTTTTGCTTCTCAGCAGCGTAGAAGATTTCTTCAATATAAATAACCCCGGATGTAATTAATCCTTTTTTACTTGAAGTAAGTATCTTGAAATTCAAATTTTTATTTCTGCCAGCGATCGAATGAAACTGTTGGCTTGTCACGAGTGAAAATTTACATTGTAGTGAAAATGAAAAAATAAATATTATACTGACTAAATTCATTATTGGATTGATATAATGTATTTGCGAAATAATAAAAGTTTATATTACGTTTATAATTAAAAAATGAAATTAACAAAAAATAAAAATAAATTTATAGAAATTAATTCAACGTGTTTGCACGAAATAAAAACTTGCTCCATCTTCTGCTCTTGTTCCTGATTGACAAAAGAGAAAAAGCATCCACCCACTACGTGATATAAAACAAAATGAACGACACTAGTTGGAAGTAAAAATTTTAAGCTTATTATTGCACGACTTCTTTCTACAAAATTGTAACGCTTTCAATATTTAATATTAACATTAGTTAATATCAATGTGAGTCTAATGATCAATAATTTTCTATTGGAATGATACAAGAGTAAAAACAATAAATATACCTAAAAAAGAGGCATCGAAATCATTTCTCTACTTAATATCTCATAATTTTTCATTTGAAAAATAAATAACTTCCGAAAAGTAACTTCATCTTGAGATCAGATCATTTGCAAATAATTTCTTATTTGAGCTAATTCGTTGAAATTATTTGACAAAATCTTTGTATTGTACAAACAGGCACGAAATATAAAATAAAAATAAAATGAAGAATAGCCAAATAGTTAAATTTAGAAAAAAAAAAAAATCATTTGCTTGATCAAATGAACCAACGTAGAATTATTTCAAGGTATAATACCGAGCGAAATAAAATATGTTATTTACGCAATGACTTTTCAAATATTTTATTCAAACAATTCCTGTATCATTGAAATCAGACAGCGAGAACGGAACGGTTGCCTCCAGATGCACATTGTTAACCCCTTGCCGTATCATTTAGCTCAACGAAATCCGTGCCTAAGCGGTTCGGGACGACGCGCACTAAACGAACAGCGTGATGCGCGAGACAATCATAATAGAAGCCGACGTGCGGATATCTGTTATATAGCTATACGTTTATATACTTTTTATATATTTAGTTGTATACTTTAGTTATATACTTTTTATATATTGAGTTGTCCGGAAAGTTCGTGCCGATTTAACATAAATCAAATTTAATATTTAATAAATGTATACTAAAATTTAAATCTTCTGCGTTTCAATTTTCCTTCAAAATCGGCACGAACTTTCCGGACAACCCAATACATATTTTTAATACAATATCTCAGTCAATACTTCAAAATGTAAATATTAGTACTATAAATCTTGCATAATAGACAAGAAATAACAGCGTCAAAACTAATGTATACACGAACAATGTTTTAACCCCTTTGCGGACGAGAGGCGACCTATTGGTCCTTGAAAAGGTTTCTTGGCTGTTGGTGTTCATATGAAGTGTGAAATGACACATCATAACAGAAATAAGAGAAATTAATGAAAGATTCTTCTAAGACTGTGGCTCTGACAATAGCTCCGAAATTAGTTGAGACTTGGCGATCGTGGCGAAAGCATCAGAAGAATTTGTATAGAATGATTTTGTTTGAATCCCAATAAAAATGGATTTCACAAGTGAATTCATCTCTAGTGAAGACGAATTTCGTTTTGATACGGTCCAAGACGAAATCCAACGTACTGCTTTATGAGGAAGTCCCTGAAGTGGTGGCGCAAATTATTCTTTTGGGGATTGGAAATTTGTTTGATTAATTCGTACATTCTCTACAAA
>KQ435817.1:792748-803843 GCA_001276565.1 Melipona quadrifasciata
TTAATAGTATCAATTTACATAAAAATTTACAATCGAATTATAGCACAATATTGAAATAATATGAAAATATAATATGTAATATAGTATTATAATATTGCTTATTAATCGCATATAGTATCGTAATAATAAATTTTTACGTAAATTCCACTTCTTTAATTATATAGTGTAGTTAGTTCTGAACAATATTATAGTAAATTATCGCTTGGTTCCCAAAATAGGTCAACATAGTGTTAAAACGATATTTCAATTCTTCTTAATCAATTTACAGCTTCTCGTTAAGTTAAGAAATAATCGTGATTTTCAATGTTCTAGTAAAATTGGAGAGTCTGAACGAAATTTAATTTCGTCACAATATCACATAGATATTTATAATTTATAGAGAATGAATCTAGTAACTAGACTGGACGATAACTCTATTTCTACTATGAAGGTGGAAAAATATTGTAGAAATAAATTCTGCATTGTTTAAAAAATAGTTATAATCGTGCGATTGCACCTGTGTTTTAAATGAAACTCGATTTTTTTTCTTTTTTTCATGAATTGATTCCTTTCATGCCACTCTAAACGAGAGAGAGATTAAAAGAAAATAAAAGGTATTAGAGCACGATGTCGAAAATCTTTGGATACAAGAAAGTCTTTATTCTCATATTGTTAAAAATAAAGGAGATACTTAAATCTTCGGTCTTAAGCGGGATACTCTTATATATATTCTATTTATAGATTTATATTTCACTAATAATCGGTGGTAGTCTCAGTATAATATTTATAAAATTTCGAAATGTTTCATACAACATACATAATCCATTATTCATAAAAAGTACTTGTAACTGTTGAAACATCTTCGTGAACAAATTAAAACAACTTTCTTACGTTTCGGTATAGGAACGCCGTGCAAATGAAAATACAGTTATGCGCATAACAAAAAAAATGTGCGACTCACCCTCCATGACATATACAATGCGCCCAACATCTCCTTCGCGTATGATGGTCGAACCTGCCGAGAAACTAACAGGATACATGCAATCCACGATCTCCCGGATTTGCGTTAGCTCCAGGTTCTTCATGAAGTCATTGTCCAAAATGGCTGCTTTGATCAGTTCACGAGATCTGCGAACAAAAAAAAAAAAAGAAAGAAAATCAGACATCTCGTTCTGTTCAAGGTATCCTTTTTAATCGCCTAAAGATTATTAGTAAAATGCGAATGTCTGTGCAAATAGAGGATCGGTTTCGGTTGTTTCTGTAAGAATTGGCACTTGTTCTTTCCACTACTTTTGGAGAGACGCGAAGAAAATTTCTATTCGCAAAAGTTGCTCAAAAAGGGAGCTATAAAAATACACGGCAATAATAATTTTTTTGTACGTGGAAGAGTTTCGGAGAGGTTTCTCAAGGTCACTTTTTTAATGCATTGATCTCTAAAGATGCTTCTTTTTTAACTTCATAATCTTGAAGATCAAAGTTTCCCGGATTTACAAAGGATCCTTAAAATTTGTACGATTTTTTTTCACCAAATATCTTTATTACAGACACGTAGACCAGAGATAGTACACATAACAGAACGAAATCATTTACATGTTTGAGAAACGAAAGGTAATAAGCTTTCAGAAATAACGTTTAATTTTCTATATTGATAATTGAATAGCTCTGGAATATGTTACGCGGAATTATGATATTCATTCATTTAAAAACATGATTCAAATAAAATGAAATAAATGAGAACTGCAACACATGTAATGAAATAAACTAATAATTATATTAAATAATTTAACAGTTGTAATAAATAAACTGAATTATTAGAACAAAGTCAAAATCCTGTTAAAGTAACTTAAAACAGAAAAAGAATCATTTAAAAATTGAAAGTTTGATAAATAATTTTTATTTATAGGAATGAACGGTCTTACTTGATCTCCGGAATAAACTCAGAAAATTGAAAATAAATGTCTTGAACGTTGTTGTTGAACGTGCTGAAACATCAGTGGAGAGAGTATGTTAATAGGTATGATGCAGCTTGTTGATTTTTATATTTAAACTAACGAAGCAATTCGACATCCAGTTATTAATGAAAATGAACTTTATTGATAAAAGACGATTTTTGCAAAACGACGTCGAATTTTTGATAGAAGCCTATCCTCACACATGTATTTTCCGTTCAGATAAAATTTCTCTAGTAAATATTACAAAGATTACACTTGCAATATTTTGCAACAGGCTTTGCAACAATGTAAACACAAATATTTATGTTGCTATAAACTTTCTGTGTATTTTTGCTCATTTAAGTTTTCTCATAAATGCATAAAAATCGGCAGTCTTTATGCGAATTCACATCTTCGAAATTATGTATAATGGAAAGGAAATTATGCAGAGAAAAGAATTTGTCAAATTATATTTTACACGTTATAGAGAGACACTTTGGATATACGCACATAGAACATTTTCGCTTTGATATTTTATATTAAAAGCATAAAAATCTGCTTATTATTAGAAACGTTGAAAGATCAATTCGACGCGAAAAGATGAAAGATCAAACGCAATTTGTATTATCGTCATTCTAAATAAACGCGGGAATGTGTGCTGAGGTGTACCGCCGCGCCATCTTCTTGCACTCTGTACTTGCTTAGTACACAATTTGCGGTGTGCAACAGGTGCAGCGTGATAAACACAGTTCGGTACTTTTGATGTTTCTCTTCCTGAATAAACGCGAGTATTACCATTGTAACGTCGGCTATAACATAATGTTAAATGTCACACGGAGACACTTGATGCGGAAATTGCCACGAAGATTCCTAGAATCCTTCTGATTGAGCTGTCCATATTTGTTCGTTGAAGCCGACCGCAAGAACAGAATTTTTTTATCCCGTAAACGTAATTCGTTTTGTGAAAATCGTCAAGCAAAATGACATCCCAACTGGATTCAACGACAAAATCATCCAGTCATGCAACAAGTGATTTAGATATAATCGTTTAATCATTTAACGAATAATTCACATTTAATCATTTAGTCGATTAATAAATAAAAAATACAAAGTAAAAAAGTATTCGTCGCGAAGCAAAATAATTTCCCGATTTAACGTGCCAACAAAATTATTTGATCATTTAATCGTTTGTTTATCAATTGTAACTGCATTTTTGAGTTTAAATCTTCTCCCTATTGCGTTTTCTCGTGTCTTTTCAATGTTTTAAATAGAAAACCACAAGATAAACGAATAATACGCATTACATAATTTCAAAAAGTGATCAAGAATCATAAATGGAAATCATAATTGAAAATTATGCAAATACAGACTCGGGAAACAAATGAATGCTACATTGCTACATAATTTCAAATACAAAACAGTGCTGCCCGATAAGTAGCACGTCGGATTACTATAGTTTCTTTGCGTTTTGGTTGAAAAATGCATGTCTACACGATCGAAAATTTTTCGATTACAATTAATTTGTACATAAAATAGCGAGTAACTGTGAAAAATGAAAAAATAACTTTCCGATTTAATTTCACGATGAAATCGTTTAATTGCTTGATAAATCATAGCGTGAACAATGAAAAAGGTATCGATCGTGTGGCAATTTGAATGATTCTTCAATTAACTTCATTTTAACGTTGCAGACAAAGTCGTGATTTCTTTAAACGGTGGAATGGAATAAGAAAGCGGAAGAATGGAAAGTTCAAAGAGTGCAGCTTTTGGAAAGTTGCGCAAGAGTCACTCACAGCGAATCGAACAGGGTTGCCGATGAAAGAGGTTGCTTAAGAAACAACACGAGTTAACGAAGCCACGTGTCGCGAATTAAAAATAGCCTGAATGTAACACCGTGTCACGTACTTTCGCGGCGAATGCGATTTGTACAAGTGAAACCGTGGCTGGAAGTTGCTCAAGTAACCAAATTTCACTCTTAATAATAGTTACAGCCATGATCGTTGAGTCATCGATTTCCCTATACGGCCTTCAAATCAACAACAGTGACAGATTAGTGCAGAATATTCAGTTATTCAGACTCTTTTTTTTTTTTAAATTGAGGTTTTCTTTACGACAAATGCGACAAACACTGTGGATATATATTAATCACTTTCTAATCGATCTGAATAATACTTGCCAAATTTCAAATACTTGAAGAAAAACGAGAATTTTATTATTATTTTATAGATATTAAATGACGATCTTTTTCATATTTGTTTATTGTAGAATAAAATATATAAATTATACGAAAGCCGTTCAAATGTATACTTATTATTATTATGATTATATAAATGATTTTAAATTGCGCAAGATTTTGTTTCGATTTATTTATTTTTACATCTTTAAACAAATGGGAGAGATACTTTTAATACTCTAGAAATAGTCTAATTTTAACTCATGAATTAATTGTTAATTAATTAAATTAAAATTAAAATGTGTAGACTTTTATCCGACCATAGTTTTATATATATTCATATTTTCAAGAACATAATTAAAAAAGTAAAAGCTCAGTGGAAAATTGTTTTACGTATTACAAAAAGCACTATACTTTGAGTATTTTTAAATTGCGCTCTGTGCAATTTTGCATTTTTTAATTTCTTGCAAATATATATATATATACAAAGATCATTTTGTTTTAAATAGACGACTAGATGATTGAAAACAAACAAAATACTTTTAAAAATGAAAAGTTGGCGAATTATATACACTTTTGTGGTTTCTGAAATTTGACGATTATTTGTAACAAGTTAAATTAGATTTCTTCTAAAATAAATGATTAAGGATCTAAAAATTGTACTAGAAAACGCAACGCAAACGAAGAGCACATAAAAAGCTGTCGAATCTATGTATATACCTTTGTGTTTTTTAAAACTTGACAATTAGATCTAGATCTCAGATGAAATTAGGTTTTTTTTAAGTACAGAACCAACAACAAATGGTCAAAAATTGCAGCAAAACTCATTTACTCTGTATAAACAAAGAACTCGTATTAAAAATAATCGAAAAACTCATGATCATTTGAGCTAGATTAGGTTATATTATGAGTAACTGAAAATTACGTTTAAACGTTCCTAACCTATACATTCGAGCAAAGAGCAAAAACTGACAAGTTGAAACTTGACCACCCAAGTCAAAATAGGTGAAGTTTTCTTTAAATGTAAGGCTAACAATAAACGATTGGAAATTGCATTAGAACTCACTTGATCTATATGTAGTCAACAAAAAAAAGTTAAAAAAAACTCATTGTCAAAATCTATGGTTTTTGTAAATTGATGATGATCACGTTGGGTTAAGTTACAACTAAAATTATAGTTAAAATGCTCCTAATTTATACGTTCGAACAAAGAGCAGAAAAACTGACGAACCTTTTCGGTTTGTAAACCTTGACGATTGCCTTGACGGTGTCTGTGGTAAGAGGTTCCGCCGAGATCGCCAATCTTTTGGCTTTTTGAGGAGGTTCGTGCGTAATGCCGGATAAAAAATCCAAACCGACGATTTGACGAAATTTGTCGAGCTCATTTTGAAGGTGCCGAATAGTGGCGTCTCGGTCATTCATATCCTTTTGCAACGATTTGATTACCGTGTCGCGTTGTTGAAGCGCTTCCGTCGTCTCGGTGAAGAACAACTGTTTCAAATTTTCCATCGAATTCGTCATTGGAAGGGCCGACCTCCGATCGCTTCAGTTCACTTTAGTTGAGATTCGTTTAACCTTGAGACTTTTTTTTTCCTTCAAGCCGTTCCACGTGTCATGCTGAGATTCCGCATTCACGTTTATTTTACGCGTGTATTTTATCTCCGATTTGTATTTCCACTTCCACTGTTGGTTCTTGTCTCTCATTGGATCATACTTGGCACGCCGTTGCAATTTTTCAAGTGATTATCTCCTCTCTAAAATATCTTTCATTTAACATTTTTTCCTTTCCACCTTTGAGTTTTATTGTTTCGTATTGTATTGTTCCTAAGGATTGGAACAAACTTAAAGTTTGATCCTTTTCTTTTGCAAGATTCGAGTGTTCGAAGGTGTTAATCGTCAGAAAATTATTAGAGTTGGAAAGATTGTTTTATTTTAAACAGAAAAGTCCACGTGTATCTGCCAAATTTTTAAACTTTGAACGAAATATTTTGAATTTCAACGAATTTCAGGATTATTAGTTTAGTTTATTTGTTGGTTAAAGTTATATAAATGTTCTTTATGTCAATGTAAGTAAATTAGGACAAAAGATCACGAGATTTACTATACAATTATCATGGATACATTAAAAAAGTACAAAATATGTTCTTACAATTGCACACAAATTTTTGCAAGATCGCGTTTTCGATTTATTTGTATGTTCTTTTAAACAAATCCAAGAAACATTGCCAATTTTAAATTATTCTAGAAATGATGGAATTTAAACCATTTTAAACAAATTAATTAAAATCCATAAAATGTAAAAAAATTATTCTTGTTTTAAAGTAGATTTCTATGACTGATTATATATAATATAATACTCCTAAATTAAATATATATATATATATACATAAACATATATATTTTCCAGAAACACGAGTATTATCAAACAATCAAAATAGCCATCTATTTAAAAAATAAAAATACGAAATAAATTTGAAAGTCGTTCAAATCTTTAAAAGTTCAACATTGTAAATCTGTGAAATTATATATCGTAAAAATGATCTGTCAATCTATCTATCTAGAAAATAATCTGTAGAAAATTATATTTCGATCATTTCGTCCACTTTGGTAGTTTTGACGTTAATAATAAGATAAAGTTGCAATATATTCCTGCAATACTGAATACTTGTATGTCAAAAGCTTGCTCTAGATTTAGGAATTTGATATAATTGAGAATAAAAATCATATTTCAGGTTTAAGAATTTGGTGTTATTCCACGCAGGTTTTATAATTAAACAGTTTATTGCATTATAGTAAAAAAAGGCAAATTTTTATCGACGAAAATGAACCGGATATGGATGATTCACAATTTAATTAAGACTGGACTCACGCAAGGTTATTAGAAGTCTAGTAAAATCTACTTAAAATCTACTTAAAATCTACTTTCACGATAACGAGCTATTTTAAAACTGGCATTGAGAGAGTGCGAACGTGTATCGTGCTACGTCGAAATCAAACGCTGATAAATATTTCAAATACTGTTTCGATAATTACTTTTCCTTTGTCGCTTTGAATGATTTTACAAACACAGCGAAAGCTCTGATTATTATAAAACGAATAAAAAAAGTTTTTTCTTCTTTATATTATGCAAAAGAGAGAGAGAAAAAAAAGTACATCTAACATGTATCAACTTTTTAAATTCTCAATTATTTGATAAACATAGCAAAAGAGATTTCGTTACTATAAAACAAACTCTACGAGTTAACTCTCGTTAGAATTTAATTGTCACTGAAACAAAATCTAGTTTGAAGAGAAAAGTAAAAATCAACTTGCTACTAAAATAAATTAAAAATAAATATTACAACTAGCATATACGTATCTTTTCACTGAAATGTTATAAAAAAATATATAAATTCCATTAACCAACTAACGACCCGATATGCAACCGTTTATTAAGAAAGATTAAACGACAGAAAAATTGAGTGTCTTGGAAGACGACGTAAATACATATTTTATTTTCTGCATCAATTTGCTCGAGCAAAATACTAGGTATTATAATTATATAATGGCAATTTTCGAGCGTCGAATCGAAATACGTATACTCTTTCAAAAGTGATTACCAAATAACAACGAACGACATTTTTATCGACACGTCTGTGTCTAGCAAGTGTTCTTCCCGAATTGTAACTAAAAAATGAAAAATCGGATAGAGTTTATTTTCGAACGGTTAAGGATGGTTTACTGTTTGTCTGATTTAACTTGATCACAGAGTGATCGATCGGATCGTTTGGATTCGTTAACGAATCAATCACGCGTCGTATACGTTTATCAACGAGGCACCTTTCTGATATCACCAAATCACCTTTCCGACAAATCACGATCCTAACAAATTTTCACTCCGATACACATTCGATTCCGGATGTTAAAGCTCAAAATTCCCAAAATATCACACTCGCGTCGATCGTTCTTTCACCGATCCTCCCGACTGCTCGTAGAATTCAAAGACGAATATTCCCAACAACGAACAAAAACGCTTGAAGAGAGTTGTGTATAAACATCGATTTGATCGATCGATCGATCGATCGATCGCGAGAGACGCAGAAGACCGTCACTTGGAAGAGTCTCCGTCAAACTGACAAGAAAGACCGTGGATTTGCCCGAAAGAACTCCGATGCTCCTTGAACGGTGATGATCGTCGATTAGTGTGAGGTCGTACGAGAAAAGGGGTTGACTTAATTGTACGTTAATACAGGGTTAACGTGACTAATGTCCATGCGATGGTGCTCTGGAAATCAATGTGAAATTCTGTTCCCGCGATTAATAACCACAGAGTGCAAGGTCGAAAGAATTTCTAATCCAATTAAATCTCCTTACGTTTACCAATTTTATTAGGCATTGTAACAATTATTAACATGTAATGTATAACATAATATTACATAAATATCAGCAGTTATTAACGTATCATATATATGTGTGTGTGTAATATATATTTTACGGATGTAAAATTCCGTTTCCATGATTGATAATTACCGAATAAAGAAAAGAATTCCATTCTTAAGGTTACGTTCATTAATAATTATTAAAGTGTGCAATATAATGTTAGATAATATCAATAGTTATTACTATTGTGATGTGAAATTCTGTTTCCGTGATCAATAATCGAGCAATCGAAAGAAAACATTTCTAATTCAATTCTTAGAAAATCTTCTCACGTTTGAATATTAATAACTAAATCGCTATACAAATAATTATACAAATCAATAATATTTTATAAATTACATATTATCCCGAATAAGATACTGTAAATTATTAATTAAATAAATACTCTTGATAGTAAATAAAAATTTTTAAAAAAAAAAAATTTATTTATATTGATATTATATATATATATATTAAAAAATTAAATAATTGTTAATAAATTTAAGATGATCTCAAGAACTGATTTACAAATTCTTTTCCTCACATCGATAATATATTTACAATATTATGTATTATTAATAATTATTACTTATAATTCATTTGCGTTCCATTACGAGATTACCAGCAATTTTTCCTTATAAAATATAATAAGTTTCCATCTTAACTCAAATTAAAAAGAAATTAGTAGATCATTGATATAGACTACAGATATTTATCATCGGACATATCAATCGATGTTAATTCATGGTTTTTTTCATTTGATACGTTCAATGACGTATAGCAATCAATCAACGTTGTAACATCAAGTATGATTAATTATTTAATTTATGCAAACATAAATGTTTTCTTTTGTTATTTTGAAGACAACGAGAAATAAATTCGTTTCACGTGAACATACACGGAAGCGTTTGTTAGAAATAATTTGAAGAATCGATCAGACTGATCAGAATTAATAGCTTAAATTCAGTAGACTCTGTCTATCTGCTACATCTTTTACATCCTAACTATTCTCCCCTTCTTTCTACTTTCTCTCTAGAGTCTGTAGAACTTATCGAATACAAACACTTTACACTGGAAACATTATTCGTTAGATTAATTAAAAATAATCTACGAATGTCATATCTTCCATCATTTTTATTTTTCTCAAAATCGCCTATTTGTCTCTTCCATGTGATATAATGTACACTCTTGTGTACTAAACGAACTTAAAAGAAATATTGATTTTTAACAAACATATGCTTCAATCGATACCATTTTAATTTTAATTTATTTAACAAGTCATTAAACACGACTGTGATTATTTTTGATACATAATAAACCAATTATACAGGGTGATACAATATAATATAACAATTGAGTCACAATATGTATAATATCAACACTAGAACCAGAGTGATCAAAATAATCAATTTATAATTTTTCAATTTAAAATAGTTCTGCAGGTTTGCAATGTTGGATTTTTAAAGATTTGAATGATTTTTTATAAAATATACAAATAAACGTTTGTATTTCTTACAAACTTTTCCGTATTCCTTATACCTTAATTTCTTTGATACAATTTTTATGGTTAAGTCGTATGGTAATTCGAATGTACAGAGAATTACATCAAAGTATAACGTGTGATATCGAAGTTATGATTGATACTAATTGGAACTGAATTTTACAATTGCAATATTCCTACTTCTCTGAAGATCGTACGAAGAGATTTATTTTATCTAAAAAGCAAAATATACTATAAATTTCCCGGCGAAAGTGTATATATTAAATCCTTAAGATTTTAGAAAGTAATTACTAATTAGTCGATATTATATTAATTATTAATGATATTAACTTCAAAAAATGACTTACAATTATTTTATAAATCATTGATTTCTGACCTATAATGTTACTTTGTAATATTCTTATTACTTTGAAGACTGCGTGAAAAAATTTATTTCATTCAAAAAACGAAGGATACTTTTCAAATTTTGAGTTAGGCAAATTTTATTTGAAACAAGGATAGAAAATAACTATTTGAATTCTGTTAATTTGAAAAGTAACTTTATCTTTAGACTGAGTCAAATAATTTCTTGTTTTTAGTTGGCTCGGTGAAATAATATAACAAATAACACCAACAAAATGTGAAGTTTATACAATCAGAATCAGAAATTGTTCAAGAATTATTTGTAAAAGTGAAACAAAAAAAAAAAAATTATCTTATTTGATAATCAAATAATTGAATAATTCAGAAAACAATCATATACTCGTTTAAAAAAATTAACGTAGGATCATTTCAATACATCAATTGAGTCAAATAAGATGATATATTATCTAAATAATCGTTTTTCTAATTCAAACTTTTGACCAAGAATAAATATATCAATATTATATTATATTAATTAATGTTATTTGATATTAATTTATTGATATTAATTTCAGAAAAATGAATTTACAATTGCAATTTTTGAATACTACATGAAAATGATATATGAATACACTTTGCTACAAATTTCTGAGCAAAAGTGTATTAACTTTTATAGACCAATCATATTAATTAATCGCATTCGATATTAACTTTGAGAAGCTACTTGGAATTACGATATTTTTATTTCTCTAAAAAGTACACCGTAGGGCG
>KQ435817.1:834738-845175 GCA_001276565.1 Melipona quadrifasciata
TTGTTTGGCCGTCTGCCGACGACGTGACAATATTCGAGCCAGCTGTAAATATTCCTCGAGCATGTTCTTGGCGAGATATCCGCTCTTTTTCATCGAGGATGATTGTGAAGAATATGCGTTGCTCGCGAATATTTCTTCACGCATTCATGGGGAAATTGGACATAGCATGATACTCTCTCAAATTAAGTAAGTATTTTCAGGAAGCACGATCAAAAAAAAAAAAATTGGAATACGAAATGAATTTAAATATGTTTACTGATACTAAGAGCTACCAACGATCAAAGTATAAAAATTATATCTAAGAAATTAGAGCGCACACTAAATTAGAGAGAGTAAAGAGCACAAACTTTTATTTAATATTTGAACACTGAATATTGTTATAATTTTGTAGAAAAAAGGGAGATCCTATAATAAATAAATTTGGACTCATTTTAAAGCCACTTGAAGCCACTACTTTTACTTAATGCATCGTTTGTTTTTTATTCCAAGATGTTTTTAAATTTATCTAACAGATGGCAAAGTGAAAACACTTTCCTCCTTCGAAATACTACAAATTGTCACAGTGTGTAAAAATATTGAAAAATTGAAGCCAATTGTTTACAATGATGTAAACCCAATATTCAAAGTTCAAAAAAATTGATGAAGAAGGATTACATGTAGATCAAGGGTTCGATTTTCAAATCCATTGCAGAGTCAGACATGAAAAAAGTTTTTTACAGACTGTGATAATTTAGATAGTATTCTCGAGAAGGAGAGTGTCTTTTATTAAATCGCTATGTGATGTAAAAACATTTTAGTATGAAATGAACGACGTATTTTGAAAATAGAGGCTGTGAAATAAAACCAAGTTGTTTGTAACAGTTTCAATATTTAGTGCCTGAATATTAATGGTAGTAGTCACTGTATGTAAAAAAATTTAAAAATATCCACAAAATGTATTATAATTAGACTGTTGTTTTTTATGCTTTTATGAGAAATTTAAAGATACAAAAATACAAGCAAATAAATATAATATGCAAAAACATATAAACCGTCCAATTTATTGTAATTAAAAAGTTAGGTTGCTGATGCAATTTTGCAAGAATCCACAACACTTACATATGCAGAAATATGTAAAATGAAATATTTTTGTAGAGTGAAGTATTTTTTACAATTGGACATTTATATTTAGAGAAATATATAATTATGATTTTCACATATTCGTGAGAAACTTAAAAATGCACACACGTGCAAAAAATATGCAGAAATACCCAAAATAGACTACTTACTATGATACACTAAGTGACTGCAAGTTAAAATATTTTCAATATTGTTGATTATATCAAAGCTGTTTTAAAGAGAACTTGTTTTATTTCGGGAAGAAAATAATTAAACAATTTAAACAATGTAATTAGCTATTTTGTAAATAACACGTGAAAGTTAATTTTATTTTTTTAAATAGAATCGTATATTTTTTAACACGTTAACCAATGCGTCTCGACACACTGTTAAAAAGTGTCGACCTATGCATGTCGGAAAATTAATAGTTTAGTTTCGCAGATCCAGTTACTCCCGAGAGTTTCGACTTTCAATCCATTGAAATCTCAGCCACGAAAACAATCTCTCAATGTTCGAATGTACAATATTTCTGAGAAAAATAATTTTCCGCTTGCTACAGATAGAAGCTTCGCGCTTTAAAATGAAACCAAATGGATTGCTGCGCAATTTTTTTCACGAATTTTTTTACAGCAATACAAGTGTTAAGGAATATTAACAATTCCAAAGTTGAAAATCTAGTGTTTGAATATTTACGGGATTTATATATTTGAATACCAACGGTATTTTAATCTTAATTTAACTTTTGTCAAATTTATTACGTGAACAACAACAGAGACGAGGACAATGCCTCGCGTCTTTTCTTATCTATATTTGCAAATATCCGCGAAACTTTTTTTTAAGACTTTTTGTTACTTTCCGACATGCAGAAATTAATATTTTTTTTTTGATAATTAAATTTTGATAATTAAATTTTGATAAATAAATTTACATCGTAAATGCTAAGTGATTCTATTTCATGAAATGTACGTAACCTCGCATGATCTCTACCCGTTCACTTGCACTGCAAAAGTGCTAGTTAGGTATATCAGATAATGCACCCCTCGAAACCATTGTCTGAAACATTTTTCTTTATAATTAATACGTTCGAGACGGGCTTCAATCCACTTTACAGCCCGGAGGAATGAATAATTTTTCTTTCCTTACATTTTTTTTTTTTTTTTTTTTTTTTTTTTTTTTTGAGTATCGACGTATCTCCAACAGTTTACGCTTCTAGTATCAATATGTCATTATAAGTTCTAGTATCAATATGTCACTCTTTGAGTTATAATATCAAGTGATACACTCCTGATAAGAATTATGGTTTCGATTGGTGAAAAAGAAAGCAAATTCTAATTCCTCAAGATTAATAAATAATTAATAATATCATATTAATATTATAATTATATGTAACGCTTTAAATGCTTTCTGACGTGACATGTCACAATAGCTTACAATGTTTACTGAAGACTGAGGAAAACATGGTAAGGGTTGATACGAGTTAACTTTTTCACTGCGTTTTCACACACGGGAATTATGGTTCCCATTCCACGTTGGGTGTGTTAATAATTTCAATAGTATTCCAGCTCCCAGTCAGTATCAGATGACTCACTCTTATTTAGATTCCATTTCTTTAATTAAGTTTGCGAAAATAATGAAAATGCGCAAAAATTTGTAGTCTAGTGATAAGTTACGGTGATAAATCACGGCCTGACGGAAACGTAATTAAAATAATAAATGCGAAGTAATTAACAATGGGATAATTCCGTAAAAGACATAATAGAAATAGATAATATCACGCTGAGAACAAAAAAGATTAAAAACCTCTCAGACCAAAAATAAAATGCTTCGTACATGTGAATCGTAATGGACAATTTTTTTTACAACATGCGATCGTTTATAAAAATTTAAATGCATTTATCAATTTAAATATTTTTTACACAAAAAAAGAAAAAAAAGAAATTTCAAACGAATGGAACTTTGGCAGAAAATTATTTTACGTGGCAAATATTATAATTGTATTTTATACTTGTATAAGTTATAACATAAACAGATTTTTATAAGAAATTTTCAAGCGTAAAGTTACACAATATGGAACGCGTATGATGTAATTATGTAAAGTATAAAATATTCTTTACACGTATATATGTTTTATGTATTATGTACATTAAAACATATTTTATACATCATGTTCACTCTGTGTTGCTCAAACTCACACTTGAAAATTTCATGCATAAAAATTTGCAAGCTAATCATAACATAATATCTACAAACGCTTGCATAAAAATTCGCAGTATAATCATAGCATAATATCTTTGCGAATAGCTGTTGGAAATAAGAAAATAAAATTCACAGACAGAGACGACTGTTCGTTTGCGATGGACCATATTTCACATGGAATGTCACATCGTTTCATCAAGCACTAAACCTATCGACGATTAAAGCATAAAATTTCCATCGGAGATGTTAAAGTGAACAAGATTAAGAAAATTTTTTAACACAATACACACGTATATTTTACAAAAAAAAAAAAAAAAAAAAAAATCCTTAAATCTCAAAAATTTATGATGAACCAATGAGATGAAATGAATGTGAATGGTCATTTATGATGGACCACATTTTACAGAGTGTTTTATACTGTTTAATCGTCAAACTGACGTGTTAAATAGGCCGCGGAAACGTTTTATTATTTGCACGCTATTTGTTTTACGAGCATCAATTATTCCTGTGGGATAACACGTTGCCGCGGCGTACGCAGTTTACTCGTACGCACAGCAAACGCCAAGTGTTCCGCGGCTATGTGTAACGTGTTACGTGGTTCTTTCTCGGTTACATTATTAGAACACGTACGACGGCCGCGTGTTTGAAAGGTGGGACACACTTGCCGCGAGAACGATTTTACTGAAAAGTACTTTAGCCAGCTGATGCAACTTCGACTGCGGGGATGGACATATTTACGTTTCTTTTCTGTCGCGCGAGACGATGTCGTTTGCGTGATAAAAGAACTGTCACAAACGTACAAAAATTCAAAAGACTCGAGACATATTTTATTTTTCGACGTATTCGACATTTATTGCGGATAATTAAATTTTTTCATTTAAAATTGTTAATATATTAATACCAGTAGATGGATAGATGTTGTAATACAAGGTATTATTCGATCGTTTCATTTAAAATCGTTACTTAATTTGAAATTAAGTCCCATTCAAAAGTCTATGAGCTCAATTAAATTTTGTAAATTGTATGCAAATGTACTTACAGAATACAATGTTATGTCAATATACTCATAGTAGATTGTATATTAATTTGTTTAATTTAATGAACGATGAATGAAAAAATATAGTGAATGGAAATAAAAAGAAGCAATATTGTAGAGAAAGTAATGACTAATAGTTTTTCCAAACATTTAGTAATAATAAAAAGCAAAAGGTATTTGAAACTTTGATTTAGTTGAAAAATGTTTATCGACAACATTATCGTTACTTTGCAAAATTAAAAAAAACAAATAACAGAATTATCTTCTCTTGTGATCAAAATAGTTTAAAAATATTGAATATCAACAACCAATATAAACGACCGGGATTTTGTTTTTTAGATTAACCATTAACTGCCATCGAAGACGAAAAATTTTATTTTTGGTACATTCGATACACTGTCAATCGTTGTTCATTGACAATATAAAAAATTAATTACAAAACTCATACATTTTACTTACAGAGCATGAAAGCACAACGTAAAAATATATGAAACAAAGAATGGAATAAAAGATATTGTGGTGAACTGTGTATTTATAATTTTATGAATATAAATTTTTATCAATCTACAAATAATTCGCACCATCTGTTATCTAGTATTAAATTAAGAGCTGAAAATACTCTTTGTTGTTAATATTAATAGCATGGCTGAACGAACTGAATGAAAAATATTTGTTATCGGTAATCAAAACAAAATTCGTCATTGACAGTGTTTATTAATACCCAATCGAAGGAAATCCCGGTCATTTATAACAAACACTCGCTGGTAAACAAAATAAAATTCCCGTCATCTGTAATTATTACTGACAGTCGAGAAATATTCAGTCGTACATGATTTAATAATTTAATTTAATATAATATAATTTAATTGTAATGTAATACAATATAATTTATATTTACTCGTAACTAAAATCTTTCAAGTAGCATTTCGAATGCTTAAAATTATCAAAAATCTAGAAGTTTAGTACCGAATGAGGCGCATGTGATAAATTAAGAATCCATTTATCTTGAAACATATTTATAGTTATTCAATTTCTAATCGTAGTAAATAAATAAACCAATCGTTTTATCATTGATTATCTGTACGATACTTTAATTTTTGATTAAACACTCAAAAAAATGTGACCTCTTATATAGGTACCCTAACTAGACTGTAAATTTTCATGCATTTATGGAAAATTAAAAGTTGCAAAAAATGTAGGTACATCTATACAATGAATATACACGCAAAAAAGATAAAATAAGTAAAGTGGAGTATTTATTGTAATACAAAGTAGATGAGATAAATTTTTATATCTTTTTCCTATTTAGGAAATTTCTACTTCTATTTCTACTTAATAAATTCCTATTTGTCTAGTCATGTTGCAAGAAAAACTTTAAAATGCATTCAAATCGACAGTTTAACCACAATAATTTATCTTTTAAAAGTTATCACGCGTGAATTTGAACATTTTACGAGGAAAAAAATGTGTAAAATCGTGGACAACAACGAAGCTTATAAGTAAAGCTTATGATACGCGTTTAAAACAGAGATAAAAATGCTGCTAAATTAAAAAAGTTTCGTTGTTATATAAAAATATAATGAATACTGAATATTGAAAATAAAAAATGGCCCGAGGCCTTTGGGCGCGAGTGTGTGTTTATTATGCAATATATGAAAAGATTTCTGTCGATTTGATGGAACCGGGAAACGGCGAGGTATCAAAGCAAATAGCAGCGAAGGAAAATAAATGAATAGAAGCTGTGGTAACTCGAGCGGTAACATTCGTAAGAACGATAAAATAATACGAAACGTATAAATATCGGAATACTCTCTGCAACTAGGCGGACTGCTTGTGTTTTCAAAGACCATCTCAAAAGTTTCGACCTAAAATTTATCTTTCTTTTTCACTTTTCTGCTTTCACTTGCGTAACTTGTACCTTTTTTATACACCGGGATAATTATAATTATCGAAATGTACAATTTTTCGGAGAAACTTCGACAACACTGCCAATTTTAGAGATTTGAATGATTTTTATAACACGTACAAATAAAAGTTTTTGCATTTTTTTTTCTTTTTATCGTATTATAAACTTTTTCCTATTGCTTGCTATTTCTCTGATACAATTTTTGCGATTATTTTTGATATCGAAGGCGTGATTAATTCCATCTAGAATTGGATTTTGGAAACTGTAACATCCTCATTTTTCTGAAGATTCTACAAAAAGATTTATTTCATGCAAAAAGCAGAAAATACAGAGTGAACTTTAGCTATCGAAAGTCGGAATGATTCTGACTTGCAAGCCGAAAGAAAGCCCGAACGCTTTCTCGGTTCCCCTTCCTTCGGTTTCGGAAAATCACGGGTCCAGTTGCCGTCTTGGGTGATCTCGCTGGCCCGTGTTTCTCACGTGTTCGGGAAAGTTGGTGCCATGCGTCAATCCACGGTCGAGAGCCTTGTCTGCTTAGAACAAAGTCTGGCCAAGTGGTTTTCTGGCGACACAGACCTGCTAAGGGCACTTAAAAACCAATAAATTTTCCCCGACGTGTCTGCATCCAGACCGTGGGTATTGTAGCATGGAAACTCTTCCGAACACCGAGAGATATGTATTAAATTTTATAAATTAATTATATATACATATTTAATATTAACTTCAACAAATGATTTGTAATTACAATATTCTTGTTCAGACCAAAGACCGCGTGAAAAAATTTATTTCATCCAAAAAAACGAACGCTTACCTCTCATTCAAATTTTGAGTTGAGCAAATTTTAGTTGAAATGCAGATGGACAATGACAATTTGAAATTATAAATCACTTTCGTTAATTTATTATTTTTACTTGAAAAATAAGTAAAATAAACAATGAATAAAGCGTTCTTTATTCTATTACAAACTTTTTCTAATTTCTTGACTTCTTTCATTCTTTCAGTCGTGGACAGTTGTAGAGTTAACGCGTTTATTTCTATTTATAGGTTCTGCTTCGTTGTTGCAAGAGTCATGCTATTGTGTAGGAATATTTGTAATAAATTTAGATTATGCACGTCTTCGGAATTGCAAATTCCAAGAAAAGACGCGAGATTTAGAAACGTAATTCCTACAAAATGCGACGCAGCGACGCGTGATAGGAAGGAAATTTTTCAAAAAATGATTCATCTCAAGCGAGATAAATTAAAAAGGTTAAAATCGTACGAGTTAAATGAAGGTATATTTTGATAACACCATTTCCATTTACAGTTACAGCAAATACTGGTACCTACCTAAAAAAATAAAAATTGAAAAAATTTGAGTCGATATTTTTTTTTTGTCGAAATAAAACACTATTCTCTGTTAGTTATACTGTGGGTTTTTTAAAATATATATATATACATTTAGGATATTTTCAAAAACTAGATACAGAATAATATACAGAGTACAATATGAAAAATATGTAAAATATTGAAAATGTCCAAAGTGTCAACAACAAATCTGTAATATTTAGTAGGTAAAACTTAGGATACCCTTTCATACTTCAATATAATAAAACTATGTGAACTCTATTTATGTGAACTAAATTTTCGTCAATGTTCTAAAATGAACTCTTGCTGGGAAAACACTAGTAGGGGGAGAATTACTGTATTACAGTTATTACATGAACTCTAAATATATGAATTATCTGTTTCTCCATAAATTCATATGAATGAAATTTTGCTGTATTATATTATATTATATACTATTAGTATATTAATATATTATTATTCTTTGCTATGCATTATCATGTACGTTATTTGTTTAAATATGTTTAAAGCAGAACATTTTAATAAAAACTGTAGCAAACTAGTGCCTTTAATTATAATTGGAAAGTGTGAAATTTGAGATTGGACATGTCTCTAAAATGAATCCAAAACTAACCTAAACAGTATTTTATTGATAAATATTAAATTCTGCGGTGGTAAATTTTTTATTATTTCGTTGGTTGGAATATTATATTTAATATTATACTTAAACGTGATATTGTAAAATCAGGTTTTTAATATTTCATTGATAAATATCGATATATATTGATATAATACAAATTATGAAGAGAATTTCCACGCACAGGTATTTGTTTATGGTCCACTGTGGAAGAAACTTACAGTCGATGACCAGGCGCACATTGAATGAGGCCATTAAAGATCCCCGCTTGTGTTACCGAGGAACGAGTTTCAAACGAGGTGAAGAAATAGAAGAAAGGCACTGGGAACGGAGACGGAGGGAGGTGCGACCGGTCCATAGGATTCTCCAAGAGCGCCATGGGACGTCGTAGCAGGTGCTCGAATCACCTCTTCTCCACATCTTTCCCCCACGAAAATTCTACACGAGATGTCCCGTTCTTGACAAATCGGTCCCGTGCTTTAAACGAAGCCTATATATCTTAACGATGCCATTCAACTCGATAAATCGTTCGAAACTGAAGAGAAGGGCACACGCGAGTACAGTAAAATCTCGCTATTTATACACGAACTCGTCGAGTATAAAGTTTTATATAAATAGCTCGTACAGTTATAAATATGAACTTGTCATAAATATAGGGTGGTCGCTGAAAGATATAACCGAATGATACAAAACAGAAATAACTTTTACAAACACATGTTCTTTTAATTTTTTATTATTTTTATTATTTGGAAATATAACTAATGGATTTTTTCAGTATTTTTGTCTACAATCTACAAAAAAGAAAATAGAAAAAAGATTGAAAATGAACAAGCTATGACTTTTTCAAACCTTTCAATTTTTCAGTGCTCACCCTATGTAAATATGAACTCCATTTCGGATATGACCTGTCTAATAATTTATATAAATAGTTTATACAAATACAAACTCTATTTAGTATATGAACTTGTTGTAACTACAAATATGAATTTCATTTAGGATATGAACTTGTCAAATAGTTTACACAAATAGTTGTATACAATTATAAATATGAATTCCATTCAAGATATGAACTTGTCAAATAGTTTATATAATTTTAAATATGAACTCCATTTGAAATATGAATTTGTCAAATAGTTGTGATAAATAATTTATATGATTACAAATATGTACATGTTTATAACTACAAATAATTTATATAATTATAAATATGAATTTCATTTAGGATATGAACTTCTCAAATGGTTTACACAAATAGTTGTATATAATTATAAATATGAATTCCATTCAAGATATGAACTTGTCAAATAGTTTATATAATTTTAAATATGAACTCCATTTGGAATATGAATTTGTCAAATAGTTGTGATAAATAATTTATATGATTACAAATATGTACATGTTTATAACTACAAATATGAATTTCATTTAGAATATGAACTTGTCAAACAGTTTACACAAATAGTTTATATAATTATAAATAAGAGTTTCATTTAAGAGTATGAACTTGTCAAATTTCTACTAAAGCTTCTTTCTACACTTGTGGACAAGCAAAATTAACTGCCCATGAAAAGTATACCTTTATTTAAGCTTCTACTTACTAATTTGTGAGTTATACGCATTTAAAACTACGTATTGCGAATATTTTCATATATTAAATATAATAAATATAGCAAATAATACAATAAACATAAATGATAAATAATATTTATCACACAAAAAGTGTGATATTTTGGCCATTTCATTTCAATCTCCTCCCTTCTCTTAATGAAAGCACGATATTTAAAAAAAGATACCACCAATGAGATGATAAATTAATAAAACTTGTAACGTTTGCTTCTAAAAGGCGATATTGGAAATGAATTCGTTTCAAAATAACTGATTAAGATAATCATTTTCATTGAGGAGAGGAAAGAAAACGAATCATCCATCATCGTAAAAATGATTATTCTTTCTCGTGTCCGTTTATCGCGCGGAGAACAAACTTTGTATCAGTCTTTCAATTACGTTCATCGTGGAACGAATTTAAAGGTGTATTATGCGTCTCTCTAGTTACTATCTAATCAATTCATGGAGAAGTTCTTAGAAACAATGGCTCGTGGACGTGGTCGTATTGGTATTTGAATAATAACCGACGATGGTACACCTAATAACGCGTAATTACTTCCTGTTTGTTAATCAATTATAAACACGCACCTTTCTATCCCGCATTTTCCCTTTACGCGTCTCTATAACTGTAAA
>KQ435817.1:854940-874469 GCA_001276565.1 Melipona quadrifasciata
ATTATGAACGTACATTCGTGTTGTTATTATTGAAACATATTATTTAAACAGACTTGAGAATTCTCCCTTGGCTTTTCTTTTATTTCGTTTCGTTTTCATTTTGTTCCTGCAAATAATTTTTTAAGTAGTTTGACAATGTTTGCGTAGTAGAGTCGAAACATTATTAACTCAAATACGATCGTTTGTAAACATTGTTCGAATGTTTACATAATAGAAAGAATATGTTTGAGAAATAATTTGTTTTCTTTCCATGGATTACTTTCTTTCAAGTTAATGAAATAAATAGTCCTTTGCAAACGTGATCGAATCAGAAACTAACAGGTTTGAAAAATTATTACACCTCAAATAAAATAAACACGGTGAAATGTTCGCATGACAGA
This sequence comes from Melipona quadrifasciata, assembly GCA_001276565.1. Classification (NCBI taxonomy): domain Eukaryota; kingdom Metazoa; phylum Arthropoda; class Insecta; order Hymenoptera; family Apidae; genus Melipona; species Melipona quadrifasciata. The sequence continues at coordinate 855,321 of KQ435817.1, forward strand.
ATTAGAAATTATTTTTTATTTTCAACTAAAACGTGAACATTATTTTCGAATTATTTGTTTGACTTGGACTCAAGGCAAAGTTATAAAAATTAAGAGAAATGATTCATTTCAAATAAAATTTGTCCAACTTTGATCTTCTAATTCGATATTGTAACGTGCAGTAGAAACAGATTCTTTTTTCATTTGTACAAAACACGATTTCATCGCGATATTTAGTAATAGATAATATTTCTATTTCGCTATATTTAGAAAAATATAAAAATATAAAAATACAGAAACTACGACCACCTTAAGTTTTAAGTAAGCATCAAAGAAAAGCAACGTTTCGTACTCTGAAGAAATATCAGAAGTTGAGAAATCTATAGAAGACTTTCAGCGCGGTATCTTTCCTCGATACAAGCGGACTGATGATTTCAAAAATGAAAGATCGCAATAGAAAACACTTTTTCCCCCCTCTCTAAGGGTCTCTAAAAGAAAGGTTTGTACAAAAACCAAGAGTCAAGAGGAGAATGAGGAAAGAAGACTGTACCGAGAGATAATGTCACAGAGGAGCTTCGTCTTTATTCTAATAGATTTTACAATTGCACTGCGAATGATTATTGAATCGCCCTCGTCGGACACGACATTCAGCCCCGGAGCCTGAGACCGGGAAGTTAAATAACGTTTAATTAATTGCAAGCCGATTTACTAAGAACAGTAAGTAACAAATTGACTTTTCTAATTGACAGGTCTGGTTTCTTGGAAATAATTGGGAACAAGGTAACTGTTATAGCCCGGCGAAGGTAAGGAAACGATACAGTTCGTTGCTCGAGCAACGAGTAAATTAATTAATACGTAATACGTAAGAGCCTATGAATTTTATCGTAATTACAAGAACATTAATGTATAATAAAGGAAGGATGTGGCGGACGCATGAGATTAATTATCGTAAGCGAAGTGAAACGTGATTCGTTACATCTATCAGGGGATAACAGCTAATTAATAATTCAGAAAATGGAGTTTGCTTTTAAATTGAAATTATTTTCTCGGATTCCAAGCTCTTTCATTTCGATCATCTGACAGATCGATAAAACATATTAATTTAAAAAATATCTCGGGTCAAAGTTAAGTTAATTTTGTTATTTTGCCAATTGAATAACACATGGTGTCTTAAAAATTTTATAACACATTATAAAACGATGTTGGAAAAATTAATTTTATAAAAATTCGTGGATTAAACTTATTTGGATTGATCTTATTTCCAATGAATTATACATACATACCATGTCAACAATTTTAGATAATACAGTTTGGAAAATCCACATCTTTTCCCAGAAATCTGGGATCAAGCCTGGATTAATTTTGTTTTGTCTCCGAGTTAAATTAATTTCGTAATGAATCACGCGTATCTTAAAAATTCTGTGATACATTGGAAAACAGTATTTAAAAGAAAATCTAGGGATCAGCCAGGATTAATTCAAGTTACATTCATTTCTAATAATTACAATTATTTAATTACACTATCTTCTTTCATTTCTTACAACTTTATGAAATTTCAAGATGTCGATGTATCTACAATATTACGATAAATTATTGCCTGATCTTGTTTCGCGAAACAATCAGACGAGACACCGTCTCAAAGTGTGAAAGATTAAAAATGGGGAAATAAGAGAAAGGTAAATAAAAAGAATTACTAGAAATGTGATAATAAACGACGACGTGCTATCAACGGGGAAAAATTGTTAAAACCAAACAATTTAATTTCATTGTTTTCTACGCCGAATTTCTATTTATAAACGAGTAAATATAATAGTTTCAAGAGTATTTACGTTTGAACTCTAAGCAAGCCTCGACTGCGACTAACTGGATTAGGCTCGGATTAAACTCGAACGAAGTCGAATTTATTCGCGATTAAATCTGGCTTCGACATCGGCGAGGATGCGTGCGACTGAAAGAGGTTCTCGCGTTTAGCGAGACTAACGCAACGCCTACCACGGATCAGGCGCCTTTGGAACCCGGAATGCAAATCCGCGAGACTCGCCTAAGCGCCGGCTCCAATACGCGCGGCATCGATTCCTACACGCCCACGCGATTCCACAGTCGTAGCACGTACTGCTTATGCCATCAAAATTACTGGACAAAACGGCGTATTAACATTCGCCGACTGAACCATCAAGCGAACGTTTATTTCTGTCACGATTCTGATCCTACGTGCGCGCACGCGTTTATCACCGATACTGGCTTCGCTTTCGGTGGAGAATATTTCCATCTGCGTATGGTTTATGACTCCCACGTGAAGCGGTTTCACGTAGGAAATGAAGTTATCAATGTGAAAAATTATTGGACACATAATGTACACATAATGTATGTTACGTGTATATAATCACGCGACAAATAGAAATGTGTTATATACAGAGTATAGTTATTGTAATCGGTGGTACAATAGTATGATTCTATTAAGCTGGCTAAAAAGTAACTGCGTTTCTTCCTCGCCTGTGTAAATCAAAGGCGAATTTTTCAAGAGAAACGAAAACTTTATTAGACTTTTGTATCGGTCTTTTCCCATTTTGTTCGATTATCTTTTGTTATCTTTCTTGACAAAAAACAGTTCTAAGAACAATTTGACATCCCCGTCAGTAGTGAAATTTAACGAACCAATTTCGACACTGTAGTTGCTTCGCCACATACGTCAGATAATTTCTTATGAGCTTTTATGAGCGTTTCTTTCCCTTTTAGTAGTAGAAGTAGTACTTTTTGAATTTTCATTTTAAAATCGACGCTAAACAAACAACTATTAACGAAATTGTACATGTCCTTTTTCTAAAACAAGCTTCAACAATCAGCTATTAGATTACAGAATGAATTTGCCATTTAAAATGAAGTTACTTATATTTAAAATATATATATATCCATCTGTTAGAAAAAAACATAATTATTTCTTGGCGTACGATAGTAAGTTGAAGAGAAAGAATAAAATTTTTTCATTTGAGGCTTCGTTTTCGGGAAAACATTCAATCTAATTGATTTTGCATTGGACGAGAAATTATTTACATTTGAAGTTTCATTAGCTATCATACTTATAAGTATTAATAAAATTTTAAAAGATTTTAAAAACGTATGCAAAAGTTGTAAAATACTCAGATTGTCTACAAATATACAGATTGTCCATGTTTTCAAAATATAATATAAAGTAAATATGTACATGTATTGCATATGTAATATTATTGTAGCACTTGTAGTATTTCGAAAATGAAATATTTTCAAATTAAACAAGTAAGCTTTAATTATTAAATTAAAATTTGAAATCCATTTAAGGATTAATGAGAAAATTTGCTTCCAAGTCCTCTGCGTTAAAAATACACAGAGAAACGTAACGAAAATGATTCTTCTGAATTATTAACCATACTATTAAGGATCGAAAAAGTTAACATTTTTAACTAAATAAGTTCTATTTGAAACATGGATCGTAGAACTTTTTCGAAAAGTGTTTTTACTTTACAAGTCCCGAACATGAGAACAGATAAATAAATATCCTTAAAAATAAAAGTTTCGAACAGAATACAGAAAATATTTCTATCGAAGGAACAGATGATTATTCATCGATATTAAAAAAAAATTTCATTTATAGCAAATACTGACACTGAATACTATTCAACGAATAATACTCGAAAAAAGATGAATTTTCAATTAAATGTTCCAAAATAACTTTTATTACACAAATTCTTCGAAAATTTGTTCCACGAGAACGCTATTCGAAAGCGTTCTTAATTATTTTAATTTGCGCTGGCAACTGATTGCGGACCATAACGAGTGACCAAACCGTATACGATAATTCGTCGTTTTCTTTTTGAACTCGTCGGTACATCACTCGATAGAAATTATTGACAAGTAACAAATTTATTTGCTTCGCCTGGATTATACTTAAATGTACTTAAAACTGAGAAAATATTGCAATTTTGGACGAAAAATTTTCAACGTGCGTATTTTTTTTTACACAAAATGCATATATATTCGAACAGAACTTGTATCTTCTATTAAAAACAAAAAGAACCGGTTAACTTTGATGTCTGATAAAACACGAAGAAGTTAATGCTTATTTAATGTTACGCGATGTTTCATAAACAAGTTTTTCATCCGTGCGAGGTTCACTCGCTGTCCTCCCTTTTCACTTGCTGTTTCGTCATTTTAATGAAGTTCCAATGAAGCTCGACACCTAGTAAAAATGTCAGCCCGACACGCGTAATAAAATGTCAGTATGTACTCGTCGAGTACGCAAACTTGAGCTTGTGTCGAAACGCCCACAGGCCACGATAAGATGATTGCCTCGTTTTATAACGAATCGATGGGAATTCAGCGCGGTGAAAGTGCGTTTTCAGAAACACGGTGATATCCCGGTTTTTGTTGCCGGCGACATGCAGCTTCGATTACACCGCGAATATTATCCGCGTAGCAAATTTGTCTTGTTGCGTATCGATTTCACATTGCATATATCTAAAGGAATACTTCGGATACTGCGCATTTTTCTTTTTTCTTTCAGATGAAAGCCAAATCTCAGACCACGCAGATTTGATACATTCATCATTTCTCATTGCTGAAGAATTCTGAATTTATCGAATAACTTCTTCTCGTGCTAAAGTCTGAAGAAAAAGTCTAGCGACTTAAATTAGAAAGTTTCGGTATTTTTTATGGTGATTGTTACAACACGGTTTTCTTTTATTTTTTGGAGCTATCCGAGCTTCAACGGTAATTTTTCGAGAATAATAATATTACACATAACTTCAAACTTTAAAAAATTTACTGAAATATGATTCGTTTTGATACATAACTTAATTTTTTATAATAAAACAATGGACAATCAGGTTGAATTTCACAAATGTCAGCCCGTAAACTGGAAAATTGCATCAGAAGTATAAAATTTCTCAGAATAAGAAACTGTGGACATTTTTTATGAATAAATATTTCGTATCACTATCAATAAGTTGCATATTTTGTTTAACAATACGTATAAAAATTCTCTCCCAATTCCCAAAGAAAGCATCGTCTTGTATCGGGATTATTTATTTAAAAATTATTTGCAAATGATTTATTTAATTTAGACACAGTATAAAGCGTGTCTAAATACCTTTAAAATAAAAATAATAAATCGATGAAAACGATATTATTTCAAATAAAATTTGTCCAACACACTGGCCAACTTACGAATATTTTACAATTCATTAGTAAATTTAGCAAATTTAATGTTTTCTCCAATTAAGTGGGAAATAATTTCACACTTAAGGTAAGAGAGGTGATTAAATGCTTCAAAAATGTCAAACGATTAGGAATATAATTTCATAATAATTTAAAGCACAAGTGTCTCAACATCTCAAACAGATTGTTACTCAAAGGAAGGAAAATAGAAATAATTGCAACGATCTTGTTAGAATTACGTAATTTATCAAATTTATACAATTACGATTAAGCATATTTACGTATGTGTACAGAAGGTTCAAACCGCGAATAACCACGTATCGTTTACCTGAAACGGTGCAATTGTATAATTGTAAACTCATCGATATTCGAGTGTCCCTCGGAATTGCAGTTGATATTGATATCGAGGTAATTACTCTACATTTCGGAACAATAAAACGTCAATAACGAGTCGATAACAATTTTATCTCTACGATAACAAATTATTGCTAGCTGAAGTTAGCCTAAAATAGACGACGAATAAATAATAGTTAGAGCCAGTTGGAAACAGAAAAGTTAAAATCGAAAGGAATTCTGCGAAAATAGAAAATCCGCCTGGTAAGTACATTCCATTTCTGCGATGATAGCTTCTCCTTAATGGCATATTTCATTCAAGACTCGACACTTCTCCGATGACTTATAATAAAAGCTGAACAGGCGGCCATTAAAATCTGCAGGATGTAGGAAGATTCTACGTAAGATTTGCTACAAACGGATAGGAATGTATTATCTCGAGTATATACACTGACACAACGATAATTATGAATTGCTATGCCTCGATTGTTACATTAGATTGTGAACAGAATAAAAGAGAGAGAGAAAAAAAAAAAGTTATAAAAATACAGAGAACGACGGACGGATAAGTATTAAAAATTTCTTTCCTCTGCTGTATCTACTTCGCTTATCTAAAGAATAAATGACTGCTTTAAGTCGGGAATAAATTTTTTACAGCATTAACACTGTATAAACTATTTTTAAGTTTTAATTGGCCGTTGCGAAGAAAAATGATAAAAGAAGAGAACAACAGACGGAGAAGATTTCTACATTAAACAAATTTCCTCTCTTTCGATAATAAAATGAAAAGTTGTTTCACGTTGAAAATAAATTTCTCGTAACGTTCTGTGAAATGCGATCAGTGATCATTGACTGTGAAATGTCATTTTATAGCAGAGAGTTATAAACATCGTGAATTTTAATTCTCACTTTAGATGCATGATGAAATAGTTATACTTAGATTGCACATGCATTTATCAGTATCGGTTACATGATTCTCCGTAGTTTGCTTTCCTTGCCCGATGCATTTCCATGTGCATATAATTTTATTATCGTGTTTGCTTTGGGATCTATAATATCGTATTTATTTTCGTCTGATGTCATCTGTCGTCAAAATAAATATTACTGATAGCGAGTTCCAGTGCTATTTTTGAAGATGTAAAAATAATTTACTTGTGTCGGTGATAACTTTTCTGTTATCCAGAGGAACATGTGTTCAATTTTTATCAAGAGAATTTTTATCAAACGTACATGAAATAATGTCGTAGAAAAAAATCATAGTAGGTAAAAATCTTCGCATCGTTACTGGCGAATTAAACGATCGGCGAATTAGCACTTAAATTACTAAATAATTTTTCGATTTAACATGTAGCTTCACTATAGAAATTGAAACTTTGAAAAATCTCAAGGGCTGAAAATTCTCTTGTGTCGTTTAAAAATTACTTAATGATTAGAAATTAAAAAAAAAAAAGGAGAAAAAAATGCAGGTATTTATCAGGAATACATAAAATAGTAACAAAAATATTAAAATATATAAAAATATTTGTATTGATTAATTGCAAATTAAACGAAATAAATTTTCTTGTCTCTAAATTTTAAAATCAACGAAGAGTCAAAACTACAAAAAGAAAAAGATACTAAGCTAGGGTAACAGGTATTCTGTCTACGTCAAAAGAGCTATTTTTATCATCGCATTGCATTTGTGAGCACATTTTTTCCGATTGAATCTTGATCGAACGTAAGTATTTATTATTCAGAGTAGCGCTTAGAATATTAAATACCCGAAGCGATTTGCATTTTGAATGCAGAATAGTCTTTCTCGGATAAAATGGCTGCTACTCACTCGTTGCACTATCCATCCGTGATCGTAAAGGAAAACATCACCTATCATACGCTTACGTTCTTAAAATATTATCGATTAAAATCTTTCATAAACTCACCGACTCTTTTTATTAACAATCACTTCCCTTTTACGATATAACATTTCCCTTTGCATAAAATTTCCATTTCTAAACTATTTTAAAATGCAACGCGTTACATGAATTTTAAAATGGAATATCAACGGACATATTATAAAAAAAAAAAAAGATCGATAAAAATTCAAGGTAGGTATACAATTTTCTTCAATTACCGAGGTTCTTCTTTTTTAATCACGTTCGTAAAAATAAAAATTTACATAAACATCTGCAATCTAGTAGCAGAACGTTGTTTCCAGTAAAGCAAAAATATAAATTTAAATTGCATACAAAAAATAAATTATATCACGAGTAGATTAATAAATTAATTAATGGAAAATGAAAAGGAATGAGTGATCATTGTGTATTTTTCAAATTTCGTGGACTTGCCTAGTTTTGTCACAATACGTGTGAATATGAACTATTGAACTTTAATTGAATTGCATCATTTGTTGGAACCTGTATAATTTATTCATTTGTGATAAATATACAAATCCTATACGAATGCATAAATTTAAATTCTTTGAAATTATGACATTTTCCTCGCAGCAATAAAATATGTTTTCGCTTAAGTTTCTCTCCTAATCGATAATGGTCACTATCATCGTTATACGATCCGTGCGAAATATTTAGTAACCAATAACGTCACGTAACAGGTGAAAAAGATTAGCTTATCTGAAACAATCAATTCCCTTTTGTTAAAATGAAAAACAGTTTTGATGAGTTCATGTGACCTTCAGAGGATTCAAGGTCTCGGAGTTACGATTAACAAGAATCACTTTAAAATAGAATGAAATTACCGGAAGTGCAAGCTCCGAGTGTATCCTGTAAATAACGTGCAAAAACAACCCGACATAGATGTATCCATGTAAATAAATCTTGGTTCTTTTGCTAAAATAAAGGACGGGCAAAAGTCGCTTTTGAAATAACATTGAACGAAAAATGAAAATTAGCAATCAAGTGTGAGAAAGGAAAAAATAAAAGATAAAGAGAAAACTTCTTGTTGCGATTTCTAATTTCAGCGATTGGTTTGCCCGTGCATAATTATTCAAATGATTTTGCGTGTTGGAAGAAACGTTTAATGGGAGATATATTTATAATACTTAAAATAATTGCGGACGAAAACGTCAGTTCAAAAGCAGAGTTACTTTTCTTGCTTAAACCGGAGAAAAAAATGTTTCTACTGATGTTAGCAGTTGAACAGAAAGAAACAGAAATAAATAAAAATTAAAAAGGCAGTTTCTTGTTCTAAGGAGATTTGTTTCTTAGCAACCTTGGTTGTACATCATATTTATTTAAGTGATTTTTGCAGATTTCTGCAGATTTTGCAGAAGTGGAGATTAATGGTGAATATTTTTATAATATTTCCAGTCGCTATTAACAATTTTTATTAATAATTGCAAACATGAGTTAATAATATCGTGGTCTATAAATCTGGTCGTGTATCATGTTATAAAAATTTATAGTATTTGATTTTATTCTTTTGGATAGAGAATAATACAGACTTAATCAAATTAAAAATTAAGTAAATACAAGAAATTTTTATGATTTCCAATGTCCGATGACTAATTAAGATTTAATATTATAGTAGTTACTAAAAATACTTTTGTGGTTGGAAATGAGGACACAAAGATACAGTTATTTTTTTTATCGATGAGAAAAAAAATGGTTTCAAGTGCTTAGAAAGAAATTTAACTTTGATATCATATTGTGGTGATATTAAATTTAACTTTGATATCGCCACAATATTGCAATTTTCACACCATTATGATACGAAGATTATTGCAAGCTATCAATCTAAAAGAGCAATATTTTGAGAACACATTTGAGTAGAATTCCTTTGTTTTCCTATAAGATTGTGATATTTTGATAATATTAACATCACAAGATTTACACAAGATTTACATTCACAAAAATTAGCGTGTATGTTTTAATTAAAGAAAAACGTTTCGTAAAATAAATATTCTCGGAGTATAAATAATATAATAATAATAATAATAATAATAAATGTATTGAATATACAAATAATTAACGCATACATACGCTATAACTATGAATTTAGTAATAATTATTAATATACATGTGTATTTATTAATTACGTATATGAACGATTTGAGAAATACTTTATGTAGGTTTATGACACAACCGCATTAAAAGAATAGAAGATTCATAGCGATAATAATAAAGAATCAAAAATCATTCATGATAAAAGGAATCAACGTAAGTATTCCAATTAACTCGTTAAATGGGCTTTAAATAGGTGTTGCTCCATTTGGTAGCATTTAAACGGTAATATCAGAAAACAGATTCATCTCTTTACGACAAAGTAAAAGCAACTATGTATTTTATTAAAAGAAAGTTTAATATTTATTATATATTACGTTACTTAAATGACGCTGTAACACTAATTTAAGCAATAGTGTAAAATTATTCGATGAGAACTAGCTTTCAACCTTACTTTTTGATTATTGATAATATCGCTTTGGTTATTGATAATTAAGTGAAACACACATACTATTACTGAAGAAATTTAAAAAAATGTATTTATCCGTTAAAAATCAATCATTAATTCAATTTCTATTTATATGTTCTACGAAATATATTTTGTTTGTATCTTCTGATGCGTTTTACAATGTTTCGTAATTATTTCCTGAAATCTACCAACAACATATGGAACAATGAAAAAAAATGTTTCAGAATTTATGCAAATAAAGTTGTCCTGTTGTGTTAAAAACGGTCTAAAAAATTAGTTACGACTTAAAAGTGCAAAAGACACGATGGCTCGAAAAATTTCGAGAATTCGTTACCATCGCCTTGTCTCGTTTGTCATGTAAAAGTGATTGCTGATGAAGGCTATAAAAAACGCCGTACAGAAAGCGTCAGTAAAAATATATTAAAATAAAGAAAGAAAGAGAGAGAAAACGACCAGACAGTCAATACAATAAAATTAATCACGGGCTACATCAGAGGACAACAGAGGCAAAAGAGAAGAGAAGAAAAAAAGAACATGACCTGTTACGGTTATTGAGCATCACTGATTCGCAGCAACTACATTTGAAGCATTCGAAAATAAGAATGATGTCAGTGTTCGATAAGATGAAACGTCAGAACTATCAGAACTATAAATAAAATTTTTACTTTTACGTATTATATGTGTTTCTTTTAATGATTTCATGCAAGTGACAATAACATAGCACGGCGAAACATCGACGAAACACGACAGCTACACGGGAGGCGATGGAAAAGCACTGGCCCACAGTCACATGGTAATCAGCCAGTGCGAAACACGTACAAGTACTCGTAATATACATGTCGGTGACACGAGTATAACTAATTGACGTTAGAAATGCGAGAAATTCTACCGAATGTCGCCGAACATATCCGAACGTTGTTCGCCGATACGTCACAGCCGCTGCAAACAAATAGCAAAAAAAAAAAAAAGAAAGAAAGATGTGCGTACAAGTATTTAACAGCGCATGCATTCAGTAAAATGATCTCGATTATTTCCGAAAACGTTTCATCGATCGGTGATATCAATCACGTGAGCAATATTTCCGTGTTTGTTGACGCTGGCCAGTCGAAAGCCAGCCGGTTCAATCACGGTAACAAATCGAATGCGAGCGTGAGCGAAATCGAGTAAACACGCACGTACATAGATAGACGCATGCGCGGCGTTAAGTGGTTAACCTGCTACAACTTGACGCATGGAATTCTATGGAGTAGGTGATCGAAACGAATGATATTCTTGTCGCTATGTCGTTCCGAATCGAATAACAAGAAATTGGGTTGCCAACTTTTTAAGGAAAAAGTAAAAAAAAAAGAAAAAAGAAAAAACGGTTGCGTGACACCAACCTGTCGCTCTTGTCGACGATTGTCAGCGTGGCGAGCTCCTGAAGCGGTGGTTCCGCGGAGATACCCTGCGCCCTTTGCTTCCTGGGCCTCGGTTTGGTCGGCGTCAAGGGTGATTTGAAGGGGAGCACGCTGAGAAATTTGTCGAGATGGCTCCGTAGGTCTTGTATCTCAGCGTCGCGGCGACAGAGGAGCGCCTCGAGTTCGGCGATCTTCTCGTCCTTGACGCGCAGCAATTCCTGTAGCTCGCGAAGGGTGCCCATGGCTGTGATCGTGGTCGCTCCGGTGACGTTCGAAATGGCCCTCTGGCCGGCTGCGGCGACCACGGCCACGGCGCCGTGCGTCGGCAGCTGGGAGGCGTCCTCCTCGTCGGCGAGCCGCTGCTGCGTCGACGAGAAGCACAGGGAGTCGAAGCACACGCGCATAGACACGCAGGCGTCGCCGATCGGCACTCTGCACTTGGTACCCTCGTCCATTCAACCCGCAAACGAAACTGCCGCGAAGAGGAGAGAACAAGAAGCCGCGACGAGAAGCACACGACCCGAACGGTGCGTCGTCGGCTCGCTCTACTCCACAATTCCGCGCTCTCCAATGCCGGAGGACCACAACCTCCACCGTCTCCCTTCACAAACTCACACGATTACTGCTATCTCGCTCCTTCCCCCCCCAAACACTTCTACGTTTCCCCTCTCCTTCTCGCACTTTACCCCCACTCTTTCTCGACCACGATAGCTTTCCTCGTTACTCCGCAACCTCGTCGTTTCTCATTGCGTCCTACTCTATCACTCCGTAGCGTCATCTCTTTCCAACATCACGTCACCGTTCATCTTTTCCTCGCTTCTAACTGGCTCCTCCTTGCTCTTTCGTTTTCGTTCTTCAAAGCGTCTGTCTTACTCGCACAATCTCTCATCGTTGTTACTTCTCTCTTTATCCCTCGTATTTGTTGTCTCTGTTGAATCTTCGCTCTCTCTTTCTCTCTCTTTCATTTTTTCCCTTCTCTCTTCAACGTGACATTTTTCTCTTCGGTGATACTGAAGCTCATCTTATCGTTGTTTTTGGTGTATTATTCTGTTCCATTCTCTTCTAAAATGCAGAGCGATGCAGAGGAATTGGCGTCGGGTAACTCTTCTCACGTAACATCTCGCTTAGTTTTGTCTCTCTCTTGCATTTTGCTGCGGTCCTCAGATAGTAGTAGTTTAAATTTGCTCTTGGATTGCGCCACGTTACCGGTGCGCCATCTATGTCAATCTCCTCCGTCGAGAAGGTCGACGCGAGCGACTTGCTTATCGGCCGCACGTATTTTTAAGATCATTTTCAAAGGAAAACTGCAGATAAATCGATAATTCTTTTTCGCATTTACTTCCGTATCTGTGCTAATACACTTTTAAATGTACATATAGTATTTTTACTACTTTTGTTAAAGCTACTTTTACAAAAGCTGTACCTTACTATATATTTAATATCATAGTATATTTTTAAATTGTTTATATATTTTTTAGAGCATATTCTTTTCTTACATCATATTAACGTTATAATTAATAATATTAAAAAGTTTTGATATACTTTCGCGGAATTATTTTATTTGTACAACATTGTAAATTGTAATAATGTGGCTTTTTTATTTACTTTGAATAACAGCGACTACATTTTTACATTTGCACTTCTTGCACATCACGCCACGCCGTGGCTGCATGGAATAATGTACGTAAGCCGTGATTTTATCTACGTCGGTAATTCAGTGCAGCCTTCGTCAAGGTTAACAGCGGTTTTAGAGCCTGATAACGGAGTGAATGAAGTCTTTCACAAGATATCAGGTTACTCAACACTTTTATTTTTATCTTGTTTTTAATTCTATTTGATATTTAGAACGTAGCTCGAACGGTAGATCAGAAATACGATCCTTCTGTTTAAGAGCAAGTAAAAATGCACAAATCAAGGAAATACTATAATGTGACAAATACCAAAGGAGAATAAATATGTACACATTTTTAGCAATAATAATGTGAATAGTCATAATCTTTTAGAACTTGTTTGCCTTTACATAGTTATATAATTTTACCGCAAAAAAACGTATTCATGACTGCATCCGAAAAACATAAATTACTATATCATTTTTTATAGAATACAAAAAAAAAAAAGAAAAACAATCGTGTAATTACTTACGTGGAGAAAATTTATAAAAAAATACAAGAGTTGATCCCGCGATTTATGTGCGTTAGATTTCTAGAGATGACGCCACGTAGACCGCTGACTTTATTACATTACATTACAATTACAGCAGCTATTCCAATTGAAATAATTAAACTGACAGCGATCCTCTACTGAAACTTCACTACCGTAATATTTAAATAGCAAGAATGTGTACTTCGTAAATCAGTCAATCAAACAACTGTGCTGTTTTGTTCGATCTGGCTATCTAGCTCGTAAATTAGATCGGGCTCGAGAAATCGCAATTTTGTTTCATTTATCAAATGGAATTAAAAACCAATGTTCCATCTCTTATTCTTGAAATTTCTATCATATCGAGTGTTTCTGTTATAAATCGCGTCACTTGTGTGATGACTTCTCTATTAATGCGTAGTATCGCTAAATTTTTAAATGGATGATTAACCTCTTGCACTGGAAAGACGTGCCACGCACGTCGAGAATATTTGGCCCAAAATTGCAATATTTTCTCAATTTTACGTATATTGAAATATAACCCAAGCAGAACAAATAATAAATTTGTTACTTGTTACTAATTTCTATTCAGTGACGTATCGACAAATTCAAAAAGAAGACAAATTATTGTATACGGGTTGGTCACTCGTTATGGTCCGCGAACCAGTTACTAACGCAAGAAGTTAAATCTACAACTATCAAATATTTGTCTCCAATATTCGTACCAAGTTGTACATTTCGGTAAAATTTATGTTACGGCAATAATCTATCCGGATCAGACTATCCGGACACATGCAAGCATATACGTACACACGGGAGTGAGAAAGGGGAAAGGGGAAGGGAGAGACGATTAAATGCACGAAAATAAATTGCGAGACCGGCCTCGGGCGGCCGATCGGGCATTGTCTCTGGCGTCTCGATGACTAGTTACCGAGTTATCCCGAATCGAACGCCTGGAGGGAGAGTCCGGGGCCCGGTAATAGCCAGGCTGCTGCTCGGGGAACCGTAATGTCATAATAGAATAGCGATGTTAGTAATAGCATCGCGTTGCACCGGCGTAGGCAACCGGCCGATTGACTGGTTCGCGCAGAGAGAGGCCCAATTTGCATCGCATTGCGTGTATTCGTTACGCCTTCGTCCGCGCGTTTCCTGCGTCTACGTGCTTGTGCGCCCGGTTGTACGCGGGCGGTATAGCAGGCTGCGGCGTCGCGCCGCCTCGCCGCGCGCATCGGCCATCCCGACTGCTAAACCGCCGCCGTTCCGGCAATCAGCGCCCTGGGAGAACCGTGGAAACCGCGGAAACCCCTAATTCAATTATCGTTTCTGGCATCGTTATCGTTATTAGTCGCTCCATCGGCAGGCTAACGGGCAAACCAACTTCTTGCGGCTTGATTGTCTCTCCTTTTTCCACGTTTGTTACTTTTTCTTTTCTACTTTTTTCCGTTTTTCTTTTCTTTTCTTTTTTAGGTAAGATAGAGCTTTGATTCGTTTACGAAGAATTAATTTTTTTTTTCAAATTCGCGAAGTGTCAAGTTAGAATAACGAAATTCAATTTTCCTGCAATTTGTTACGCTGTGTCAGATGCAAAGTATTGAAACATAATATATATTTGATTTTTAGATAATTACTAATGTTTAAAGAATTCAAATTTAAAATTTAAATTTAAATTCTACAAGGCTATTGCTGTTTCTTCCGAATCGAAATTATAATTATATAAAATTTTGGAAAAATTAATTAGTTACAGTTTTCGCTTTCTTACAATTAAATAATCGTGTATTTGTGTCAATAACTACTCTTCTATATTTTGATTATACTTTGCTTTGTCAAAGTTTTTGCACTAGAATTGACAGAAAGTCTAACTTTGAAAATGTAATTTCGTGAAGTCTCCAAGAGATTCTCCAATTATATGTGTACTTATATATAGACCATCGTGTACAAACACAAGTGTTTGAACACTAGTTGGTGCAATATGATTAAGACATTCATATTTTTAAAGTTCTTTTTATTGTTAATTCTTCAATTTTACTGAAGCTCTACATTTATCCGTAATGAACAGCTGACACTTTGTAAAATCTATACGAACTTTTAGAACGTGATTAAAAATACATTTCTCAGTTGTTCCAGGATCTTAATATTAAACGTTAAACATTTAATATTAAGTGTTGTTAATATTAATATTGTAATATTAATATTACAATATATTTAATTGTAACGTGTCTGTAATACATTAACAATATAACGTACTTAATTCTTGCTACTAACTATATACAGTTACAATGATATAAAATTAAATTAAAGAGTCAAGTAATTATATTTCATATACATATTTCCAATCATTTAAAACCGTCCAAATACTTATGATTATATAAATAAAGTATATTTCCTTTTTCTTAACAAATTATTGTCATCGTTGCAGTCAGTTCATTCATCGTCCAGACATCCAAATGCCAATAAGGCAGTGTAAAAATGCAGAAGCAACGTTTTTGCCAACCAACCCCTTGAAGGAACGACTGCTTTGATCTCCCTCTTGCCTTCATTGCTGCATTTCATCCCTTCCCCCTCCCTCTTTTCTCCTCGACAGCCTTCTGGTTCCCTCGATCCGTCCGCGCCCCTCAAAATATCAACTAAACGATAACCGTATTTATTATTCATTCGGTCGGCTCGTTCGCTGCTCCTCTCGCGGCTCCAATTTTGCAGAGTAGTTTTTCAAAGAATTCCGCGAGCGTGCCGGCGCATCGCGAGCAGGATACACGACGGTAAGATGGAATCGAGAGAGGATGAGATATCTCGCGTACGCGAGACACCCGGTAAAAACCAGGCCAGCTAGATTTGTAGAAGTTTCGCCCAGTTTTCAAATCAAGCATAACGCGAGAGGCGACGAAATTTTTACTTTTCGAATAGCTCTTTTTTTTTTTATTTTCTTTCTACTCTATCTATGTGTATATATAGTATATATCGTAAACATCGTAGAGATTGAATACTTTAATTATTGCGGGCTTTATGTCTTCGAGAATATAATTGTAGAAGATCGTTTCATGTACAGAATGTTACAAGAAGCACTGTACATTGAATATTTTACGTATTTCGTTATATCATGTGCATTTTAAGAATTCCTACAAATGCACAAAAATTTAATTCCAGAAATGCACAATCGAGTTATCAATCATCTAAATATGTATAAAACTTAATTTAATGCAAATGTTTGTCAACACTTTCTCAACAAAATGTTAACCAGGTATTGATAGAAGTTTTTGACAATCTAAAATAGCGGAAATCTTGGACAGGTTTGTCTATGAATTGTGAAAATAATCCACGACAAATTTGATCTGAATATAACCAATAATTATAATATACTAATAATATAGTTTATTAATATAGTACATTTAGAACGCATTAATATTTACTTAGCTATAATAATTCATATATGATGAATTATATTCGAAAATATGTTACTTTTATGTTTCTAATATTAATGCAATGATGATTAGCGATGAATTTGCAAATATTATGCCACAACTGACGAGAAAATATTTCTAATTGTATGAAATATTATTAAAACGTGCAGGTATTTTTATTAGGATAATTTCCAGAAATAAAATAAAATCTAATTAAAAAAAAAATACTATTAATTATACATTGAGGATAGTATTAAATTGGCGAAAATACCGTAAGCGCCAAACATGAAATTTTTCAGGAAGAAAGAAAAATTCGATTTGTTTCTATTGCTAAATACAACTGAAAATAGAACAACTCGAATGCATCGCAAAATTTTTTATACTTGTTGCATTAACATAGTCCAAATTCACGAAGAAGAAAATTGTATTTGTAGAAAATATGAGTCACCATCTTGTTGCAGAAACAGTTTCTACCATTTATTTAAATATTCAAACATTGCAAGTGCCAACTTATCTCAATTGACGTCCCAGGAGAAACGTCCAACGAGACGCCATCTTTTAGCGTTATTAAAATTGGCACGTTTTAGGAAACCTTTTAACAAAGAAACAAAGTTTTTCAATTTCGGCACTTGCAGTGATTTCTACAACAGTTTTTCAATATTTCACGACAAAAATAACACGAAACAGAAAATCTCCTTACTTCCCTATCTAAATATTTTATAAACAATTTAGTCCAATGACTGACACTGAGCAGAATATCAAGAACGCAATAAAAGCATATCGAAATTACGAATTTTCAGAGAATGGGAAAATCCTTTCCTCTCTCTCTCTCTCTCTCTCTCTCTTAAAGCCTATCGTCGTCATTCTGGAAATAATTCAATCGTCGCTAGAGGATGGCGCAGTTTCATTTTCGGAATGAAGCCATCGCATATTATGTTTAATCTTGGCTCGCCTCGTCTTCGCGAACCACCGAAACGTCTTGGAAAGCTCAACTAGGATAACTAAGATTAGTGTCGAGCTCGTTGTGCGACAATTCATTTCGCGAAGATATTCGCAAATTGTTTCTCCCCCTTATTACTATTATCCTTATTAATATTATCCCGATGGTTTTAATACCTTCCCTCCCGGAAAGCTTTATCACATTGTTATTTAAATGTTTGCGGATTTATATTTTGCGAAAAATATTATAATATGCTTTGGAAGAATGCCTCATGCTGGTTCACGCACAACTTCTGTCAAGATTTCACTCTCCTCAGTTTTATTCTAAAAGTAATGCTCCCTCTCATGTCACAAGTTTATTTTAGCTTTACGACTCTCAGACGTCAATCCGCGTCGGAGAGAGGCAGTTTATGTCCTTCGTGTATTTTCTTTTCTTCTCTTTCTTTCTTTTTTTCTCTGAAATTTCTCTGATATAGGTTCCTTCATCTCGTGCCTTAATTCACCTGCAATTGAAGTAATAATCGAGTGCACATTGATTGCAACAGCGATATTAATTTCAATTAAACACGATTTAATGATGAATCAATCTTCCTAAGTTCTGAAAATTCTAACTTGACTTAATTTTAAATTATATTCTCGAATGGAAACAGCTATTACTTGCTATTACTTTTATATAATTTATTATCCAAAGATATTAATCGAGGGTTAAAATCTACTAACGATTATAATAATACGCAGCAACAACATTAATGAATAACCGTGGATAATAATTGCAATGCTTAGTTAAATAACGTAACCGACATAAACTCTCAACAACGGACAACAATTATAGAATAACAATAACAAATATTGACAATTATAGCACTTGAATAACTTGACCTAAATTCTTCAAGATACTATTATTCAAAGATACGAATCGAGAGGTGGAAATCCACTGAAATGGAACAACCTGCTCCAGTATCTCATTCGTGCAAACAATTTCTCTGTACATTCTACGATCCTCAAAACGTCAATCTGCGTCAAGAATATCATGCCAGAAGCGTTCTTCGTGCTCTTTCTTTAATTCCAGCCCTCTTCCTCTCTCATTTCCCGTGCCCTTCGAACGCCAGGACGAACGGCGTCGTTGATCCTCTTCCCGTTCCGCGGTTCCCTCTGTGTCCAAGTCCCCGAGGATGAAGGGATCAGAGGAGAAAGAGATATGGATTGACACTCGAATTCCTCCGGTAAAGGAGCCTTCCACCCTTCGCCCGGTCATTTTTCTTACCCGCCGTGCATTCGCGCCGCGATCTAACAAACTAGATTCATCAAATTCGACACCGATCGTCCATTCACGGCCGTTTGATTCCCCTTTGCAGATCTCGCGAAAGCCA
>KQ435817.1:895661-911449 GCA_001276565.1 Melipona quadrifasciata
AATCGTATATTTAATTTTAAACTTTTCTCTGGCTGCAATCGTAGTTTTTTTATAATATGTAAAACGAGAAATATGTAAAACACATTAACGATTGTATGTACAAGCTACACGTGCAATCTAACAGTTTTTCAAAATCTCAATTTTTTAAGTAATTTATTAATTCCTCGAGGTCTCACTGAATTCTAAGACATTTTTCATTTTATTATTCCATTTTCTTTTCTTTTATTACTACACGTTGTTATTCGACGTTTATAAATTTGTATAAAATATTGTTCTTCGAGGAATAATATTTATTCTGTTCTACGAAGAGAATAATACGATATATACCCAATATATTTTGCATATGTATAAAAAGTTGTACGATGTGAAATTTTCTGCATTCAACAAATCTGACACACGCGTCGTCTCAAGTTTTAAGCAGTGTAATGGTAATTTTTTTCAAATCTCTGTCCATTTTTAATTTCTCAAAGTCCCGACTTCGTAGGAATATTAAAAACAAGATTTTCCAACGCACTTTTATGCCTAAAAGATCGATGTTACGATTGAACAGAGAGAAGGCAAAGGGAAGCGAGAGGAAAAAGATAGGATCGAAGAGAGAATCGCAGATATCGATGTCAATCGATGGGAAAGTGTCGCAGGGGGGAGCAGCCTCTTCTCCGAAGGCGACGTCGATTAAAAGTAACGCGGTTAAATAGCAATCTGCCAGCAAATTATGTAAGCAACGCTTGAAACTAACGCGATCAGAGTCGATTCGAACACAGCGAACGATTAACTTCGTATCCGGACGATTAATACGAACTCGAGTTTAATTAATAGCGTTGAGTGGCAGTGCCAGGCGTTGTGACTCTTTGAAAGACGTTTCTATCGGGAATTATCGCCAAAGAAGTTTTTCGTCGCGTTTCGACGAACGTTCTCCACGATTTTGCGACTTTTTTATGTTTCTTACGTTTAAACCAAAACAAAATTGCAGTGTTTTCAACGGCGTTTTTCCAGAAATTTCGTATTGATTGTTGAAAGATTCGTTGAAAATGTAAATGCTTAAGAAAGTGTGACATTTTCACGAGTGACGTGAAAAATAAATACGACAGAAAAAATAATACGTTCAAATTTGTACCATTAACTCAATAGTCGATGTTGATGTAAAACTTTTTAGAACCTCAAGAGCAACGGGGATTTTTTATAAAAAAAAAAAAAAAAAAAAAAAAAAAAAAAAAAAAAGAAATATAAAATGAAATTTTTCATTCGCGAAACTTTATTCCTAAGAAAATAGACTTTAAAAATATGTTTCGTCAAAAATCACTTTGACACTCGAAGTCGTCTTACGAAAGAATTTGATTCCACATTGTCTACTTGTAATATAATTCACAGCATTTTCGAAAAAGAGCATTTTCACTTTGTCATCCGTTACAAAGTCTGAAAACATCTTGGAATAAAATGAATGGCGTATGATGGAAAGCTTCGAAATGAATTCAGGTTTGTCGTTGTTTGAGTTCTTTTTACAAAATTATACGGTTTATACATATCATAATAATTATACAGTTTAAATATCGACAATTTGGAAAATCCATCGACAGGCATTGGAAACTTAGCGTTCGAACATTTCCATGAGCGATTGCACATTTTCAAATTGGTAATAATCGTTTGTGTCTGTTACAATGCTAATAAAATTTCAAAATAGTATATAAGACGCACATGATATACAAATCAAATATTCGTCAATGATAGCGAACGAGCCATTTCTTTTTTTAACCAACGTCGATTCAATTTCCATTTCATCGAACGCCAAAGACTTACAACGAAACAAGTCAAAACGAAAAAGAAAAACATTTAAAAAGGAATAGGAAAAAAACAAAAAAAAAAGAATAAATCGCCACGGGAGCCGGTGTTTAATTATTTTCGGGCGAGGAGTACACAGCACGCCGGGATTTAAATCGAATTTAAATAAATCGACGGCGTTGATGTTGACAGAAGCACTCGCGGAGAGCGCAACGAGCTCTCCCTGATTTAATTACAAATTGATCGATTTGTTTGTGCGAGCACTTTTCGACGCAGTCGTTTCGAAAAATCCCGAGCGCGTTCGTTCGCGGGGAAAAAAAAAAAAACAGAAAAAAAAATGGACGTTTCACTGGAGGAGATGAATAAAAGAGGGGGGAAAAAATAAAGAGAGAGAGAGAGAAAAAAGGAAAAAAAAGAGAGAGAGAGGAAAAAGAAATAGAGACCGATAACAACATGGTGGACAATTGAACGACGCTGCTTAGAGAGGCTGATGCGTTTAATGCGCTTGAAGCAAAGCAGATAGCTCGCTCTAAATTGCGCTTAAGTAACTTAAATTTAATTTAATTTCGCATTGGTTCATTGGTGTCTCCGTTCGCGATATTTAATTCAATACGGGTGTAACATTGTATTACGGGTACTTGTGCGACGTTCGCGGTGAATGAAAGAAAATTGGATAAAAATATACGCTGCCGAGGATTGCTGATGGATCTAAGTGGCGACGATTAGAAAACTTTATTGGCAACGGTTAAGTATGTTTTCAACGTTCCTGTGCCTTGACTTCGAAGCAAATTGATAGCATTGGTATGTTACAGAACTAATCGAAAAAATTCAACTCGAGAGTTTAAAAGATCGGATAATATTCGCATCGAGAGATCATTCGTCACTCGTGTTTTTTCTTCTGAACTTGTCTTTTCTTAACATCGTTGACGAGACACCATAGAATAAAAATTAATCCTCAAACAACATCACTGGATTACGCAATAGTTTGCAACATTGTGTAGACCAGATGTTTCATTTTGTATTCGTAACGAACAATTGGTGATAAAGTTAAGCTGACAATTTTTTTAATAACCAACCAACTCGGTAAAATTATTTCAAACTAACCGAAATTATAGTTTTTATGATTCAAAAATATCCAGCTAAAAATTAAGAAAGAATCAAGTACCAATACAACAGATATATTATCATTAGTGTAAAAATTTGATTATCTACCACAAATATTGAATATTAAAAATAAAAAGTGTCCCAAGAATTTCGAACTGTGCAATTATATTTATTTCAATTTTATTGTATATTTACTTGTTGCTTGCTTATATTTTACATTCTCCATGAATGAAACATTCTAAAATTAGGCAATTATTATATTTTGTACCTGATCCAATAATACCAATTAAGGATTAATAGAAATATTAGATTGTTGCATATTAAATGATGGATTTTATGTACAAATCTGTTAGAATTCTGTGTTAAAAGTGTTGTTTAATAATATTATGTTTATTAGATTTAAAGCCAGCTCAAATTCCACAAGATTCGTGTTTCATGAATTGCTTTATTACAAAATGGTGGCTCACGTATAAAAATAAACTCTCAATGATGATCAAATTCCTTACAAGTTTTTATTTTTTTCATGAAATTTGGAACTCTGTCTTGATAAAGTAAAAGTATTTACGATGCGCTCACGTAGGTTTTCAAAAATTACATTAAAGAAATTAAAATATTTACATGAGCAATAAATTACAAAATTGTTAACAATGATCGACTAAAAATCTCAGTTTCAATTCTCAGTCAAGCGAATATCAATTTTCTTCAAAAATCTTTGCAAACAAGTATGCTCTACATATATTTCTTTTATTTTAGCTTTTGACAAATATTACAGTCGTAATAATTTGCCTTTCAATGACAACACTATCATTTCTTGGAAAAAGAAAATATACTGGTTTTTCTTTCAACAATGCAAAAAATATAATTATTTTCCAGTACATGCCTGTCATTTAAAATCTCTCTGATGAAATGAAAAAAAAAAAAAAAAAAAAAAAAAAACAAAAATATCGCGAAAAATCGCAGAAAAGTTAGTTGGTGGAACGCGCGACATAATTCCAGATTTCACACGACCAAGCAACGATTCATCTCAAACATTATAAATATTTAGTACACTCCAATTTCATCAAATTTCGCAAAACTGTGGATTAACGAAAAAACTTTCGTGATTCAAATATGAAAAATCGCGAGTGAAACGTTGCGTGGATGGAAAATTGGGTGTTTCCTCGATCGATTGGTGTCATTTTCAAGGAAACACGCAAGTTGATCCAACGCACAGAGAATTCCGTGGAAACGACGTACGCGGCAATTTAACAGTCAACAATCGATGGTCAAAGGAGGAAGTCGTCGAATGTAAAATTTATATACCGATCAATGTGTCGTTCATAAATTCTCGCGGAGGTCGTGGCCCCGAAGATCGTTCGGCTCGGGCGACTTTCGACCAGGCGATCGGTCTCGAACGAAATTGACTCTTAATCGTAGTGGCGCCACGCGGCCATGAATAATTGCTGGCGTCAGCAACGAATTCGACGACGGGATAATGCAGCAATCCTCGAATCGGGTCGTATCATTTATTCAGCGGCCGGTGGCCGTCACACACGTTGGCCGAAACTGGCGGATTTGCAAATCGCATTAACCCGCGAGCGCGAGGAAAAAAGGACCCCGGGTCCCCTTTCCAGAATTCGCGTCGCAGGGGGATTAAAACGCCGCGATTTTCGTCCGGCCTTTTCAAAGGCGGCTCTCCTGTTGTGTCCATGATTTTTCCACGCGGTCGCTGATTTAACCCCGAATCGGCGTTCGAATCGTTGGAATCGCGAGCAACTCGCGAGAGTTTGGATCGGATCGCTCGACTTTCAGAGATTTCGCGGACATCGTGCCTAACTTTGGTAAATTTTTCGGTGCTTTTTTCTTTGGATTTTTATTTCGTTCTACCATTTCTTTCTCTTCTTCTTTTTTTATTCTATTGAAAAAAGAAATCAAGTATGTCGAAACAGTTTACACTAGTTTTCGTTACTTAAAAAAAGAAAAGAAAACTTGCAACCAAGATAACAGTCAAAATTGAGGAAAGCTGCTAAACTAGAAATTTACCGTTTTAGTTTTTAATCGGAAATACTTTTTATTAACATTTGGCGCAAATTAAAAGTTTAAAAAGCAAAGTTTACATTTTGCGCGCGAAGAAAGTGTCAGAACTCGACAGGGCACGTCTCTCAGAGAGAAACGAAAATCTGTTTCGAATACCGAATATTATTTTGTTAATTGAAGAAACAACGCAATTCAAAGTAACACACTTGTCATCAGAGAAAATGTTATTTCATGTAACAAATAATTTATTTTATTTTAAATCATGTATGTGCTCTTGCTAATGAAATATCTTATTTGTCGGGAAAAAATATAATTTCATCATATTTTGATTAAATGGTTAGTGGTTTTTAAAACCACATTTGAAATTATATTTTTATATTCTGACTTAAAGTAGCGAGATTTTTACTTGAAATATTTTATTATCTTTTCATTCGTAACGATCGGACGTCATTTCAGCAAAAATTATTTATATTTCAGAAATAAAACGTATATTTATTATTATCAATGTATACTTAATGTCCTTAACAGTATAAATAGTTTCTTAATCTCTTAATGCTTGTCTCTGCAACATTTACAACTGAATCGCAATTATATTAAATAAATAATATTAAGAGCTTTAAAAGAAATAACAACTCAATCCTCTTGAATATAATTATAACGGACAGGGGATTATTCTATGCGCGAAAATAAGTGAGAGAACGTAGAATAAAATTTGTTTATTTGTGAAACTTTTAAGAAAACAGACTTTGTGTCCGTGTCTCGTTAAAAATTATCTTGGTAGACACGTCTTGATAAATCTCCAAACTACCGAGCTTCGCAAACTATTATCTTTCCATAATGTACGCAACATTGAATAATTATTATCAACTGCTTTGGCAAATAAACGTTCTACATTAAAGAGGATTAATTGCACTGCGTGTAAATCGTGTTCTAATCAACCTGCTCTTAACTTATGCATACACATCGTTCAACGTATTGATTATTAATCTCTATTAATTCGTGGCAATATGTTACATCGCAGAATGCAGCCAACGCAACGAGTGGCATCGTACGCCTTTCTGTTACGCTTCTATTATTAATAAATGCGTTACGTTGTTTGTCCATTTATCTTAAATGATATTTATAAGGCAACCGTTGTAGCCTCGTCATCGAATGCACAGCGTGATTCCGAAATCACGGTTCGAGTTTGAGTTTATAACATAAAGTTACAATTCAAATTTCTACATGCAAACATAAGTTGTGAATAACGAACAATATTTTCTCATTCGCACGTCTCATATTTTGCCAACTTGATTTGTCTCGTCTTGTCAAAATTTTGATCTCGGACCGAGATATTTGAAATATCCTTTCGGTTTATTATTTTCTGTTATTCGTCGGAAATACAACTGTTATTTTGAAGCAATAATAATTTCAAATAAAATATAACCTCAGAACTTCTTTTTCTCAACTATCACGATATAAGATGTAATTCTTAAGATGATACAATAACGAAGTAAAATTATTATTTTAAAGTAACGAACGTAAACAAATCAAGCATCAAATTAGCAAAAGTGACTACAACGTGGCTGATACACCAAACAAAATAATGAAAATTGTATTTTGAAATAATTACAAAATAAAATAACGTGTCACTTGAAATAGTATCGTTTCAAATAATGCTCAGGCCTGTGTTAAATTGACACAGTGGTGGTAAAAAAATTAATACCTACAATTCCTAAGATAAATGATTAAATTTGCAAATTGTTCTATTGATAGTAAATTAAATTTCTACACAATTGCGTGTAACCATACCTAAATGGTTCAATTTTATATTTATAAGAAGGATCATACTTCACAAGAAAAATGTGATCAATTCGACACAAAAGATCCACGGTTGTGGATTTTTTGTGGAGAAAAAGATATCATTTTTGAGAAAATTTCTCACATTTAACCATTTCAGACACGCGTGAATCATCGATAGGAGGTTATTCTTGTAATTGTAAGAAAACAAAGGTGCGATTGATAAACTCTTTCGTTACTAACGGTAACCATAGTCACTCGACGTCTAACTTTCGTGACTTAGAAACCCGTACAAATTTTCCACTAATTCACAACTTCGGTAGAGCAGAGTATACTTGTTATCCCTTCTCGCGATTAAATGTACGTTCGTGTTTGTTCCTTTATAAAGGCAGCGTGTTCGTGAGCAAAACTGCAGAACAACGATGGGGTTAATTATAAGAGCCACGAATTAATTTATATACTTAATATCCGACTTTGAACAATTTTCCATTGTAATAAAACTAAGAACAGTCACAAACACGTCCAAAAAATGAAGTTCTTCAAACTACTCTTGTAAACAAGCTCAAACCCAGCGTCGAAAGTTGAGATGAAAGTTCTTCTTCTTGTTGGAACAATGTAATAACTGAGAAATTAAATACGTTTGTTTAATACAACTTTGGTAATTACATTACGCGACAAAGCATCAAATGTTACGTTTCTTTCGCGATAAAATGTACGTTATTGCCTCGTAAAGCATAGTGTTCTTTATTTTATTAGAATAAAATACACATTCGTTATATTAAATTATCATGTGTTAAAAAAAAAGAAAAGTCAAGATGTACAAAATATTTAATTTCTGATGCTTAAATCTTTTACTATAAGCCCTGAATTCTGAGTTTCTATTAGATGTGGAATCTATTAAATTTTTAATGATTTCAAATTTCGAGTATTATAATGTTCCTCTTAAACTTTCTTGATTAATCGATGGTGACAACAAGTTTTATCTTCTGGTAATCAGTAATTTTTAAAGTCAAGCAATGTTAATGTTTTGCACTTATAATCTTTATTATTCTTACATTTAGAACAGTATAAATCAGTATACTATATCAGTACTCTGTTCATTTCAATTCGATATAGCACCGTGTACAGTCGCGAGCAAAACTGTGATATTGTTAATTAATTACGACAATCGCGAATCAATTTGTGTAAAAATTTGTCACTTAAAATTTTCCACATCTTTCTTTCAAAGTCAAAAACAATATTCAAAACTATCCTTCAACCTAATCTAGCATCGACGCAAATTCCAAACAGTGGAAGCTCTTCTTCGAGACAACGTAACAAGAAGATATCAGAAAGAGGAAGAGAGACAAAAGACAATTAACGTTAGTTTAATATTTTAACTGAATAAGAAGTCGATTGTAATTTATATTATTTTAACTTTGCAATGAAATGAACATTTGTGTCGCGATTGTTTTGTACAGTTTTGTACAGTGACGGCATAATATAATCACGACCAAGATTGTGAGATCGTCAATTGTGAGAATTACCAATTAATTTGTGAAAAAAGTCATCTAGTATATCGACTTTGAAAACTTCTTTGCATCTCAATTCTAAAGAACAGTATTCACTTATCGGTCACAAACACGTCCAAAAAACTATCCTTAACCTCTTGCGCTGGAACGACGTGCCACACACGACGAGAATTTTTTTGTCCCAAATTGCAATATTTTCTCAGTTTTAAGTATATTTTTAGTTACCCAGGCAAAACAAATGTGATTTCACACTGACGAGTTCGAAAGAAAAAGAAAGCGACGAATTATTGTATACGATTCGGTCATTCGTTATGGTCCGCGCGATCTAGTTGCCAGCGCAAGGGGTTAAACGCGTTCGAACCTAACATCGACGCATACAAACGATGAAAGCTCTTCTTGTCGAAACAGCGTAACGGCGAGAGATCAGAGAGAGAGAGAGAGAAAGAGCCGGTTAAAGGAAGCACACAAGCGCGTAGCGTTTACACGGTGAAATGCACACACGTGGCGGAGGGGGTGTGTAGGAGGGTGCAGACACGCCCCTGGCTCGAAGAGGTGCACAGGGATGTGTGTGTGTGAGAGAGAGAGAGAGAGAGAACTCGAGAGGGGAAAAGGGGGATCCTCCGTGGAAAAAGGTGGATCGAGACTGTTCCTCCTTATATCGGTACCCCCCTGGAGGCTTCTCCACTCCCAGCGCGCGCCTTGCAACCCCCACTTCTCAGCCTGGAGGCTGCTGTTTTACGCTTTTCGACTTTTTCAAGATTTATCCCTGCCGCTTCCTCGCTAAATCGCTTTCCGGGCGAAATTTACGGCCGAGGCAATAATACAGGAGGGCGAGTGTGCAAGCGGCGCGGCACAGAGAGAGGAAACGTAGGAGAGTAACAGTAAGGGAGCCGGTTGCACGCATTCCCGGCACGTTCGCCGGCTTCTTCTCTACCTGACTGACTGCTTCCACCTCTTCTTCAAGCACTTTCTTTACGACTATTCACCACCTGCCATCCCTCCGCGCACCAAGGAAACCCCGGCTCGACTATTTCGGGCCCCGTGCGCGCGCCCCTTTACATCGTTTCTTCGACGCCTACTCGCTCGGGATCGCTTACTTCCCTGGGATTTTATGTGACCGTAGAAGACGCGTTGATGATGTTACTCGTTGCAGAATGAACAAAAGCGGTGACAACGGGTAGGAAGCACGATGTTTGCGCGATTCTTAGCGGAGTTTTTGGTGTTAATCCCGAGTTCACAAAGAATTCA
Organism: Melipona quadrifasciata; assembly: GCA_001276565.1. NCBI lineage: Eukaryota > Metazoa > Arthropoda > Insecta > Hymenoptera > Apidae > Melipona > Melipona quadrifasciata. Next base: position 905,096 of record KQ435817.1, read on the forward strand.
TCCTTTTACCTACGACTTAATTCTAAAGTTTTGGATTAAGAAATTATTGAATTTTTTAAAAAAAGCTTTTGAATACTATTTCATTTCGCTCTACGCCCTCTCGGTATAAGATAGATGAAATAATTCATAACTTGTGATTGGTAATAAAATAATTTTTACTGTTTCAATATGAATATATAATATATTGATATAAAGTGATTAGGTGGTGAAAGTATGACATTTGATACATGGATTTAAAATGCAGTCTGTTTATAGTCAGACATTTGCAGCTCTAGAAGCTTGTTGTAGGACAATTCAATCTCGAGTTATCGAACGAAAATTATTTAATTTTGTTTGACAATCTATACACGCAACGATAAACGAGGATAAAATGTTTTGTACACATATATGGCTCTAATGAAACGGTCAAGTTGCTGTTACGTACGTATGTATATTAGTTTACGACGAAAAGACAAAACTATTGAATTTTAATAATAGCAGTAAATAAAATTAATTATAATAATTAAACAAAAGAAAAGATCAAAATGTTGTTGTGTATTAACGATTGAAAGAACGTTAAACAACTTCATTTTAAATGTTGCCAATAAATTAGATATGTCGATTCTTATGCATTTATAGAAAGATACAAAAATGCACAAAGTGAATATAGCATGAAAAAATATATAAAATAGCCAATTTAGTAGTGGTATTTATAGTATTCGGTTAGTTTTCTACGAAGCTTCTACTTTTTAAAATTATATTCTCAAAATTATGAATATGCATAGAAACTTGCGGCCTAGTAATAATTTAGTAATCCTGAGAGAACTATAGCGCGTATTGTATGATTGATGGCAAAAATGTCGAAATTAACCTATTGCTTGAATAACGTGTTCTTTAATTTTATCAAAAAAATGTTTCTGTTGTTTAATTCGACGTATACCCAAGTTAAATTCATGTACTATTGTTAATTTATCCTTGTTCAATTTAATTTCCAGTTGATTTATTTACGGGATAAATCCTTTTCTCACATAACGCAACAAAGATGCAATTGAAGTAAACGTAGCAAAATAAAATGAAAGATAAAGCGAAAAATCACAAATAATGTAAGGTAGTTATAATTATATACAGAAAAGAAAGAAGAAAATGAGAAGAGAAATAAAAAAGGAAAATTAATATACGAATGAAAAATTTAACGTCCTTAATAAGTAAATCAAATAAAAACGCAGTATATATTATATTTGAGAATTTCGTGATACATAATAAATTTTCGGAGACGTCATTTTCAGGTAAGAAAGTTAAGAAATCCCTTTGGAGCGTTTATTAATTATTAATAGACTGCGAAATTTTATGCAAATTCACATTATATAATTAAAAATATAGAGCCGCGGTGGAAAATTGTTGTACGCGCTAAATATTGTAGGAACTTTGGACATTTTATATATTTCTGCATGTTACATCTGTTTCGTGTTTTCCAATAAATTTGTGAAAAAGAAGAAAAAGGTTAATTTATTCATAATAAAGAAGCAATTTTTCTCACTTTGTCGATCTACTCAAGAAAATGAAAAATCCCGAAAATGTTGGGATTATTTGAAATTAGAATGACTAAAATAGGTGACTAAAATAGGTGACTAAAATAGGAGAGGACGTAAAATTTCTAAAAATCATGCTGATAAACTACCAGGTCTAGTCAAGGTTCCATGGTTGTACAGCGAGGGATGGGGAAACGTAGCGGTGGAAATTTGGCTTATTCCCCTCTGTAGTTCATTATGTTACGTTTACAAGTTATCCCCACCGTGCAGCTTCCGTTGAGTGAGTTCACTCAGCTTCATCGAGCTTGCACGGTCTCTTCGAAATAGGTCACCACCAATCTCTGCCGATTTCACTGACCAACGAATGATACAAAAATATGTTGAGAATAGTATTTCGATGGTAGAGACAATTTTCGTCAATTTTAGGAGAATTAACCGACTTGAAATATATTTATTGTTTTACATTGCCAACATTTTCAAGAATCCAATTATTTTCATGGACTTTTAAGTTTTTATGAACGTAACTACAGAAATTGGAACTAAAAATTTTCCACTTTTAACACTAAATAATGTAACAAATGTCAATAAACAACTAATTTTTAATAAATTTAAATAATTACCAAATTTATAAATAAATAATTCTCACTAATTGAAAATTTTATTTACTACACGTCATAATAGGTACAGTCTCCGCTTTTTTAGATTGCATCGTGTAAAATTTTGCAACTTTCAATTTAATAAAGATGAAATATTCGCAATAATTACAATTCACAATTTAAATTTAACACGTGTAATTTTAAATCAAGAAATTCATAATTTGACGATCAACGTTTTAAATGTGTAATTGTTTATTCGGATAATTAAATCCACCTGACTATTAAGATTTAATTTTATCCGAATAATTTACGCGTAAAATCTCCGTAAAATCTCTTTGCGAATTCGAGAAAGTATCGGTCATCCACAATCACGGGCAAGTTTCTTATCCATTATTCACCAAAGTATCCGACGAGCAGGGTGCAAAAGCGTACCAGGCCGATAAACTATATAAATGATGTTCTGACGTGAAAACGCGACGCGACCAAGTGGACCGCTGGTCACTCGTCAGCACGTGACCAACGATTTTTCGAGCTGGGATTTTCCCGGCAAAATGGTTTATCGGATTCGGTCGAGACATCGAAGCAGAGGGGTGAAAGAAATAAATGGAATTTGAAGAACGACAAGTGGGACGAGATCGTTGGAATAGCACGGACTATTCAATATTTATAGGCGAAAAGAATTCTAAACACTCTACACTTTTTACAATTGTTAAATCAATTGGAATTATATCTCTTATGTATATCGCATACATGCATCGAATTTCTATGCACCTGTAGAAAACTTTAAATTGCAAGATTAAAATATAAAATGAAAAGATATGCAAAATATATTAAATGCAGTGATTTCTACAATAGTTGGCATATATACTTTGCGTAAAAGTACGCAGTTTATTAATTATAATAAACTAGTCTAATAAAAGTGAATTCCTATTCGATACAATTCTGAAATTTTGTTCTTTGATTTGGATAATCAAATTTTCGCTATTTAAATTAATTACTATCAAGTAGAGACAGCTAATTGACGTGGGTGTCAATAATCTGTAAAATATTACGTTTTTTATAATTTGAAGTTATAATTTCAATTTATTAATTTCAAAAATACAACGTAATAAATTCTCTTTATCATATTTCCAATTACAGTTACCATTACCGTATTTATTTTGAGGTATATTTTATCCATTGCTCTTATCAAATATTATAAAAATTTCCTAAAAAAAAGTGATGTATCTCATCATCAACATTTCACTTGCAATTCATTTCAATTTTAATTTATATAACTAAATTCTCTTCTTTATTCTCGATTATATAACAATTTCAATCGACCTTTGTTTCTTGATACCGGCATTATGAAAGTAAATTCCAACGATGTTTTTCATCTAGTTCTACAATTTTATGAAATTTAATTCTTTTCGTTTTCGATCTTTTTACAATACATTTTCTAATACTCGAATCGAAAAATATCTCAAATGAAATATACAGGAAATCTTCTCAAAACATTGTGCGTCCTTTTTATTCGATAAATTCAATGCGAACCGAACATTGAAATATAATAAGGATCGAGGATCGAGAGCAAATTTGAAGAAATGAAAGAATTCGTAATGTCACGACAAACTATTTAACCCCTTGCGCGGGCAACTGGTTCACGGACCATAACGAGTGACCAGACGGGCGATATGAAATAATTCGTCGCTTTCTTTTCGAATTCGCGAGTGAAAATTATTAAAAATAATAATAAATTTATTACTTGGCTATATTTATTAATATGCTTAAAACTGAGAAAATGAGATGTTGTTGACAAGAGGTCGACGAATTAAATTTTCCTTTATTTAGCGCGATACGTTGCATTCGAAAAATCGGTCACTTCGTCTGCAACGATCTATTGTAATAACAAATTAGATGGGACACAACGGGACAATTTCTAACGGTGCATGCACCGAACCAGCAAGGGTTCCAAACGTATTGGTTACCACTACTCGGAAAGATTGGCAAGCGTTGGTCTAGGGGGCGCGACATATTGGACGAAATTGGCGCATATCAAACGGAGGGAAGCAATTGGAATATAGCAGGATCCAGATCCCGTCCCTGCTCGCGCTTGGTTTCGTTGGAAATGGTGCCCTCGGGGCGAAACCGGGAAGCGAAACCCTCGACTGCGCATCCCCTATCTCTGTGTTCCCTTGCCGCCCTCCGGCTCTCTGCCACCGCCGCCACTCGATCCTGCCACTTCCAACAAACCTCCTCTTCCCTCTCTTCGTTCCCTCTTCCTCCGCCCTTTCCGTACCACCCGGCCGCGATATTATATCGCCGGGAAGAGAGCCTATCTACTCGCAGACGCGAGGAGTCCAAGTTCTCTCTTCGGTCTTGGAACGAAGTTCAAATTAGATACAGCCACGAAGCACAATGGTGCACTGCTGGGTAAATACGATAGCGTAATTTCGTATTCTCTTTGTCGTAAATAATCGGCCGAGACGTACGATTTGCGGCTGTGGTGCCTACTGTTTGTCCATTGAAAGAACGTTTCCCGTTCAGGGGCAGGTGATTCCGAAATGATGCGGTTTAAGAGTAACTTTCCACAACTTTTCGTCGATTCGGAGAGTGGAGATGGTTGAGTCGTAATTTTGCGGATTGTGCATACGTATCAAACAAAGACAAGAACGAGTGATGATTACTTTTGGTCATTGTATGCGAAAAGAATTCATCGTCAATCTTTCTCTTCAAGAAGTTTCTTTAAACTTTGGAGTTTACAATAGTAATACTCTGATGTATGAACTTGTCGGAGTACAAATAGTTTACAGTAAAATTTCGTTTGTATGAATTTGTCGAGGTGTAAAGAAATAGTTTACGTAAATAAGGATCATACAATAGTAGTCTACTGATCTTTCTATCTACTAGTAATTTTTCGTTTTTATATTATATAATAGGAGTTCAAGTTTAGATAAGTAGATTTATCAGATATTGATTATTTGGTTCGAATAAATGAAATTTGCATAAACGAATTCATATATAATAGAATAAATCTATTGATTTTTCCCTCTATTATAGTGGTGTTTCGTTTATATAAAAGGAATTCCTATATACAATAGGAACTCCAAATAAACATTATATCGGATATTGGTTAAAATTTGGCTCAAACAGATTTCTTAGAGTACAATTTAAAAAATGGAATTCCAAATCATGGCACGTCTAGAGAATAAGTTCTCTTAAAAATTCTCGTTTTTCAGACGTTGGTAATATTACTGAAGTGGTTTCAAAATTTCAAAGGCAAAAGACCGCAGTTGAAATAATAAATTAACAGTGGTAAGTAGTAATAATTAATGCATTTAAACTCTGAATATCAAACAGAAGAATATTAACATTTGAGAATATTATACGTTATAATTAGACTGCGGATTTTCATGTAAATTTATATTTCTTGAAATTTTAACGGAGAAAGAGCAGAAAAGCAAAATCAAACGCTTCTTTCTTTATCGCTTCATATTTCGAAATATCCCCTAATTTTTGAGTGTATATAATAATAGTAGGTACTAAGATCCTAAAAGCCAGGACCAAACAAACTGATTCCTCCAATATCTTCGAATTAACCAGGATCCCGTCCTCTAAAGTATCTAACCTCAAAACCAAAATCACCGAATCTTCCGTATCATCGGCAAAGATACTTCCGTTCATCCCCCGAAGATCGTCCGCCTCCCGGCCTTAAAACAAAGACAACCGGTTGCTCGAGGCAGTAGCCGGCTCGAAGCTGTCTCTACATCGCGACTATGTAACCGGAGAATCAATACGATCCTCCTGCTCGTTCGGTGCGCCAATTGAGCTCGTTGAATCTGTGCCCCGAGCCACGCGGTTACGTATGCCCGATTCCGCGCGCACACGCGTGTACGTTACACGCGTGTATGCACACAGAGATGCCTGGACACAAGCATGCACGAGTGTGCATACAAGCACGCACAAGGTGTACTGCACACATTTTACGAGGATTTTCACGCAGGCAAATACACACACGTATATACATACACACGTATAGAAAGCAGTCGACGATCCACTTGCGATCGATGAACGCGGCAGAGACGCACGGAGAGACGTACGCGTACCGCAGCCACCAAACAAACTCATCCGTGTAATTGGCAAATTGACAGATTAATTCAATCACGGCCAATGCTTCTTCGTCCCGGCCTCTCGTTCTCGTTCAGGTTCCCCGTTTAATGTACATTACCGCATCGATGAAGAGCCATCACGGACGCTTCTTGTTGGGCCCG
>KQ435817.1:931324-945667 GCA_001276565.1 Melipona quadrifasciata
TTTACGTTTCAGCCCGCTGTCAAAAATCCGAATGTCGCAAATTGCAAGTAGCTAGGTTACCGAGATGATTGTCGTTACGAGCGGTAACGATGGTTGTTGCACGTGATAGCGTTTGACCTTGAAAAGTATGTATGAAGCAGATAAAACAATATTTTTGCTGTATGGGCTGTAGTATTAACGCACATTCGTCTTTTGTATCAATCTGGTACATTTTTTTTGTGAAATGTTACACTATTTTGCAGCATGCAAGTATATGCGTAAAGGGGTGAGATTCTGTGACATTTATTTTTCTAACATTCAGCATAAATTTTTGACGTTTTCAACTCTCCTTGCCTTCTAATTACTGTGCTGTAATTATACATTAAATACATCACCCTCTCGAATTTATAATTTTGAACATAGTTGTAACGAGTGAAAATCCAAAACAAATAATTGTAACGTTAGACGAAATTAGGGAAGATAAGATATTGAAATTATGCGTGAGAGTAGGGCGTGCGATTACATATGTATATCACATAGAAATTTAATTTACTGTTATTGTTAATGGAAGAATTTGTAAATTTAACTATGTACTCTTTCATTATAGGTTATGACAGGTAATATTTTAATCAAGGAATAAATTACATTGAAAAAATAATTTAAAAAGATACTTAAAATATTTCAATTACAGTGCTTCCTGTAATATTTAATTATAATACAACTTTTTAAAGGAGGCTCTGTTTTTTTATTATAACTAAAGAAATAGGAATTTATTCGCTGTCTAATAATAATTATGTAAGTTTTAGCTAGCTATTTATCATAACACTAATCATGATCGGGCCATTTTGAATATGCTTCATTTGATTGATAAATTAAATACGCTAATGAGAGAAGAGATATTCTGAGAAAAGCAAAGAAAAGTCAATCTTCGATCGGTATTGTTAAACTTGCATTGTAAATAATCCACAAGAATAGATAGATCGCTACTCAATTATTTTATTATTGGTACTTAAAAAAAAAAAAAAAAAAAAAAAAAATGCAACTGATTTTTGCATTGGTGGCCATATCGTTACTTAAACACAACCAAACTTGACAATATTGTCATTATCTCTGGACAACTGCTTTGGCAATATTGTCATTGTCTTTCTATGTACACTTACGTAATTAGATCCAATTTAATGGTTAATTAGTTTGTGTGTGTAAGTGGATAGTCTATACATTTTCCCTTTCTCTTCAATGTTATGAGCTGTAATTATCTTAGCATATAATAAGGGTACATGTAATTGAATAGTTAAAATTCATAATCGTATTAACATTTTAACGAGGAAGCTCAACTCACGTTGCCATTGTAATTGTTTGCACAGAAGTACATCCTGTATAAATTAAGCGTGGCTTGTACTTTAATAATTATAAGCGAGTTATATCAAGCTAATTAATGAAAAATTATCTCGACGAGCACCGTGTATATTCCTTTCTTGCTAAAACCGAGTTTCAAATTGCGTTTTCTCTTTAATGTAAACTAATTTTGCAATATGTTGCAACAGCCATCAACTGTACAATTATACGAAGAAGTCACATTAAAATACTCTACTTTAAAATGCTACACAGCTAGAAACCAACGTACTAATTAGATATCTTACAAACTAAATGTCTATTTCAATTTTATGCTGTTTCAAAATATTGCAGTGTAACATTTAAAATATTACAAATAATATCATTAATTTTTCGAATATAAACTAAATACTTATCTCTTTTCGTTTCAATTTTATACTATTTCAAAATATTACACATAAAATATTGCAAAGAACGTTATTAAACTTTCGAACATAAACCAAATGCCTGTCATTCTTCACTTCAATTTTATGCCATTTTAAAATATTGCATAATCCTTTCTCAGAGACAAATAAAATGCCTTTACTAGCCATAACACTTTCTTGAATACAAAATATAATAGATATTTACTAGCAAATTGCCCATTTCAATTTTGCGCAATTTTAAAATTCGATTCAACATTCTCTGCGACGCGAACTAAATTTTGCATTATCTTTCTCCATTTCCGTTTTGTGCTACATCAAAATATCTTTTCGAGCACAAATTAACTGCTTTTATCTCTCCAACTGAATTTTCCTCCAATGATATTTTAATATATTATATATCAGTCTTTCAAACAAACTATATGCACAATTACTAAAAAAATGCCTATTTCAAATTTGTGCTATTTTAAAACGTCACACGACATTTACAAACATAAACGAAACGTCTATTTTCCTCCGTTTCAATTTCGCATCATTCTAAAAACGGATTAGCCTGTCGTCCAATTAACCCTCCTAAGAAAACAATTGCTACCGCCAGCTAGTAATTACACAATTTCTCTTGCCCCCCACTCCTCGGATAAATCGTTCAGAAATATCCGTGACTGTACGTTCCCTAACAACATCTAATTCACTTTCCTGGAAAAATGATGCACCACTTACGTAAGAAACCCGTCTTTCTCTCCAATTGCAGATTGGATCAGTTCACACTCACCAGCCAAACAATAATCACCACCACCACACGCATCATCAGCAGCAGCAACAGCAACAACAGCAGCAGCAGCAGCAGCAGCAGCAGCAGCAGCAGCAGCAGCAGCAGCAGCAGCAGCAGCAGCAGCAACAGCAGTCGAGTCAATCGCAGGTGCCAGGAGCAGGAGGGGGTGGAGGGCCGGGGGGTGGGACGGTGGCCAGACCTGGCGGCATGTTCTGCTACCACTGCCCCCCGGGTCTTCCAACGCCACGGCTACCACCCACCCTCGAGTACCCATTCGCCGCCACTCACCCCTGTAAGTAGATATTCCATTTGTCTCCTGTGTATTATCCGCGGATATTATTATCTGCATGCTGATTCAAATTTAAAGAGCTTCTTTCCTCGACGAATCAAGACGTTTAATCACGATGGAAGAACTTCTTTTCGTACCATGCGTATTTTCTCAAAGTATAATTTCTGTTCCACTTTCATTCACATCAAAGTCAAACTACAAAATGCAACCATGGTCTGGTATAATGTACAATTATATAATAGAACAGTCGTTCTATGACTTGATCAAATAAAGATCAGAAAATTATGCGATCCGTGCTGTGTTTAAGCAATTTTTCGCCACTTTAAGAATTAACAGGTTTCTGTATAACTTGGCACAATTAAAATATAACGCAAAAAAAATAACAAAATTTCATTTCCTAAAATATTTCGAGATATAATAATCAAGTTGACAAATACGTACTACCCGATCGAGATCCCTTTCGCCTTCCGGCGACACGATTACCAACGTCCCTAGAGTACTGTTTTGCTCCGATTTACCCCCCTGTAAGAAAAATTTGATTCCGCCCATAATCTTACATTTCTTCATCTATTTTCCCCCTTACTACTCTTTCTCAATTTCACTCTGACCGCAGCGAGGGTGGATTTTAAAGCGAGCTGTATCATAGAGAAACGTCGATTCATCCTTGACATAACAGGAATTATAAACGATGATGGAACTGTCCATTTAAGATTTAAGTATTAGTACGAAATAAAGATGATAGAAAATGGTCTGGAGTGCTTAGACACAGACAAATATTAATAAGATACTGTAAATTGTAACAGTTATTTATTATATGGTAGGAATGTTACGAAACAGATAGTTGAAATACACATCGCAAAAAATTAACAATCATCAACTCTATACAAAGAACGTATGAGACATAAATATTCAAATTTCGTCACTCTGTGAATAAAACTATTACTTGATAATATAAGAAAGACAATAAATTATAATAACAAATATTGATGCATTTATTTAAGGGAATATGTTTATAATTATACTTGACTTGTATATAATTAAGTATTTGAATTAGGATATGAAATTGCACAAAATAATAATAACTTGTATTCTTAAATATTAATGATAAATGATTTACGAGAAATCCATCGAGAAATCAGTGTGCCGTATATAACTATCGCCACGATTTTTCAGATACTTCCAAGTTCGATAAAAAGATATCTCTTTGCGAAGCGTGGAATTAACAACACTAAAATCTACGATAATGTTTCCTTTGATTTGTTCAAAATTTCTACATTCAAGGTCATTTCAATATCATGCATAGTAATAATACGATAATCAAGAGTAGGCAATGTCGTTTTTTGAAAAAAATCAAGGCGATCTTGACTTTTCGTTGATAAGAAAAGTTCTTTTGGAAATTTTGTGCGTTGCAAGAAAAGTGCGTGTGGCCGACTGAAAATCGATTTTCAATCGTTCAAGGAAACGATTCTTTTTACCAGAAAAATTGCTTGGAAAATCACGATGACAATTAAGCGAGAAACACCACACTATGCAATTACTGCTTATAATTATGCTTTTCTCGTTGTATGTAAAAAACAGACGAAAGTAAAAAACGACGAAACGGCCGAAAGTTAAAAGAGTTAAGGGAAGAGTAGCGACCGCGTTCGAATGGAATAAAATCGAGCGAAAAGGTACGTGGACGCTAGGAAGGAAGAGGGGAAGGGAAGGGAGAGAAAAGGGAGATTGATTGTGCCGGCACTTGCTCTGGCGGAACACATCGATGAAGTTACATTACCGACTAGACCGAGTTACGCAAAGTGGACGACGCTACAAACTGGACGGCCGCTAAACTTAATTTGCACTTCGGAGCAACTTCCGGTTAAACCGTGTCCCGACGGCGGTGCCGAGTCGCTCTCTGCAACTTGGACGCCAGTTTGCCTATTCACCGATCGCTTTCCAAGTCGACTCTCGTTTCTATCCTGCACGTTTAACTCCCGTGGATATCTATATATGTATCTTTCTGGCGGATTGACACGAGGTTGAAAAACGTCAGATTTTTTTTAATCTTTTTCTTTTTCTACGCGTTGGAAAATACGCGATCGAGTTTCACAATTTTCCGAGGTCCTATTTTCCGCGATTTCACGCGACGAATTTTATACGACGACGGCTTCAAAGTTGAACTTTTGATCCATCGAGCTCGACCGTATTTTCCTTTGTGCGAGCTGAATTTTATGTTGCTATTTTTTCTTTCAATTCTCTGGATTCGATCGCTTTATTTATGAAAATTATTTCTCGACAGTGTGGTGGATTTCTCGTTTTGATATTCGAATTTTGGCGATGTTGGTAATATTCTGAGAATAAAATTGTGACGCTAGTCTCTTCTATTTTTGGAAAAATTTGTGGAATCGAGAGAACAATGAAAAGAATCGTTTTGTACATTTCGATTTAGTGAATTTTATGTTATTTGAATAAAATTATTACACTACTCTCCCTGTTATTTCTTTCATTTCTCGAATATTCACGAGTGAAACTAAAATTTTTACTACGTTCACTTCAATCTTGCCATGTTCTTTTCATTTTCAACTCGGAAATATTCTTTTAATAATGTAAATATATAATGGATATAAAGAAAAACTCTTATCATTATGCATGATTTCTCAATTTTATGTCAAATGTTTTCAAAATTTCCTTTTTTGTCTGAAACTGTCGAAGTATAAAAATTTAAAGACCGTAGTTGAAAGAATATTTCTTTTCGATCTGAAAATTTGATAGAGTCAATGAATGAAAAGAGCAACGAAAAAAATCGTTTCGTCATTTTCTATTAATTATTTCTCAATGATATGGTATATACATTTTTTTAAATAAATAATATTTTCTCTCAACTTACTCAAAAAAATTTGTAGAGGATTGAAGGGTGAAGAAAGCAATAAAAAAAATCGTGCAGTTATGGATTTGAATTATTTAATATTAAGTAATATTCAGAGATGTATATTCTCCTCAAAAGACATGCTACGGTCTTTGTATCATTTTCGACTCACCGTCGTTTCTTTTTGTTTTTTTCTTTGCCGATATAAATATGTAATAAGATATAAAAAAAGTCCTTGTGTGTGTGATTTCTCCTCTCAATTTTATGCTAAGAATCTCTTTAAAACCTTTTCTACACTTGAAAATATTGAAATATAAAAATTTAATACAACAGGGTTAATGAATATTTTTTCTTAATTTAATTAAAAAAAAAAAAAAAAAAAAAAAAAAAAGTTTCACGATAAAAAAAAAAAACAACAAAACGAGTCGCTTTGTTATATCTTTCATTAATTATTTTTGAATAATATAACACACTGCACATTTCGATATGTGAATTTTGTGACGTTTAATGGTACTTTGAACCGAGAATAAAACTCTTTCGGTAAGTACCTTCTTTCAATCTAAAACAAATTTGTGAAATTAAAGGATGAAAAGAGCAATGGAAAAGCCGTTATTTTCTATTTTTATACTTTGGAGCGTGGTTCATCGGGTCACGATGTATATGCTCACTTTATTGCATATTATGAACCTCAATGAGATACATGCGGTAGGTAGATAATCGAATGGGGACCGGTAGGTGTGTAGGAGGGGAGAGAGATACGGTATATCCTCAGGGACATGTGTAAGTGCCCTTCCATCTAGGCCCGAAATATAGTTTAAATAAAATATTGATTTCCCTGGCGCAAAGTGAAATTATGTTTTTAATGCGCATTTATCATTCCCTTTATCGCAGCCGCTCCCCGTAGCTCCACTTAAAATTAAGTGAAATTCGTACGCGCGTTTATCGTTGATTAGAACGCGACGAAAAACACGAAAGATATCATCTTAAAGCGACGCTGAAATTTTATTTCCTTCTCGCTCGTTAGTGCAATTTATAGAAATTTTATTTGCACAGGGGAAACGAGTTTAATCGGGATAAATGTATATTCTAAAAGAAGTACGCGTGTTCTAGAATTTGCACTTCTCAGGATTTCGTTATCGAAAAATTTGCTTGTTAAGAACTGATGTTTGCAATTTGCAATTCTTTTCAATTAATTTATATCATTATGCCTTATTTTTTTCTTCTTTTAATATTGGTAAATTGCAATTCTTTTCAGTTAATTTATATCATTATGCCTTATTTTTTTCTTCTTTTAATATTGGAACTACGAGAGAAAATTCCAAGAATACGCTTGATACTTCTTTATCTATTTTTGTACCTTCATCTATATTCTACAATTTTATAAAACTTGAAGAAATTCAAGTACATTTACATAATAAATTCTTTTTACGATAAATTCTCGCTTGACTCTTCATGGATCAAATAAATTTACATTGGCATAACGTTAATTTTTACTCTAAAATCAATTTATACAAAAATCTCTTTCTCATTGAAAATAAATACGAAGGATTCTAAAGCTAAGAAAACTTACCATCTTGCAAAATCTAAATTATTTCGGAAATCCAAAGATTATTATACAGAATGAGTCATAGAATTTGTTCATCTGAAATTCTTTGAAATGTCCAACTTTAAAAGTATATTAATCAAAAGTTGCACGATATCTAAGGTAATATGCAATGTCGGAACAATGTATAGAAGTGTAGAAGTTAACAGGAACTGTGAGCATCTACTGTAAAATTAAACAAATGTGTGTACGATAAATAATACAATCGTATCTCGCTAACGTATTACGTTCAAAATAAATTAATATTTTCTAATAGAAAATCTACTGCTGTCTTAAATTTTCGTACCGAAAGATTTCCATTTAAAGAATTCAATGCTACCTTCTCTCAAATTATTTATTTAAAACATTTCCTCATAGAAAATTTACTGGTTTGGGGAAAGTGTGCATTCCATTTAATATCTTAGAATATTGTTTCGGCACCATATTTCGTATAAAATTTCTTTCTTGTCGAAGAGAAAGCCCTGTAGTATTCTGTTCGTTAACGGAAAAACAGAACTGAGACGTGCCTTTGAACTTCTGGATTCGAAAGTGTTCACTGAATCCTTTACACGATTATTAAAAACCACGACAGTCCTCGGAATCTAAGACACGTAATTTCTATGGCACGTGTGTGCCTAAACGATGCCTGCTGGATGATCTCGTGGAACGGGGTCGGAGGCGGAGGCGGAAGCGGAGGCGGAGGCAGGGTGTCCTCAGGGACGTCCGTGCACCCTTCCAGCTCTCCCTGGTCGCCGTCCCCCTCGCCAACCCCCCGTTGGGATAAACAGATTAGGTAACTACGTGATAAGTCGGTAAGTGGGTTCACTCGGCGCAGGGTCCGAACCCACCGACATTCGCTCTAACATCTAACTAGCTCGTTAGCGTCATTAGTAACGGTCGGGGTGTCATTAGATTTCGTTCTGTGTCTAGTTTTTCCACGAAACCATCCGACCCACTCTCTGCCTTTGTTTTTCGAGGAATTTCAGATAAACGTGATGATTGTTTTTTCTTTTTTTTTTTCTTTTTTTTATCATTTTCCTTATTTCGTTGGAGTGAAACGTGATGGAACATGTAGGAAACAAAAAGTTAACCGTACAGTGGATAAATGGACCAAAGCTAGTTATTTTTTATTATAAATAAATATCTCAATTTTAACATATTTCGGAACCATGTCATTTAATCCACTTTTCCATTTAATTCATTTTTTAATCCATTAAAAAAAAAGGATTCGATACTTTGACTTTTGAAAAAGATTTCAGCAGATGGAATATTGAGATATTTTAACAACGATACATATTCCCATTTGCAACATCATGAACGAAATGTACATTTAGCATTTCCATATTAGAATAATGAATAGATACTGTTAATACTATCAGAATAACGTTGACCAAACTGAATGAATACCAAAGATTTATATTACGAACTAATACTTTTGATTTCTCTATCGTCCCTTGTTCGATTACGCAATGCAAATTGATTTTTTATGAAAAGGATTGCTTTCAGAATTCATGCTGATTAGACACTTCTTACTATAAGCCCTCCAAGTATCTGACACTCTTTTTTAAACATTCTATATATATATGTGTGTGTGTGTGTGTGTGTGTGTGTGTGTAATTTGTAAATATATAGATATATATATATGATATTTAAGTAAGGTTGATAATGAGTAAAAAATTATTTTTCTCATTGTTTCTTCGTTTCTTAAACACGTAGATAATTTTATTTTATTATTTATACTATTGTATTTCTAGTTTATTATTAAATGTAATATGATTATGATTATGATTTTGCAATTTCTTTTAATGCTTGTATACCATGATCTGAAACATTTCCATATGTTTGTTATACAGTATCAAGTATCCAACTGTTGCACAGTACTGATCAATGGACTCGACCAGTAGAAATTAAATTTTACTTATTTGTAAATTCAATTTCCTAGTAATTAAAGTTAAATTACAATATGTTCATTTAATCGTTGTTCTCATTTAATCTTTTTCTTCAGAAATATTTGAAATTTCGAAACAGAAAAGATTGAACACGTATCAATTTCAATTTTGTTATCTTCAATTATAATATACCTAGTTATAATTATAACACATTTATGCCAACACTCTTCCCATTCTTCAAAACATTTTTAAAACTCAATTTCTGGGATTAACTCTTATTAACTAACATACTAACATGCTAACATACTAAATTGGGTTATTCAGGGAGAATCTTTATTTTTATCTTTCTTAGCAATTCAGTAACTGTTAAAAATCATCGTGTATTAAAAATTGATTATCATTTATTTTATATATTTTATATATATATTGAATAAATAATGCTGTGTAATTTTTCAAATTTCGCAATTCAGTACGCTAAGGATATTTCTATACGCATTTCGTTTTATTGCCTCAACCGATTCAAAGCAATCTTCCCCTAAAGGTTTTTTCAATCGAGGAATGTGTGCTTTTCGTCGGGTGAATATGTGCTTTGCAGAGTGAGATTTGTTAAATTTGTTTTGTACAGTTATTTGACAAGTATTTGAATATTACTGCACGTATTTCACATGATATTTTATACAAGATTAAAATTAAAATGTCCCCTAAACTAATAATTTCACGACGTACACGAGTTGATACTTTTGTTTTCTTTAACAGAAAATGTCGAGTTGCATCGATTAATGTATGATTCCATTAAAAAAAAAAAAAAAAAAAAAAAAAAAAAAAAAAACAAACTGACTTTCGATAAAGATTAAAATCATCTGAATATGTACACCACGAAATCATTCATCTTCCATTGTAACATTTCTCGCTGCATAACAACAATAAATCAAAGGGGTAATGTACACAATTAACATAATTATTCACGCCTTTGAATCGATGATTTTCATTTTAATTTCCTTCTCCTAATTACAAGAATAATTCATCAAACGAATGACACAAATGATCGTTTGTCAAACTTGTGCCTGTGCTCGCACCGTTGCGATTCATTAAACGAGTGTCAGTCCAATAAACGAACTCGTCGGGACGAGGAGTGAACGAGCGTTCACGTACAAAGGCTGCGCAAACAGAGAACCAGCGAAACAACAGAAATACGATTCCACGCGACACTTTAACTCCAGTATCTATCCCGCTGGTAGGGGCTATAGGAAGGGTACAGGAAGGGTTAATCCAAGCGCGCAAGCGTTTCCAGCGGAAGCAAATCAAGGGCGGTCCTGGGATGAAGAGGCCAAAGCGTTTTAAAAGCGCACGTAGGGGCACGTGCGAGCTTTTCGCCGTTCGCTTCCTGGCAAGAAGAAATTAATCTCCCTCTATTGTTTTCCCTCGAACGAGGAGACAAAGCTGCGACCCTTGCCGTGACGACGTGTGTCGCTAGGAAAAAGGACGACGTGTTCAGTCACAAGTCAGCGGGACCTTTCTTCCGCGCACGGCTCCCGCCACCGTTAATAAATTGGATCAGGCAAGGAGTCTCGATGAGTTGCGCGAGTTGTGTCGGGATCCGGACTTCGCCTCGGGGCCTCAAGTCTGATCTAAGATCCTGAGTGGATTTCAGTTTCGGCCATAAATTTATTTTGCCAACCGACGAGCTTCGATTCTCGCCTCCTCTCACTCTCGTTTTTCTTCCATTCGCGATTCTTTTCCTTCTTTCTCGGAATCTTCGAATTTATGAACTTATTGCTAATAACTCGGGCTGTTTATGCAATTTAATGTTCTTGCAAGTGTAATTAATATCAAAACTCTCTTCAAAAGTGGTTGATGGAACGATCAATTTATAATTTTTGTTTGGAAACTTTCTTGCTGCAAAACAGTGTATTTTCAGAGATTTGTACGATTGTGAAATGTGTAACTAAATACTTGAGCACTCTATCGCATTATAGAGATTCACTGGTTTCTCCATCAGTATCATTTTACCTAAAAAAAATTTGTATCAGTGCATTTCTGCCTATACTTTGTTGTAAAAATCAACAAACAATTCCCAGTATAACAATATCGATATTGTGCTATATACAAAGATACTTGTTGAAAGTATTAAAGTGTGTACTACGATAAGTTAAACTATTTCTATTCCTATAAACATTTTAGAAGGTTAGAAATAAGATGTCCATCGTCGACCAATAAATTTTAAGTAGCATAAACTACTGACACTGACGGTATCAGAAAATGAAAGATACGCTTTTATTGCACTTTTATCGTAATATAATTCTATTATTTTGTCCCACAGGCGAAACATATGTGCAGCAGTCAGTGTGTTAAGAAATTGAAGCTAAATAAAAATTTCATTCGTCTATCAAGTATTGCAGTAAATACTTTAGATATTTTGTATGTTTTTCAATGTACCAATACCACGTGTTTTTACAAACATAATTAAAGAAATGAAAGGAATCTAAATAAACAATATACTTAAATTTTACACGCTTTTATATATCATGTGCAATATGCAGATTTTTGCATATACGTAAACATCCACAGTTTACTTATTATCAGATTGCGAATTTATATTTCTGTATCTTTATGACATAAGTAGCCCAAATTTGTTTCATTTATTAAATATCACAATAAATATTCTCATTACTACTACTACTACTACTGCTGCTACTACTACTACTACTATCATCATCATCATCATCATTTGTTCATTACATGCAGAAAAGAATTGCTATTAAAGCACAAAAAATTGAAAGTAAATAATTCGTAAAAAAAAGGGACATACGTAATAAAGAGAATAAAGATACACAAAAAAGAAACTTGAACACTGAATAATTATGAGCCTTTTAAATTTGCATATATAACAGAACCAGAGGGCAAAATATTATACGCATCAGTATATTTCACTCTTGCATATTTCACATAAACGCACAAAAATCCACAGTCTACTCGTTATCCTTCGTTCGAAGTTTGAATTTGACGCTAGCCAACACAGCTCATTAAACACACTGTTCCATCCTCGATTATCAGCCTCAATAAAGAGGAAGAACCTCTGCTATTAAATCGCGAGTGCGAATCTTGACAGAATATATACCTCGTATCACCAAGAGGTCTACGCATAAAGAATACACGACGAAATTGACATTATCGTTTAATAAACGAGTCGCGACGATTACGTGGCAACGTATTTGATGGAAGCGGGAAGAGAGTGGGAAAGGTGGGGGTGGTTGGACACAATTCCCCGCAACGAGAAGGCTGTTATTAAACGCGAGGACAGGACATCGATCGCGGGAAATTCAATTGCAAAGTCATACATACTGCACACGAAAATCCTCGTGAACGATCGCATTAATTTTGCAGAGGCGACGGACTATTGCCAATGACACACGGTACGAGTTCGCCCGACGATATAATTGTTCTGCGGTAGTTATGAAAGTTGGTTTCCGGTGTGGATGACTTGTTGCAAACAGAGCAGACGTGCCGACGCAATCGAATTCCTGGAATTTTCGCGTTCCTCGCGAGTCCGCCACGATTTTAGACTCAACCATGCGAAAAACCGCGCGGAATTGAAACGTCATTGAAACGCCTCGAGGAAATTGAATCAGGAATGGAATCAGGAATGGAATCAGGATGTCAGTCTCTTTCATTAGCGAGAGATCCATGTGAAATTTTTGAATGAACTGATTAAAAAAAGCTGAAATTAGTACTTGTTTATATGACATGATTTTGCGTGTGTGTGTGTGTGTGTGTGTATTATAATAAAATGTAATTAATTGTTGTAATTATATTGGTAAAATTTAATACCAATTTCAAAATGTATGTAGAAGTTATAAAGTTGTAAATATGTGAATATATAAACATGTAGTAAATATATAAATATGTACATACATTAGATATAAATATTTAATAAAAAATTAAATATTCAGTCATAAATATTACTTTTAAACATGTAATAAGTTCAGCTATCATGATTATATTGGTCAAGTTTAAAACAAATCCAAAAATATATAGATATAGAAAGATTAATATTATAATAAGTATTCTAATTTTATTATAGAAACTATAACTTTAAAGTGTACAGGCATCGGATTTTATTAAAAAATTCTATTAGATTTTTTTAGTTATTATATTTTGCATCTACCGTATGTTTATTTTATTCTCTATTATTATTTTATCAATATTGAACTATTAATTTCTATTTTCTATATTAAAAATTATTAAAATACGCGACAAACCAACAAAATATCCGACGCTCCAAAAAATATTTCAAAAAGCATTTCAAAGTATCTCTCGATCAACACGATGAAATAAACTGCAAACTCCGAGCCGTGCAAGCAAAACCATAATTACGGTGAAAATTCAAAATTGAACGCGATCTTGCAGGTGGATGCACATCGTTAGAGCGAACAGCAGTCGATACTAGCGAGGGCAGATCCGTCGTGTTCGGCAGCCGAGCGAGTCGCATGAATTTTTATGAGCTTAGGAAATTAATTTGTGTTTTTCGTTAAGCTCCGGCTTAGCGCCGTGGTAATTAATTGCGCTGATTGCTCTGCATCATTGATAAGCGGTTCTCTGGATTTCGTAACGTTTACCCTCATTGGACACAGTCTGCCTCCTCTCCCTCTCTCCTCTCTCTTTCTCTCTCCTTTTCTATCTTTACAGCTCCACTTTATCCATTTCTCTGTTTCACTTGTCAGCTCTTGTACATACACGTATCGTTTCTCTTCATTTCCCCCTTCGTGCTTTTGTCTGGGCGTGCTTCGACCGGCGCGCGTTTTTTCGGATTTGCGACGAATGAGTGTGTGTTCCTCGTAATTGGCCCGCGAACCAGCCATTCCGCGTTAAATCATGCACCAGGCGATAGGGCGCTTTTGAATTTTTGTCAAACCTGCGGCATACGCCAGATCGGATGGAATGATGAATTGGGGATGAGCGTCTGTTTTGTAGACGGTTTGTTAAAAAATACGACTGTTTTGTACGGGATATCAATTCTAGCATTCAAACGTTGGTGGACGAAAATAATACTAAAATGTTTTATGTAGGATATCTCGCATTTTAGCGCTTACGAACGTTTTTAGGCAAAAATAAGACTAAAATGTCACATAACAAAAAGTCTACAAATGTTTCATTAAAAAATTATAACAAGTGTAATAAGTAACATATTACGTTAATTTAAAACAAAAATAATGAAACTGCAAAATGTACATGC
>KQ435817.1:1007669-1025509 GCA_001276565.1 Melipona quadrifasciata
CTTCAAAAACATTAATTTATATTGAACATCCGCAGTTTAATTATTATGAATATTATGTAATGGATAATTTTACGTAGATTCTCTTTTACAGATTTTAATCATTAAAATTGCTGTTAAATAATAGTTATTAATCTTAAAATTGGAGCTTGAAATTTGAATAAACACCGAATTTAAGAATTAGTAGTAAATTTTTTTTATAGAAAACATTAATGCAAATTTTGCAGCACTATTGCAAATTTCAGAAAAGCACATCGAACAGACAATTTACCATTAATGTGAAGAATTATAGATACATGCAAACCATTAATCTATTATTTGAAATAAAAAATAACAATTTGATATAACAAATTATTTCCACTAACTTATTATTTTTATTTAAAGAACAACTTGGGAAAAGTAACTTCATCTTGGATCTCCAAGTCAGACCATTTTTTGCACAAAATCTTTGATTTGAGTGAATCCATTGAAAATTATAGTAACAAATAAGGTGAAGGTAAAGTTTGTAAAATAGAATTAAAAACTATTTGCAAAATTATTTGAAGAAACAGATATAAGACAAAATATAAAATGAAATAAGAAATTATATATATTATAATTATATTTAACATACAAATAATTAAATAATTTAGAGAAAAATTACTTTCTCGTTCAAATAAACTAGGGCAGCATTATTTTAAGATCAAACACAAAGTCAAATAAAATATGTCATTTAAATAGTCATTTTTCAAATATTTTATTTGAACGACGCTTGATACAAGCACTTGTTTTTGAAATTCATCAAAAAATTGTCAACAATGATCAATTTTAGTTTTAATGATTAATAACTTTATTTTGAAAAATGTATTCATGTTAGCGAATTATTATTCGATTAATATTATTTTCAAGGAAGCTACAAATGTTTAAGAATTCAATCACTTCATTTACAGGTTACCTTCTGTAAATTAAATTTTCTAACAAAGTTTAAATAAAAATACAATCGTTACGTATGTATATCTTTCCAAAAATATATTGCGATGTTGCAACGTATCAAAGTGAGAGAACACAATCAGAAAAGAGAAGAACTGAATTAATCCAGTTCTTGCTGAAGCTACAAAGATCCAACTCTCGAGTCCGTGGAAAACACCGCGAAATCGGCCCTAAGAACGCACATTAACCTACGTACCGGGAATGAACGGAGGAATTCTCAAGTTTTCCAACATGTGCGAGCGGAGTCGCGAAGAACGGGGCAAAGAGACGAAGGGGAGGGGGTGGAAAAGGTAGGAAGGGGTCCTCGAAGAGAGGGGCGTTCTCTAAGCTGAATAATTCAAGCTCTCATTAGGGCGACAAAAGCACCCTGATGGATAGCTGCTTGGCTCCGTTGCCTGTCGTTTGTATGGGGGAGGAGGAGGAGGGGGAGAGGCGGAGGGGGGGGGGAGGGGGCGCCACACGTATACACATTTCACAGTTCCTGGCCGTGTACGTACACGTAGCAGCCTCTTATCCGGCCCTGGAATATACATACAAGCGCGCAAACATCACGTAGGCTCGACCTCTCCCGACCACTTGCTACATTTCTACGTTCTCCACATCCGTACACCTTCCAGTTTTCTTTTGCCCCGCTTTATCGCTATCAAGAGGTGTTTTCTTTTTATTTGTTCGACTCGGGGGTGTAGACTGGAGTCGCTGTCCAGCAGATGTGAGCCAGGGGCTGATACTTCAGGGACGATACTTCAGCTGCGTCGAGCATTAGGACGAGTAAGATTTCTCGAGTCTTTGATTGAAGTTTGAGTATGCACGTGTGTATATGAGCGTGTGTGTACATTTGCGAGCGGTGGTAGAAGGGTTTAGGGTGAAATGTGAGACGAGATGGTTCCAAGGGTAAGATAACTTGAAACATTGTTCCAATGTGTGAATGGTTGTACTAAAGATGTTAAAAAACGAGAGACACGTGAAACAGTAAGAATTAGGATTTGTCGTATTTGTATAATAAAGATAATTCATAAAAAATTACACGTTTGTTAATTATTTCTATGAGAATCTCAATTTCTTCAGAAAAGAAATACCACAATTTTTACGAGTTACTTGTCACTCGTAATGACAAAGAAAAGGCAATAAAAGTCTAGATCCCACTATACTGTTACAGTTTGTTGTCTTTTTTTTTTTTTTTTTTTTTTTTTTTTTTTTTTTTTTTTTTTTTTTTTTTTTTTTTTTTTTTTTTTCGACTAGCAAAGGCATTTATATATCGCTCGATAAATTCAAAACTTAACAATAACCAAATAAAAAATATAGTTTGCTCCTTGTGTCTAAAAATCTCTATTACAACCACTTGCATCCCAAGACCGTTGCATTCCACCAGTATTCTCTCACTCATTACCACTTATTACAGAGACTTGTTCCCGGGATTGTAAATATCTCTCTTTCTACTATCCTATTTATCTCTCTAACTCTCTCGCCCCCTTTCGGCCCCGTTCCCCAACGTTCTTTCGACTACCTTATATCCTCCACCTGCAGCCTCTTGCTCACCCTTTGTCGCGGCCTCTTTGTTTTATTTCGAATGTTCTTTCATTTCTTAAAAGGTTCTCCGATGATAATTAGCACAATGCGCGGCGGCATTAATTATTACCTGCGCTAATTACCCGAGGATAAATCGCTCTCGGCGAGGGGTAGCCGGCGTTGGCGGCGGATTCGAGGGTCGCCGGGGCGGTTTCGAGGGGTTGGGCGGCTGGCCGAGCTGGCCCATTACCGTTATTGCTGCAACAAACCGTCCAACAACAGCGATAAATACGGGCGAGTAGCTGGCGTTACAAATGTCTCTCTGAGTTATGATTATTTAGCGCGAATGCTGCCGGCCGGATCGTTCGTTGCGGCCTGTAAACCGACCGGTTCCCGTTTCCGCGAGAGTTTATGCGGCCACAGCTTCTGTCGTTGAACATATCTCGCGTTTTTCATTTACGTTCAACCTGCTTCACCTTCTTCTCTGCTCGTTCATTCGGGGGAATTACATCAACCCTTTCGAGACAATACGTCCCAATGTAACTTTCTACATGTCCACTGGGATATATTATTTTTATCGATACAATTGTATGTTTCGCATCATTAATATATATTCGTATTCGTAAACCTAACCTAAACCTACGAAAGTTTGTTTAAAAGTATACGCGAGAATAATAATTATTTCATATCGTACATATGAAAGTACGACTACAAAATAGAAAATGTTCCTATAAACATATGTATCTCTGTAACGTTAAGTCTCTGTTATGTTTCTGTATGCAATCGTTCGTTTTTCATTTATCGAGGAACATAGAAGTTTTTGGTTGGCATTTCGAGCATCTACACAAAATTTAGCATCGCGGTTTCTAGGTGATTCTACATCTTTGAATCGATGGAAATTTGATGAAAGAAATTCAACCGTAAAATTCAAAGTCAAATTTTCTTATTATTCTACTCATCGTGAACATCAATTTTGGAAAAGGAACTACGGGTCACAAACGACTCGTTCTCTCGATAGACAATATTGAAATTATTATTTTTGAGTCCATTATTCCATAGCCGTGATACTATATTCGGACGTAAATGTTTCGAAGAAGTTTATAAACACGCTAAAGCTTTTTGATACGCACAAATAACTCATTATTAATCCACAATAATTCCTGATGTATTGTCTAGTGAGTGTCAGCTTACAACGAGTTGGAGTTTCTCATATGACTATATCACGCATAATGCGTGATGAAGTTTTATGTCCCTATCGCATTCATCTTATCGCGTCATCAAGACTATGCGTTGCGACGTAATTTTTGTCGGCAAATGTTGCGGAAATTGGACCAAGATCTGCAATTTCTTCGAAAGGTGCTCTTCACACGAAAGCAAATTTTCCAATGTTAAATTTCAAAATATTAGAATTTGGGCATATGACAACCTTCGTGCTATGATTCAAGTTTTTAATCAAAATCGTTTTTCACTCAATGTGTAGTAGAAGGAGTTATTAAAGAAAATATTATTGCTTTTTTTACTTCCTCAATTTAACCACTCTAAATTATTTGCGTTTCGTTGGATTATTTTTTATAACTCAATTCAGATGAACAATATCACTTTGTACCATTTCAATGTGAAATTTATTTCACATAATGGGACACCATGGGACAATTTTGTTAGATCTGTGCGTGAATCTTTATCGAAAATGTTTGGTAGCCGATGGATATGGCGCAGACCTGGACCGCATTTTTGGCCGTCTCGTTCTCTAGATCTTATACCTGTCGGTTTCTTTCTCTGGGGAACAATGAAACATATTGTTTATCGGTCAGCACAATCAATAAGATTTGTGCAACAATTAAAATTCGGAAGATGTTACGTACTCAGTCTATATCTAATATCCTTGAGACAGAGTTAGAAAAAATTTGGAAGCATAAGATAAAGACTTTGTTTGTGCAATAATGGCGGTCATATTGAAGCTGGTTTATTATTTAGAGAAGAAATGGTTTCGATCCACGGTTCCTTTTGCAAAACTAACGTGTAGAATACGCTGCAATAATAAAAAAAAATTTAACTTTGAATTCCAATGACAGGATCAATTTTGCGACAACTTTTTACAGAATTTGATTCTATGGCTTCTGTACCGATCCAAAGGTCTTCAAATCACAAGAATCGATAATCATCTAACGAGGTTTATTTCGTACGTGTGCAAAACAGCGTACGAAAAGAATGTAAAGAGTGTGAAGATGGAGAATAAAGCGAACAGACAAAACAAAGGGAAAAGATGAAAGAGAAGTGCTGAGAGAGAGATAAGAAACAAAAAAAGACTAAAGAGTATGCAGACGGCGTAAACAGATAAATCTGTCACGCCGGGAGTTTCGTCACAGATAAAAAATATAAAGGGCGCTCGGTGCGCCGTCTGTGACTCCCGTACTCGACGGCTCTTCGTTGAGAACTCTCCGTTTTAAGCGTTCACGCGGTAATTTTGAAACGAGGAATAAAATATATTGAATTCAAAATGTCCAATAGTGGAATGTCCTTTCGAATTATGATCCTGTGATCGCCAGTCGACGCTTCTAGCAAGAAGCGGACAGAATTTAGATTTATACGCAACGAATTTTAAACGCTTATTAACCGCACGTGAACTTCGTGACAAATGTTCAGTTAAAGTTAACGCGTGAGCAATTATTAATATCTTTAAATGAATTCAAATCGCGGTAGGAACCCGTAATGTAGCGCTTTTCGTAATGAGGCGTTCCGGCGCGAAATAATAAAGAATTCTAGATTTAAATTTATTATTAACTTAAACGTTTACACTTCTTAAATGATTTATGAACTCTACGCGTTATTAAGAGACTTTAACTTTAAAGGATGAAGAGAGGTATAACGAGACAAAGTAGTCACTTTGGACTGTAAAAGATTTGAAATAATCACTATGACTTCCGGATTGTAAAAGATTTTTATTCAGAGTCGGACGGTTCTTTTATACTGTGCACAGTCTATTGTTCTTGGCTGGAGTCATTAGTTTACATTCTTTTGTAGTGACATGATCCCTTTCGCGGAAGTAGATAAGATAATCGGCCTGGTCACAAATCAGACTGAAGGTGACATCTTTTGGCACAAAATAGAACTGAAGAAAGCATAATGGAAAAAATTGAAAAGGGGAAGAAAGCAATGCATAAATGCAAAGCATAAACAATATATATAAATATATAAATCTTGCATCACAGACAGATATGTGAATAGATATAACGTCTTATGGATGTTTATGGGATTTTGTAACTCATGTTACAACACCTGAAATACCGACATTGTAAAAAAGTCATTTGTGACCAGGCCGGTTATCTCATTCACTTCCGCTTGACAAGATAAAGGAATCACGCCACTATAAAAGAATGTAAATTAATAACAACTGACTCAGGAACAATAGATTGCGCACAGTATAAAAGAACCGTCCGACTCTCAATAAAAAAAAGCTCTTAGCTCAAAGTTCTGACAGTCAAGAAGTTTATTTCGTTCCTCTCTCCATCCTTTAAAGTTAAAGTTTCTTAATAACGCGTAGAGTTTGTAAAACGTTTAGGAAGTGCAAACGTTTAATTTAATAATAAATTTTAATTCAGAATTCTTAATTATTTCGCGTCGAAACGCCTCATTACGCAAAGTGCTACATTACGGGTTCCTACCGCGATTTGAATTCAATTAGAGACATTAATAATTGCTCACGCGTTAACTTTAACTGAACATTTGTCACGAAGTTCACGTGCGGTTTATAAGTGTTTAAATTCAGTTGCATACAAATCTAAATTTTGTCCGCTTCTTGGTAGAAGCGTCGACTGGCAATCACAGGACCATAATTCGAAGGACATTTCATAATAAGACATCTTAAATTCAATACATTTCGTTCCTCGTTTCAAAATTACCGCGTGAACGCTTTAAAACGGAGAGTTCTCAACGAAGAACCTTCGAACACGGGATACACAAACGGCGCACCGAGCGCCCTTTATATTTTTTATCAGTGACGAAACTCCCGGCGTGACACATTGGTTTTTTAACGCACTCTGACAATGGTGACTTGAGGAATTACATCAAGTAAAACGATCGAGATTGGTCAAGCACTGAATGCGCCAAGAATATGATTTTTGAAACTCATTGACAAACGACAGTTATCAAACTTTCAATACCGAAATGTAAAGCCAATAACAAACCGAAATCATTTTACTACGTGTATGTCAGAAAGAGCTCTATGCGTGTTTTACGGATATTATATTATTCTATTCGTCGGAACATGCGCCAGAAAAAATGATCTGCTTAAAGCATCACACGTTTTTTAAATTAATTGCATGAAGGTTCCTGCTGCGAAAATTGTTTCACTTATAAAAATATTATTTTATATGATCTAATTCGGCATTTAAAATAAAGAAGAAAAAGATGTATATATATATAAAACATATTTCAAATTCGAAATTATAAGAACAAGATTTTTAATAAATAATTATTTTTAATTGTTTTTATTTAGGACCTTACGTCAGCAATACTGTTGTCCTTAACATTTATTATTGTATCTTTGAATTATTTTTAAACGTAATGTTCATATTTATTATTAGATATTTATTATTCATAGCAAATTATTAGAAGCAACGATATTATTTGCGTAACTTTTTCATTTGGCTTTTTTATATTCAACATATCTCGTCTGTGTCTCCTGATACAAAAAATCAGTTTCTAAAACTATTCCATTTTATATTATGCACATAATTATACACATATTAATTATATATAAAACAAGAGCAAGCAATTAGCAACTAACGTTAAGCCCGATGCAGACAACCGATTTGCTGCAAATCTCCCAGCAGCGATTCCTTTTTAAAATATAATATTCTTTTATCTTTTTCTTTTATATAAAACAGAAGAACTTTGCGTCTCTGTTCTTCCAAAGATCGCCATCCTCAGACCACTCGTCTGCTTAATTCGAACGTCCAAAGCATAAAATCAGTTTCAGTTTAGCCGTCGTACCGTTCGGATATTTGGTAAAGTAGCTCTTATGCGTACCTCATACAAAAATAGTGTTAAGGTTGATGACAACAGTGCAGATTCCGTATCCCAACACAACCATGGATTTACCGATTATCCAATATTATCCTTCTGGTTTTCGGAATAGGTAAGTTCCCTGAATTCAAATCTAACGCAAAACAATCGAAATAAATCCACAAAATCTTGCTCCTACGAGACTTGACTTTCCATTTACCAAAGATCAAGCAATTATCATCCACGCAGTTGATGATATAAATCTCCAGCATGAAAATTAATTGGCTCTAAAGCAATAAAATATATCTTGTAAGCGAAAACGTTAAATTTGAATTTAACATTTACCATTTACTGTCCGTGTATCGCTCACCGGCCACGTTGGACAAAGAGTCAGTTAGAGCGACGACGCATCAGAGGTTCTACGTTTCCTACAAGTCTGCTTATAATCTAAAGAATCTCAAACAACCAATATGTGCATATTTGGACAAACAAGAAACAGTCACGCGCATAACTATCTCGCGTAAATTAATTACCAGCAACAATAAGTATATAAATGTAAGACCAATGTTTAACCCGGGATTGCCCACGTGGGGATCTAATACCTAATTATCTGAGTATTCGTCGGTTTCATATTCCATATCCTTCTGTAAGCATGTTTCATAAATATTTTTCATGTGTATTAAACACATTTTCTTGAAACATTTGCAACAATAGGACTTTGTTTTTATGTCATTTTTTACTGCGTAAATCTATGAAAAAGGTCGAAGATGTTAAGGAAAGCCGAGACGCTGAATGTAAACAACTCATCACGAAGCTAGACGAAACTAGAAAAGATTTGCTAATGGTGGGGGTCTACTAGACCCCCACGTGAGTGTACCTGCACTAAACTGTCACGTGGATAATCTCGGGTTAACTACGACACAAAGAATAATACTTCCCGTCTCTCCAGTCGTCTTTAAAAGGAATAACGTTGAATTATGCTTAGAAATATTTACACTCAAAGCAGGAAGGGCCGATCCAGAATACGTTCACGTGTTAAGCTTTAAAAGCAAAGTATGCATACATGTATAGATCAAAAAAGTACCTTGTATTTTTCTTATCAATTTATTTTTTTGGGCCACGATTTCGGCGTTATCTTCAGATTTTGTAACGCGGCATTACTAGTGAATGAGAATTAAAATCAAAAAATATAGACAGCGTTTGCCAGGTCTGTTTCGAGAATTATTTATTGAATCATTGACTAATAGGATAGACCGGACATCGTATGCTTTTTCCCCACGTTTTGGGGAATACAGTAGTGTATGTCCATAGTCGAAATCGAAAGTTGACAGTTAAGACAATAAATGTTATACCGATACCAGGCACGTACGGCGAATTCCAACATTGTTTACTACATTACCCGATTATAAAGAAACTTAACAATTTAACATTTTTTCAAATTGAATACATTTGAATTATTTTAAACTTAATACATGTCTAAACTAAATAAATAAAACAATAAATTATAATAAAGCAATAATTATCAAATAATTGTAATTAATCTAATTTCTCGAAAATTTATTGAAATTCCTATAGAGTATTTGTTAACATTAGAGTAGTTGTTAACATTAAATCTACTGATACTTCATGCATATTTATTCTTACCGTGACCAGTCCTGGAAAAAAAATAATATTTTTTACACTTTGTTAAGGACAGTCAGACGACGACTTAGTAAATGAAACATGGACCACTATAATTATTGCGAATGTATTCAATTCCTGCGGTAAAATCCTTAATCGAGAGAGAAACGGGAGTAGCTAAAAAAAAAAAAAAAAAATTGACGTACTCTGTCACTTTCTCATCAGAAACTGTTCCATGTGGTGCAGCATGTGAAACAATTTTTGATGTTACAGAGTGGATCAATGAATATGGAAAAGCAGAAAGAATTAGAAAAGATGCTACCGAAGAATCTAATAGAAGAAATTGATAGATTGTTACATGTACAAAAAATTAATGCAACAGAACCAAAAATTGGAAATCATGCAAGATCTACAGATTGATAGATTATTACAATTCAAAATAATTCTTATTTACTCTTACTATTTTTTTCTGTAATATTTCTATCATTATTTATTTTTATTATTTAATGTAATTTAGTATAATTATTAATGTATGTATTAAGGAAATATTCCACTACTTGTGATACTTATGAAAATGAAATAGTCATTTAAGCACTATTATATTATATTATTTGAAATAAAATTTGTCTAACTTTGATCCGAAACAATCATAATGTGCCGAAATATCATATGTCGATCGTTTTGTGTTGTGAGACAATTCAATTTCACGCGGCCGTATCGTAACGTAGCATGGAAATACTTCCAATTTCAAGAATTGGTAGAGATATGCGTTGGTCACTTACGAAATATAAAGTACGATCAGCCATCACAAAGTATGAGGTCACTACAGTATTGCACTGCAACACTATTGACGATAGAAATTAAAATAAAAAAATATGGACGGTGTTGCCGTTTCAGCATCGAAAATTATTTATTGAAATGAATTCGGTGACACATTGTATGTATACACATACAATAATCATAATAAATAAATGTGAATTTAATAACAAGACATTGTTTAAGAAACTCCGTCATTGTACAATGTGTTCTTTCACAAAAGATGAAAAAGATTTTTAATCTCTACGATTTCTTTCTACGATCGAATTTTTTGTACTATTCTGAATAAAAAAATATTGGAGTACAATGTCGAAAAAAGAAAAAAGAAAAATTAATATTTTGAAATGCTTCAAATTTTATACAGGATGTAGTTTTTAAATGAAAACATATTTGCTTTTATTTGTTTTTATGAAGAAAATATTCAAGATAAAGTTGCATTATTTGAAGTCGCACATTCATTGGAAATGGAAAGAATTGTTTTCAAAGTCATTTTTACAATATTTCAATGCAATATTTCAAAGTAAAAGTGATATGGAACTCTAATATTTTTGTTGTGGAGCATAAAAATTAAAGTTTCATCAACTGAATTTCATTCTCACCATTTAATGTAGAAAAATTTTTTTCTGAACAAAGCATTTATGGAAGTTGAATTTCACGTCTAAAGAACATTAGAGATATCTATTACAATTAAGCGAACACAATAATCTGGCATTCATTGTACGAGAATTAATATGAAATAGATTTATAGAATGATTTTGTAAGATAAATTATATGATTGACGTATATTTGAAGGAGTTGCAGTTCGTCTAAATTTTTCGAAAGCTCGCATCGAATTGCTTTTTCAGTCTCTCTCATCGGTTTGTTTGATATACATATATAAGATATGTGTTTGTCCGATATAAAAGAAGCAGCTTCATCTTTTCTAAGAAAGTAGTAGATAGTCTTCGACATGTGTTTATGCTTCTTCTATCACATGGGTGCAATAGTATACTACAGAGTTTCTTTACAATTTTGTCAAAAACTTTAATGACAGATTTTAGCATACTTTATTGAAATTTTATACGAATTCAAAGTGACATTGCTCATTTTCATTCTCTTTCCGATTGCCTTCATCGCGATTGTCATCGTGCAGAATGACAAATGAAAAACGAGGGACAGTTTAGGATTCTGACGAAAGCATAGTTCTAATCTAAAAATTTGACATGGTTGCCACAGTTTTGTTATTCTTGTCTCAGAATATTGGGTATTCGTTCGAATTCGATCAAAATTATCGGATCAGATTCAACTTTGAAATATCAAGCAGTCGCACTTGATAATATTCTACATATTTTTAAAATAATTAAAAATGCAAGTCTTATAACATCGTGGAAAAAATCATGTAACACTTTATTTGAATTCATTTTAAAATATGAAGCTTTTGCTTCGATTTGTTTTTTGAACATATTTCTAGGTTATGTAACAAGTGAGAAATTAAAGAAATTTCTATTCTCGAAAATTGTAAAAATTCAAATGTCAATTAAAAATATTGAGAATTTTTTTTTATGACTGGATCTACTATGATCTAGAAAATTCAAATTTTGTCTTTTTTCAGTATCTTAAAACTTACTGTAAAGAAATTCGATAATATATAGAATCCAAGCAGAAGGAGAAGTATTAACATAAACATAAACGCCGCAGATCGCCAGGAGAAATAAGACTGCAGTCTTATGATAAAGAATGATGATCGGCAGGGGAGATTGAACGAACAATTCAATGCGAGTTCTCGAACGATTTGGATGACTGCAACTCTTTTCAATGTACAATTTTATAAGTATTCCTTACATTGCTGTAGAACTTTTTTTGCCATTGTATTAAATTGTGGTCACTAAGATTAGGATAGGACGAAATGTTAGGATTTCGCGAATTTTTAATTACATTAGCGTATACATTAATAATGTTTATAATATTATAATACACAGAATTTGATGTATTTTTTAATTCTCCAATATCTCAAAAACTAATTGAAGCTAAAATTTTATATTTAAAGTCCTGGCCGCTTTTCTATAGCCCTATTAAATATCACGAGATTCGTCTCTAGGACGAATAACAGCCCAATTAGTTAAATCTCAGTACAAAATAAGGATATTGTTCCAATTGATCCGCTCCTTTGAGATGTTTACTGAATTCGAGAATTTAACTGTTCGGAAGATGATTTTACGATATCTATCTAACGTATAAAAAACAACGAAAGACAGAAAGTGGTATAAAAATTAGGTAAGAATTACAACGGTGACAATGTTTCCCGGTCGGCTGCTATTGCTCGGAGATGTATGTTTATACGTATGAATGAATATACTTGTGCTTATTGAGAGTTGCATTTCATGTGATTTTGTTTACTCTAGACGTTCGAATTAGGCCCTGTGCAGAGACGAGTGGTTTGAGGGCGACGATGCTTTGAAAGAACAGAGACGCAAAATTCTTTTGTTTTATAAAAACAAGGATAATATATCTTTGTTCTTTCAAAAGAATCGCCGTTGTGACGATTTGTCGCAAATTGGTTGCCTACATCGAGCCTATCGTTAGCTGCTAATTGCTTGTTCTCATTTTACAAAATATGTATAATAGATTTCGTAAAATTGAAGGACTTACTTCCCAAACAGAAGCCAAGATTTTATGTTTTTGGAGTTTCATATCTTCTGCCCTTCAAATTTTATTTCGATCGGTGGCCATTTAAAACTAAATAAATATATGGTAGTCAATAACCAATTGCCAAACAAAATAATTTTAGGAAGTAATTTAGTTAGTTAAAAATTATTTTTAAAGCAATGAGGTATAAATAATTATATACCTAACATATGTTAATAAAACATAGATAGATGTATAATGAAATCTTTGTGATGTATAATAGAAAATCGAATGGTTTTTTAGGTATTGATTTTATGTATTGGCATCTGGTGACACAGACGAGGTATATGTATGTATATCTTTTTGTGCTGGAGATGTACAATTGATAGCACTGTAACGGTTATCATCTTATTTAACCAGCTTGTATTATTTTGTCCGACGTAGTTCTCCAATTCACCGTTGTTTAAGCGTAGATTGTGCTAAGAAACTAGTGGTTTTCCTTTTCCTGCCCTGTATTTCAGACCCTGAAACACAAAACCGTGTTAAATATTCGGTCATGGTTTGGTCATATTCTTAAGGCTCTCTCACTCTCTGAAACATGCGGCCATGCACGCGTCGATTTTTCGATTTCGCGAATTGAATTGGCATCAGAGAATGAGACTTCCTAGCATTAGTTGAACAAAGAAAATCCGTTTCGGATTATCCTTGTCGCTACGGCTGTCGATAACGCACAGCGAGCCGATGGAGAATTTTTGCGGTATTTTTGAATAACTGGACTCATAAGAGATTTCGCAATGAAATTTGACATTAATATTTATAAAAAAATATTCCTTTTCAATGGTATACAGTATAATATATTTCATGTTTTGTTTAATCGGTGTTTTATTTCATACAAACAAATTTAACAAATTTTTTTTTTCAACGTCATTTTGGAAGTAATTTAACTTTTAAACAATCCTATGAAGATAAAACTTTTAAGTTTGATATTATGAGCAAAATCGAATAATATGGAATATACACAGATTATATTTACAATTGAAATTCATAAAGTGAATGGAAAGTAATGTTGTAAATAAACAATTTTGTTACCTTTTCCAGAGAAGTTGTGGAGCGGGGAATATATAAGACCAATCAAGAAGTATGGAAGGTTTCCAAAATATTTCATTTACACCTATGAGAGTATTCAGGTTGGGACAACAGTTAGGAAACGATCCCATCCTCTTCTGGAAACTGCCATTGCTTGCACAATAGTTTCGTGTACGCACCTATTCATAACATTGCAATCCTATGGTACCATAGTTTCATCGCACTCGTTTTTTTATATCAGTGTACTGTCTACTGAGTGCTGAAATTACCGCACCCAGGTGAAATTGTGGGCACTGGTGCGTATGTTTAACAGTATGGATACTCAGTTGTGAATGCTGTTCGTAGCTGAAATCAGGAAAAAATTGGAAAAAAAATTATATCTCGCAAATTTCAAAAACAAGCTACAGCAAGCTACGGCAACAAATTTAAACCAAAAAAAAAAGAAGAAGAAGAAGAAGAAGAAGAAAGACGTAATTAATCAAGGCGTAAACATGATAAACATTCATTCACAAATAGGAACGTGGTTGTAAGAAATATTTGCTAGTAACATGTAGAATGTTCTTATCGAAACAGAGAATACCCCGATGAACACTCCTATCAACAAGTCGAAATAGTAAAAAAGCTTCAGACATAGATAAAATTATTAATTTCAAATACCAGACTTGCACTACCAAGAACAGCTCCACTTAACCACGCTTGTCTCTTAAAAACGGTTAACAAAAGTTATGTACAAGTTACAGCTGGGAACAAAATGATTTCTCACATTCACAATTAAACTGAAATCCATACAAAGTTAAAATACTCATACAAACAACGTAATGAGGAAAGAAAGTAAAGATTAATCCAAACGGTCAAAAACTTTTAACAAACTTGATAATAATGCAAGCTACATTGCTACAGCAACAAAGTTAACAAATACAGCTACCACGTAACAACTATTAATAGAAACTCGTTAAAGATAAGTTACAATGGGAAGTGCAATCAAAATAGCAATATAAAACATTATATCGTCTACGATGCTAAACACTCATCAGAAAAATCACACGCAGGATCTACCATATTAACAAGAAACAACATTAAATATCACTTACACGTGATTATCTCCAAACCATAATGGTATCAACAGAAAACTCAAACAGACCAATACAAATGGCAACAATTGGCCTGCAGTAGTTTAGAAAACACCGAATCTGATAGATTTGCTGTAATCAAAGATTTAAGTAAGACGCATATCCAACTTACAAACAAGTATGTACTCGAGCTCTGATCATATGTTCATTATAAATTATAATCAATCCGAATAGAGCCAGCCTCCATTCTATTCAATAACACAACAGAGTAGGAAAAATTCAGGCTACTAATTAATTAAAACTTGAGCTGCAATATCCCTTCAGAAACATCTGAACATATTGAGAATTAACATTTGATTGTTTAACTAAATGATTCAAGAAGCAGCCTGGTCATCCACAATTAAAATTAACAAGTATAGCAACAGCACACTTGGTGATTTGCATACCATAGAAGAAAGAAAAGCGAAAAAGCAATGACAGAAATATGAAACACCTGAATCCAAACGGCAACTAAATATATTTATCAAAGTAACTGAAATAGTTATCCACGAATATTGCAACAAAGAAATAGAATTAGAAATAGAAATAGTATTCATTGAATCTCTCACCCTGGGAAGATACAAATTATAAACTATGGAAGGCAACAAGAAGAATAAAAAGGCTTACAATTTTAAAGACAGGACAACTTTGTGCTAAAACTTCCTCAGAACAAGCT
Organism: Melipona quadrifasciata; assembly: GCA_001276565.1. Classification (NCBI taxonomy): domain Eukaryota; kingdom Metazoa; phylum Arthropoda; class Insecta; order Hymenoptera; family Apidae; genus Melipona; species Melipona quadrifasciata. The sequence goes on from KQ435817.1 coordinate 1,023,057, forward strand.
ATGTCTTTTGCAGTCACTTGTGCATAATTAACAACTACATTGAAGTACAAAAACAAAATAACACAATTCGCAAAACTGTGAAATCCGAAATTAATCAAGCCAAACTAAATCAAAACAAATCAAATCCCCAGTTTCGATATTATTGTAGGAAAAATAATTAAAGAACTGTGCAAAGAACAAATTCATAACAATATTATTTAATGCTACATTTTGAATGTAGCATTTTTCAAGCACATGGAAATTGATTCAAATTATAATTCTGCTGAAACCAGATAAAATATTTATAACTTTTTTTTTATACAGACCTATTTCATCATTATCAGTTTTCTTGAAAATGCTAGAAAAAATATTCCTAGTCAGAATTAGAGATAATCAATAGTAAACAACTAATGCTTAATCATAAATTTGGATTCAGAGATAAACTACTATATTTGAACACATATACAGGCTAACCAACAAAATTATCCATGCTCTGGAAGATAAAAAATACTCGATATGCCTATTCCTGGATATTTTTGCCTTTATGGATAATTAGCCGTGACACATTCTATCAACTACTATACTCCTACCTTACAAAGAGAACATTTATGTAAAAATAAAAGATTTTTTCCCTAGTATAAAATACATAAATGCATGAGTGTCAGAAGGAAGCATGCTTGGATCAGTGGTGTACAATTTATACACTAAATGATTCAAGAATGCTCAATACTCAGTACAATGTATACATTCGCAGTCGATACTGCAATACTTGCAGCACAAGATCACCCAGTGGAAGTAGTACAGATCCTACAAAACCATATAAAAAAAAATTAGAAAAATAACCTTTGGAAACAAAGTAGGTTTGTACGTTCTGCGATCGTTGAACTTGTTATATACCTTGTTATATCTTGTGCGTGTGTTTGTGCGAGCTTGACATATTGCGCGATTGAAAGTATTCTTTCTATTTAATACAGCTCCCTTAACCTAAAACATTCACGAAATCGATTAATCATAGAAAACACTAACTGATAATTAATATCAATCGCGATACGTCACGATTCGATATTTTCTGTGCAAAAATTTACGAACACTGCGATGGATTTTACGAATCCTCTGCACGAAATGTACAATTTACAAATGTAGTTGCCGTGCGATCTTTAGACGAAATAACATGATCACGCAGACTATACCGAAGATTCAGGTTATGTACTCGATTGAACGGACGTAGCAAACACTACAAGCAACACCCGTTGCACTACTTAAATTTGATCGAACTTGTACCCAACGATATGTCTTCTAAACATATTTTCTTTTCTGAATACTATTAAGATATTTTCCCGACTACTGTATCGCACGTACGCGCACTAACCTGCGCATAGCGACGCACTCCGCGCGATCGATCGTAACTGGCTCAACGTATAGAGGGCGTCTAGCGGCGGAGACTTTTCTCGATACAGATATTAGCTTTTGAACTTGTAAAAGCACATCCAAAGCTTCGAAAGGCATCGCTTCTCGGCCTGATGGCTAAGATCAAAGTGTAGTATCTGTTCTTATCAGCTTAATATCTGATACACTCTCCATAGGAGAGTCAGTATATTAACCTGATTTTTGGGACTGGGCGGAGTTTCTGGGGCTCGCTCCTGCTCCGCCGCGGGTCAGCCCGGTATTGCAGTGCCGCTGGGATTGGCCCAATAAACGCTCCCAAGAATCAGAGTACTTTGATCGCGATACGACCCGGAAAACGACCCGGTACCGACCCGGTCCCGACCCGCCGACCCGGTTTCCGCCGCGACTCGGGACCGACTCCGAACCGTTTTCGCGCGCGATCGCGAGTGCCCGGAGTGGAGTAGCCGTCGCCCCGACGCCCGGAAGAAGAGGAAAGTCGAGGAGAGACGAGGAGAGCCGCGGGAGAGACCACCCACTCCCACCCACCCGGAGGAGTCCTGCGAGGCCAGGTGGAGCAGCGGCTCCGGGCGTACGAGGTGAGCGACGGTCGCACCGGTGCTCGCGGAGTTTAAATTTTGTCGGCGGTATTTATTTGTGTATTGTTTTCCGGTCGTGACTTTCAACGGTTTTAACATTTTGTGCCGGGTGAGACGATAACCGCCATCCCGTGTATTCGCGAAAAGTGAGGTTTTTCGCGATAAGTGAGGCTTTTCGCGGAAAATATATATTCGTCGCGTTCAGTGTTCGCTCGGGGAGCTCGTCCCCTGCATATAGTGTCCATATTTATTAAAATAAGTGCGGGGGAGCCGCGAAGAACGGACCTAGGCTCTGCAGAGTTCCCAGCGGACCTGTAAGAAAAAGAAAAGAACATTAGAGAGAAGAAAGAGAAGAGAAAAAGAAGAAAGAAGAAGAAACCGTCCATCAGTCCAATCGCCGTGAAGAGAAGTTCGTCAGGAGGCACATCCACTGCATTTCCGGCCACTGGAGGTGCTGCGGAGACGAAGGAAGGCGTCACGGTGTCCCTGGCG
>KQ435818.1:2285-27285 GCA_001276565.1 Melipona quadrifasciata
GAAATCGTCAAACTCCAAAGTTACAACGGGACTGCGAATTTTCGAAAAGGATTTTCGCTATTTTTTTTTTTTTCGAGAGAAAAACAGCCAGTTCTCGCGTTCTGGGAATTCGGACTAATTTCCAAAACTCTCTCGGGCATCTTTCGAACGACGAAAACCGGTATGGAGAAAGAAAGGGTAGCGAAGGAAACTCTCGTGTTACCAAGGAAGCCAACTCACCAATTGCTTGCTATCTGCTTCGCGGGGTAGTTCGGAGCACGGGAAGCTTCGCTCGGTCTCGCTCGCGCTCGCAAGGGGACGAAGCTGTTGTAGAGAAACGGTAGAGAAGGACTCGAGGATGGATCGACGATAGACTGGTGAATCGACGACGGGCTTCGGGGTGGTTTCCAAGGGACTGCTTCCAGCCGAAAACGCCTGGACGACTCTCGAGCCTCGGCCTGACTCGGCCTGCCTCGAGTCTGCCTGACCCAGTTTCTCTCTCTCGTGCAACCCACGCAACTACCCCCGACCCGCGGCGGGGGTTGTTTTCGCGTGGGCGGAGCTAGAAAGCTCGTCGTATTCGCACCGGGGGTTGAGGGTGGCCAGGTAGGCGTGTCGAGGCTCGGCCAATCGCCGTTTGAACGTCACGCTGACGTCAGAGGGTGTATGTATGACGTATCGTTCGTCGCTCTCGCTTATCTCCGTTCCCTCCAGCCCCGAGAACAGATAGATACGCGAGGGTTCCTCCGCGTGCGGTTTTCACTGGGATGCCTGTGCATCGCCTCTGCTCCCTTCTATGTGTTTACGAATGTACTCCGATGGTACTACTTAGCCGCGAAATCTCCGGCACGCTTGCCCCTTAGCCGAGATACACGCCGGGAGGGACACAGTACCGTGGACGAGTACCAACCTCTCGAGCGTGGTTTCCTTCTCCACGTCTCGTCGTCGAGAACGTCGTGAAACAACTCTGCTCGTGGCCTCCCTCTCGTTTCTCGTTCCACATCGTGGACCGTTGTATCATTGGAAATCCTTCTTTCCTCGGCGAAGAGAGAAAAGTCCACGAAACGAAGAACATATCAGTGCGAATTGCATTCCGAAGCAACGCATTCTTGCGTCGGCAGACTCTCGACCGCGAACGTTCCTAGGTATTCGAATTATTATCCCCTGCTGAAAAAGAAAGTTCGAGTTGGTTACCAATGGAATTAGGCTTCCTAAGAATTCGCGTGCTCGTTCAACTCCTACTCGTGGGGTCCGCGATTCCTGACGTCGCCTGTCCCAACAGTCGGATGAAAAGGACGGCAAGAAATCTGATTGCCGATTTTCTTTCGCGGAAAATGTCGCGACGCATGCGTGCCGCGACTGGAACTTCCGTTCTTCGGCGCGAGGACTTTGTGACGGAAAGGAGACAGAGAGGGAGCGACGGATAGATGCCGAGAGGGTGACAAACAAGGGAGGAAGAGGGAGGAACAGAGAGGGTTAGACGAGGGTGCAGGAGGGGATAGGAAGGACAAAATGGACGGCAGCCAATCGGATGGCAGGACAAAATGGCCGACGAATTTAATCAATACTTCCTCCGTCCTTCGCGAGAGGGTGGAGGACAGGGCAAGACCCAGAAACTTCCAGGGACGTAACAACCCCCGTCGTACGAGCGCACGTAATCGCATCATTGAGGTCGATACACCTTGTCCCTCGTTCGTGCGTTCCTCAGACACCCGTTACATGCGCCGGTGAATATAAGTTTGCCACCTTTGTTAACGATCCTCTTTGTTTCTTCGCTGTAGCTGCTCGCCCCCGCGTAAAATCACCCGTGACGCGCACTCTCAGAATGAGAACGTGCATCGTTGATTTTTACTTGCTCCTTCTCCCGTTTGAAACGTCGTTAATTGGAGTAACGTTACGTAGCTAGGGAGGTTCTCTCGATTATCTTGTTACACCAGGAGTCGAACAAGTCTCGCGAAGACAACGCTTCGAGCGGTAGTTTTATCTGTAAATTGCGCAGATTTTTCCTGCGGTGAAAACGCTTCAGAATTGAATTGTTGCGTGCTCGAGGGAACGATCTACTTTGATCGTGAAATGTTTAAAACATTTCTTTTCGAGGCTTGAAAGGGAATTCAACGAATTGGAACAACGTTTTGGAGCGCGGAGTTAAATGGAACTCGATTACGGCGACATTTGAATATTTTGGAGATACATCAGCGATGTAATTGTATGGAAAATCTGGCTTGGGAAAGGTGCTGGTAGGAGATTCAACAGATTCTCGCGCGCCGGTGTTACTTCGCACAGAAAGTTTAAATTGAAACGATGCAGCCCGAGGCGACCGGGAAAAGAATTCTCCATTGCCCCGGGATGAATTTCTTGATGGTACTATCGGTTCAGGGAATGCAAATTACTTGTGTCCAAGTTCCTTCTTTCGCTCTTCCCCCCGCGGCTGTTTTCCGCGTTTTCTCGCTTCGCCTCCTCGCGAGAGGAGCTCGTTCTCTGATAAGATTGGCGCCATTCTGGATTTCGTTGTTGATTATATGATTTGGAGAAACGTCGACGTAAAATGCGTCGAAATTTTTATGATTCTTCAAGTCCAACAAAAATTAAAACGTCGATATTCATTCGCGCACAAGCGGAATTTTCTTCCTCTAGATTGTCTTAAATCGTCGAAAGTCCCTTTGTTGAGTGTCAAATGAAAAGTCAGTGAAGCGAAACACGGAGATTTCAAAAGCGTAGCATTTGTTAACTCCGTTCCAGCGTGTCAGATTAAAAGAAGGTGAAGGGGAGCTAAACGTGATTCGATAATTCTCGATTGAAAGGATCTGCAAATTTCTTTCGGCGGTAATTTATCTGATCGCCAAGACTAAAATTGAACTAGTTCGAAGGCACGATTGAAACACACGACAAACGATCGATACTCGACATACGCGATAGTACACATCCCCGGTATTCACAAGTGTACGTGTACACGCGAATGGGTTGCGCGTGAATGTGAATATTCATGGTGGCAGAGACAACGAGCTCGTTTGTCTCGTGGAACGAATTTCGAGTTACCTAGATTGAAAACCCGGCGAATTTCGTTCGCGAGTTTATCTCGTTTCGGGAGGAGGTTATTTTTCATTGGGAAGCGTGTTGTTTGCGAAACTGCAAATGCCCGGGGGCTGCTTTCAGGAGAGACTGCCCGATGCCTTCGAAATTGAAAAAATTCAGCTTGCAACGTCGTGCAACCCATTTTTTAAAGGCGAACGTTATTTAATTCTTACTATCTTGCCAACATCTCGCATTTTTCTGTTGCGTCGCCTTTCATTATCGTTATCGGCGTCGTGCCGATACCGTTCCACGGACGAACGTCTGTAATCTTCAAGTTAAAATCACACTTCTCGTGGTGTGTGACAATTTCGCGCCATGTATAGACGCCTACTTGTCGAAGCTTTACGACACGATTGAAATTATTGCACTTTATCACATTGCTTTGTGATCTTTTGTTATGAATGACGATAAGAAACGGAAAAATGTGTTCGTCATCCAGCCAATCCCTGTTTCTTGCAATGCTGTTGGCTACCGCTACTTGCAAACGTAATCGTGATCGATTCGTCTCAATGACGTAACATACAGACACTTCAATTTGTCTTGTTCGCGCGCTAAATCCTCGACTTGATTAGTGCACTCGTGTCTCACTTTTTTTTTTACGAGCGAAAAATAAGAATTGCCTGCGGTGCCTTTATCGGGTATGAAAATCAAGAAATACGTGGAAACGTACGTTACATGTGTTCTTACAGATAATCGGCAGATGTGCACAAGATCGTTTAGAATTCGTCGTTTCACGAAAATGAATGCTTAAAATTTGGACTTGAAAGGTGATCACACCTTTTTTTTTTTTCGAAGGGGGGCCAGTGACCCTTCGAGAAAGAAAACGAACGTGAACGGAAAAGGGGCCGCTGCGTTATCTTTCATTACGCTTCTTGAGTACGTTTGTATGTAATCAGACCGTACCAATTGATACAGCCAGTGATAGTTAGTGCGATACACGCTGTTGGTGATCAAACAGTCGAGGCAGTGGTGTGCATCGCGAAGCTTCGAATCTCACGTTTCATTTCTCGGATCGTCGAAGGTACGTTGTCACTTCTCGTTGGTCTTCGAGGCGCCGTTGCTATCAGAATGAAAATATTGAATCACGCGGAGGATAAAATCGACAACGCTATCGTGGATAATCGTACGATTTTCGATATTCACGTTGCAAGCGCTAGGAAAAATGAATTGCGACATTTTCTCGAAAGAGATTTGTTTTCAAAAGTTCAATTTTTACGAAAATTTACTAATTGGTCGTTTAGAAAATTCCAATCTCTCATTGTGAATTAAAGACACATCATTATATTTTCAAAGAAATAAAAATAGTCCAATATAAGGCGAATGGTCAAATCTCTTCCCGATATCTTCGCCGCGTTCTGCTTTCGATATTGAAAGAGGAAGAGAAGAGGATTCGCGTTCTGATTCGCGAAACAAGTTCACGAAATTCAATTTCTCGACACAAAGGCACGAATCTCCAAACGCCTCGAATTATGAATTTTCATTTATCAGGCCGAAAAACAGCTGGCCTTCCCTTCCATCGCGTTAATTGAAGGAAAAGTTATTCGAGAGAGATTAAAGTTCATCCTCGTAAATCTTCGATTGGGAAAAAGCTCCGGGACAACTTGGGAAATAAAGGCGATTACAAGGGGTCATGGACTCTCGGCGACAATTAGCAGAATTTATAGTAAAGTTTGCCCGTACGAAACTCGAAACGGCGGGTCCAGTTATCGGCACACGGCGCCTAAAACCGATAACGGATACCAAGCCTCTGGTATTACTCTCTCCGCGTGCCAAGCAAACTTGTGGCGATACAGCGTGTCTCGCGATACCTGAATCAATTCCGCCGAAAATAAGAAGTAATCTTTCCCTGGTAATCGCGCGAGTAGGCGCCCCCATTTCGTTTGGAATTGGATTTCGTGCCGTCTCGACGTTCTCGAGAAGTAATTATTTTCAATCTTCGAATCATTGCGAACGCTTTCTTCAAGAGATCGAGGAGTTTCCTGGAAAAACTCACGAGTTAATTTTTAAAATGTTCATTCACCTTACAATATGGATATTTCAGTGTGGAAATTATATATTAGTTTATTAATATATTAGTTACGTAACCGAAAGACGCACTTGTCGAATCGAAAGCTATTTCAACGAAATGCGACAAGTGCAACGCAGAGAACTAATTTCAACTGTAAAAAAAGCGAAAGTCAAATACAATCTTATCGTCTTAATGCATTCTTGGTATTGGTTTCTTTCCGGTCGCGTCGATCGCGAGTCACCCCGTATATATCGGTTCGAGGCATACCGGAGAGCCGAAAGAGAGCTGCAGGAAATTCCCGATTGCCATAACCAATCCCTCCGATGCCTCCTCCGGCGACTATCGGAACGCGGCGAGTTCCTCGTTTGCTTTCCGTATTGATTAGCCATCACTTTCAGATGACGCCTCTACGTCGGTGGGTGTTGCTGGCGTTGCTGTTGGCCGCGGTGGCCGCGCATCCGTTCGAGCACGCATGCGTCCATCTCTGCCGTGCACGGGACACCAGCCCCGAGAAGATCACGGGAGTCTGCCAGCACCAGCAGAAACTCGTCCTTCAGTCCAGCGGTGGCCGGTTCCCGATTCACCGTCTCTTCAGTCTCTGCTTGACCCCGTGTCATGGCTCGTCGGATCGTCTCGTCTTCGACGACAGCCATGCCTGTCGCACGTTCAGGGAGACGCTCGTCCAGTATCACGGTTGTTCCTGCAACGACTACGTAGACCACGAGGGGACGTGGAACGATGAAGAAGATCCTCGGGGAGGCAAGGAATTCGAGGAGGATCGGTCGAGGGAGGTCGGTGAGTCGAAGATGTTGAAGAAAGCCGACGGGGAGCAAGTTCCGGCTGACGTTCGGGGTCAAGGTTTGAAGATCAAAGATCTTCCTGCCACGGAGCTCGAAGCGGTGGAGGGCATGTCGGACGAGGCAGACGTTGAAGATGCTGGTACCGATGACGCGGACAAGGGAGCGAGCAAGGAGGAGTCCGAGGACGTTGCTGCCACCGGCGACGAAGCAAATTCGACGGACGAAACGTCCGTAGATTGGGACCGATGGTGTATGACTCAATGTGACCACGGTAACGGGGGCAGCGCCTGTCACTGTGACTTGATACCGTGAAGAGGAGGTGAAGAACGGCCTACGGAGGGATGAAGAGAAACAGACTCACGAATTCACATATCTCGTAGGTTAGTCGGTGCAACGGTACCGATAGATAGTATAAGGTTAGTCTCTTAGTTGGTCGATAACACCGCGGTAAACCGCGCCTTCGTTCTTTCTTGTTTTCTTAATCTCTACTCGTGCCCTCCGTTAATCCGTTAGGGGAGCTACGACTCGTGTATACAATTCCAATTATCGCGGATCAACGAGATAAAGAGAGAAGTGTCTTTCGTGTCTTTTATCTGAGGATGCTTTCGATCCACTCGTACGTCTTGAACCGATCGATCACCGTCGTGACGCGTCGATCGACGTGTCAGTGGAATGTTTTTCGAAACGATCGCGACCCGCGATTATTGGTCGTTAGGCGGCTTAATTGCTTTCTTAGGCTTAAGAGACTTCTCTAGACGCTAGGTCCGGTTCACGCGCTTAACAGGGAGGAGGGAGCAGGAGCTTAACGTCCAAGGAAACAGCTTTTTATCAGGCCGCAATAGGGGGATCTTTCTTCGAGACGAGAAGGAAGATTTCGTTGCCGCGCGCCACCGACCGTACTTTGCGATAAGAACGACACTTTCTTCGCACGGTTAGGACGAGGCAGCGAAGACACTGTGAGCATCGTTCCGACTCTTGAAGCGTGTGGACGGGACAACGAAGTGCGATGTGTGTATTATGCAATAAACGATATTTATACGTGGCCGCGATGCAACGAACGCGTGCATCCGCGCGTCAATACACGTCTATAAGATTCCTTCTAATTGTAACGAATAGTCTTTTACACGATTTTAACGATAATCACTGTACTTAATCGTTAGGGTTTACATTAGGGTCATGATATTTGTTAAGGGAAAACGAAACAAGAATCCATGTCTTCCAATTTCGTAGTCTCCTGGACACTTCGCGTGTGATCGAGCCTAAAGCATGATCGGATACAACAGGAGAATAGAACAACGCGAGCATGCGAGTAATTGTAGTTTGTTGTTTAAGCGATTATTTTCTTAACGCGACCACGTTCCACTTCGAAGGGAGTCGATGGTGGTTGTTAAACCACGATTCCTCGAATTCCTTGAGGTAAAGCGTGCGTTCGTTTATTTTACATAGTGTGCCGTTTAAAAGAAGAAGAAAAAAAAAACGTTGTGACGCGACAATAAGACGTAGATACTAGTATGCCTGTGCGATGCAAAACTCTGTCTTTCGCGCACTTTCGACACACGCATCCACCTGTTAAAGACATAGAAAATGTAGTTGAAAGATATTCTCGTATGTACTACGTGATTTTGAGTTACAATAAATACAGCGAACAGTAAGAAACTGATTTTTCTCTGTGAGGATCGATCTGCACATCGAAGTAATTCTGTAATTACAGTCGGTAATGCGCGAAAGACTCAACTTCAGCAATTTATTATCTGGGCTACGTATAGTCGTAAGTGAAATAATTGCTTTGTAAATATTTTTACCACATAATCGGAGACTTTATTTAATTGACGATATAATATCGATGAGTCGAAACTTTGGGGTACCAATTTACAAATCTAGGATGTAATCTGTACAATTTAATCGTTGTTAAGATTAATATGGATTCACTGTATTCTGAGATGTACATGTGGTTGCTGCCGGCAAGCAGTCGTGGAATAAAGAAATAGTTAAACTGTATCATGATGACGAATATTACGCTCAAAGGCTCGTAATCGTCGATAAATTTGTAAGCTATTCTGTGTCTTTAGCATATTTTTGTTATTTACGTTTGTGATTGTACATTATGTATATATCGTATAAGCGAACGATATTCGCATTATGTTTTGTCATACGATAAATAAAGAACACTATAACCTGAGCGATACATTTTTGAAACAAATTCTCGTGAAATTTAAGATGTAAGAAATATATTTATAATCCATACTTTCGTTCGATAATCGACAAAATAAATGTAAAAGCAATTTACATCAATTACCTTTGTTTTATCATTCTCTTCTTTATCACTCGTAGAATAATAATCGACATTTATCTACTGTCGATATTTATGCTAGATGCCTACTGTGGGTATTGATCTGTCAGATTATTTGCTGTAGGTATTAGCTGTTAGATTACCTACTGTAGGTATTGATCACGAACGCAAGTTTCGAAAGTTTTATAAAGGACCAGGTTTTTTCTCCATATCTGAATATCAAATTTTACTGTTTCTTCAGTAGATAATGTAGAAAATCATGGATAGAAGTAGAATTCTTCTAATCTTTAATCGATCAAGTAGAACAGTGATACAAATTTTTATCAAAATATTAATTTTCATTTATCTCAATGAAAATATCGCAATGTTTAAAAATATATTAACATTTTTGGACACACGCGTCTTTTTTAAGTCACAGGAATTTTTCAACATTCATAATTTGACGAGGAAAGAAAAACAAAACAGTATTTTTAATAATATTGTGTTAAAAAATTAATAGTGACGTATAATAATGTTGCAGTCTGACGTAGCATTGTTTATTTCGTTTTTTTATATTTATAAAATATCTTCTCTTTCACGAATAGATTCTTATTTCCCTCGGGATAAAAAGTAATCAACGGTGTCTGTAATTCAGTTTTGTACGTGATTACTTGTAACACTGTTCTATAATAGTATTACAGCACATATCTCGACGTGCAGTGCGGTGCCTTATAAAAGCCGAACCTTCTTCCGAAAGCAGCAGATCACGTTCTCCTCTCCAAGAAGACATCTTCCGTCTCGAGGTAACATCGCAGACACAGCTTCGTAAGGAAAAACTTTTCATATTTCTAACATCTTTTTAATTTACGATATAAATTTTCTTCGCATTCTGTTACATGAGAAATCGAAACAGTTGTCTCGTGTTATTTTAGACTCTCTTAAAACATACTGATTCCAATTCTTTGTTTGAAGTTTCACGTAAGTGCTTTCATATCTTTTCATTATTTCTGCCGATTGCGGCCGCGATACAAGGAACTTTAATATTTCGAATCGATACATCCTTAGATGATAAGTTCACTTGCGAGTAATGTGGACCATTTGCGTTTGATAGGGACATTTGTCTTCGGTTCGTTTCTCCGCTATAAAAGCTCCAAGCTTTTGCTTTATTTGCAACATTCGCTGACCAACTACCGTGCAAGTTCTGTCGTTTCCATATTTGTAAGCAAACTGACCGTTTCTATAGAATCTTTGTTCTGTTTCTTTCAAATATTAAACAATTTAGTCCCTATTCTATGTTATTACGTATTATATATTAATCATATATTATATTGTATTCTTCGATTTGTTTTCTGATTTTAAACAGCAAACCAAAAATCATCAAAATGGTGTCTATCCGCCTCGTTTTCACAATCATTGCCGTTCTTTTCGTCCTCGCTGTCACCGTGGACGCTGCCTACAGAAAACCCCCGTTCAACGGTAGCATATTTGGCAAAAGATCCAACACTATCACTGGTAAAATAAATATTTCAAACGTTTCGAATATTTCCAGAACTTTTCAAACTTAAAAAATTTATATTTTATTTCATTTTAACTCTTGTGCTACGACACGAGAGCTTTATTTTTCATTCATCTCCGATTTCACACACGTTACTTTTTCATTCGTTGCATTCACCAAATTTTCCATCATCCATTTCAGCGATATTTCTCACACTTTATTTCGTATCATGATAAAAATCTTAGACTTTATTTCGTATTACAACAAAGTTCCATTATTGTTCTTCCTGGTAATTTCCTGCGAGAAATGATATTACCACGTGTGATGTTCCACAGATTACGAAATCACCAGCCGAGCCATGTCTTCGATCTGCGAAACGGTCAGCGAGACATGCAACGCCTGGCTGGTACGACAGGACTCCAACTAACGATGTTAAACACGCCAGGATTCTAATATAATTGGACACGCCGGATGCTAATATACTTGTTGTTCGATCGCTTCATCAACGTGTAACAGCTAGCCTATGATAACTGTGTTAATGTGTGTTAATTCTACAACCACTCTCTGATGCTTTGAGATTCGTCGCGTCGTCCAAATCACTCGTCCCCTTGTAACCGTGTCGCTTAGATCTCAATTAATCTCACTGTGTACACGTTTCTCATGTAATAAAGTCTGATGGTTCCTAATATCAACTGACATTAATTCAACCTTGATTCGATAATTCTCCACCTTCGTGCAAAGATCCCTTCTTCCCCACGTATTTACGTAAAGATTCTTCTCCCATCGGTTTCACTTAATTTCCAACTTAATTAAATATTTCACGTTTGGAAACTTTTTGTCGTACGAATCTTTTTCCTAGATTTTTTTTTTTTTTTTACAGGACTCGATAACGTTATCTAAAAGTTGAAGATGGATTCAAGATATTCCTTCTGTGCAGAGAGCACTGCGATTTTAAGTTAAATTTGCATAGCGCGAAGAGGTTCAACGAAACTCTTTCCAACATCTGAAATGCAGATCGAACGAATCGATATGGAGAGCACGTTTCATTCACCTGCCGGAATAAGGGTTATGCTTGCGCGTGAACGAGAGGACTTTCACGAAAATAAGCGGGAAAATAATTGCCTGACCGATCGGCGATTCGCTAAAATTAAAAATGCAACAACGTAAAACGCTGAGATCTTGAAGGAAGACGTCCCACAGTGAAATTGAAAGGAAAGTGTCCAACCTCGGAAAATTCTCGTGATTCATTCTCCGACCCACGGGCGTTATGTTCGAACGTGTCGCAGACAAAAATTATTCAGCGACGATCGTTCAACTTGGAATTTATTCGACGAGTGGATAGGGGTGCAACAAGTGTCAGCATCGACTCACGTTCAAATCAACCTGATCGTAATACCTAATTGATCCTAAATCCCTGTATAAATAGGGGGATACCTGACGATTCTGGTTCAATGTGTCGTGACCACGTAAAGGTAAGTGCGCTGGAAAACCGCAGACTTCGCAAGAACGATTCAATTTTCCCCGCTTTGCTCTGGCTTCCTCGGATAGCCTTTCACACGGATACGTATTCACGAATACGGGGGAGGAAGAGTATTTCTTTCGCGCAAAGAACAGTTTCGAAATCCATTTACACTGTCGGTCTACCCCGCGCTACAAAAATTGCCCGTCTATTTTCACGAGAGAAAGGAAAAAGTGGATCGATTTGTCGATTTCTCGAAATTCCCCCGTTCGATCGTTCTTTCTTCTATCTTTACTTTAATTCAGCTTCTTCAATTCTACGATGCATTTTTGTGATTAACAGTCTCTTCATAAATACCGTAAATATATATATATATATAACGTCGAGAGAAAGAGAGAGAGCGAGAGAGAGAGAGAGAGAGAGATATCGAAAAAACGTAAATCTCAAATCTTCAAATTGATAGTAGTTTTCAACGTTGAGCGTGAAGTGGCTAGACTGTGATGGAATGTACACGCGGGGTAGATTTCTCACGCAAGATGATCGTTCAGATGCTACGGCAAACATTCGGGATATTTAAATGCGGCGGAGCTTCGCCGTGCAAACTCTCTTATTCCTTTCGCCCACGGTGCAAGAGTATTCTGTCCACTCCTCTTCGCGATAATGGAAGAAGTCCTAGGAAAAATCGCTCAGTTTCCCCCATACAGTCGTGGAACGCGTGTCGCGTGCATTTCTCTCTCCTCGCTCGTTCCAGACATCGCGATACGACGTTTCGCGGACGACGACGATGGTCCAACTCCCGGGAGTGGACGTAGTCGTTGATAAATAAAGCTGCTCGTTGACGAAATATCACAGTGCTTTGCTTTGATCGAATGATTTTTCACTTGAACGCTTGAACCGATTGGCAGTCGACCGGAAAGCTTGCAGATCAAGGCGACACGAAGATGACGAGTTCGCGAGTTCCAGGATTCTCGCGACGTCTGTTTGTTGGTGGTGAGTTTATTCGTTTATTTATTTTATTTTTTTTTTTCTTCGATTGGAGAGTCACAGCGACGGTGACTGACGGTGAGTTGCCCGAAAATGTTCTAGCTCTTTTGCTTGGCGTTTTGACACTGCTGATTTGTGGGAACGGGTCCAAGGCTGACGAGGTACCGGCATTTTTCTTGAAAATCGCAAAAAATATTCCACGCGTGGGACGCAGCGGATACGACGATTTCCTCAAGTCAAGAAGAAACACTCCTAAGGTCTCAGCCCACGGGAGTGGCGCACAAGTATTGCTAATTGAGATCATTTATCGCAATTTTAAAACATTTTAATCCATTGTATCGAGTGTATCGGTACATTACACGGTAGAATAAGTGGTTCTGATCGGACCTAATTGCTCTAAATGTGAAACCAATGTATCTTTTCTACGTTTTTTAAGACCGAGTCATGGCCATCGTACGCTAGCGACGAACCACTCTCGAGGCCCATAAAAAGACGCGTGATACCGGTTGATGGTAATAAATTAACTTTGCAATAAGTCAGCTTCTTTTGTCGAAGTGTGATCGAACGAAGGTAGGAAAAGAGAATTATTCCCGAAGAAACATTAAGCGGTTCTTTCAACAGATGTATGGGCATGGCAACATTTTCCTCTAGCGATAGAAGGCCCTCGAGAACTCTGGCAAACTTTGGCTGGTTACTCGAAAGACGCGTCGGACGAGTGAGTCTTTAAAAAATTCTTAGAGCAAGAGTTAGATTAATTCTGTTTACTTCCCTCACTCTTCCCTTTTCTTGCAAAAGCGTCGACAACGAAATATGGACACGGAAGAAGAGAACCGGCAACGAGCCCGTGGCTTCGGAGGAGAATTAGCATAAGCGGAGCTACGTGACGGCGTTACGGTGCCAATGGTTGAATATACTTAATGGCTGTTGTCGGTGTAAGGTGTTGGGTAAAATATCGAGAACAATAAACATGTAAATAGGAGATGTAACACTTTCTCTGGAGATCATACTCTCTTCCCTACTTAACGTTAAATCTTTGTCTTGGAATTTTCAGTGCATCCTAATCTCTTCGCGTGTATCACGAAAGCCTTTCATTCGTGTTCATCTTGGTTTAAGTAACGTCGGTCGCAAACGCGATCCCGCACATGTTGCAGAAATTTCATCGCAATTTTCCGCGGGGCTGTTTTTCCTTTTTTTACTTTCGTGTCTTTTTTTTTTTTCTCTCTATCGGTGTTAGTTGCGTTACTTAAGGGTTATCATTACTCGAGAGTGCAATTGCCGACGCCAGTCATGGAACATCGAATAGAGGACAGCATGTAATCCGAAAAATTTCGTTGCCAAATTTTGCTGGCAGATGGTTTCGCGTGTGCCATCGATTGCAGCCCCTTGACAAAAAGAAAACAAAAATAAACGACCGACAGACGCTCGCCGCCTCTGCATGCGAAGCAGTCCGAGAATCGAACTGCGCAGGGTAACATCGATCTCGTAAATACTTCTAAACTAGCGTTGAACTTCATCTCTTGAATTTGGCTGCTTTTAGAAAAATTTCCGCTCTCAGAATTTGGTTCCCGCTGATGAAACTCCTTCGTTTTCAAGATGAACTTTTTCAAAAAAATTCGAAAGACCGTACGTGGTAAGATCTCGTGAAAAACAAAAAAAAAAAAGAATTGAGAGTACGAGTTTGTTTGTAAAATTTAAGATGACAGATTAAAAAGCAAAATTGTGATATTTCTATGAAAAGTCCATCGTACATACGCTTCGCCATGCACGTTGAACATTGGAGCACGGTGTTGCAACAGCGTGCAACATAATGCATATGCCGATTCTGAAAAAGGAATAGGTTAACCGACGCCAGTCCTCGGGAGGATCGTACAATCGCGAAATTGCAGTTTCAGGCGTCCGCTGTCAGTCGTCATGTGGGAAATAATTTTCCTAGACGTTCTGCTTGAAACGTGAGCGTACATGTATGTAAGTGCTTACACGACAACCGACTCTCGCATAATTGTCGATTATCGATCTGGCGTGCGTACGAAATGGCAGAGGAAACGGTCACATAACATCGCGAAGTCTCTTACATCGTATGCAGTCACCGTGAAAAGTGTACAAAATAAAAAGAACCGCCACCCTTTCTTCCGTTTTGTCATTCACTCATTCGATTTGAACGTATTCTCAACTCTGTCTCTCGATTTCTTGTCTTCTTTCAAATTTTTCAACGAAACGAAGATCACACCTTGCAATTTATTAAACTTGAAAAATTTCATTCGCTAACGTGCAAAGCTAGCATGAATTTTTAATTGTATTTTGAATTTTGTTTAACTAGGAATGCATCAAGCCACGATTCTGAACATGGTTTTTCAGTAGAATAATAGTTATGATTATAAAAGGATAAAATCTTTCGGTCAGTTTGTAACACATGTTGAGAGTATAGGTGGAAGGAACAGTCGATATCACTCGAGAAAAGTGCCTTTATTGTCGATAACACATAATCTTCTACAACACTTACTATCAATAAAAATATAGTACGAAATAAATATGTGGGTGTCGTTATTCACATGTCTCAATTCCCGTTCTATTCCATTTTCTGCTTCTTACGTCTCTTATTTTATATTTCACCCCCGCACCCAGTATCTCTGACGCATATTTCTTTTAACCTACAATATTATATATTCCGCTACTAACATTTTTATTCTGCGTTTAATATCAAAGATAAAAATTTCCAGAAGTGCCTACAAATATGTGGGTTTTATGGACTATGAGATTCATTTTGTGGGGCAGAAAATTTCGGATGTGCTCACAAATTAGCTTCGTGGGAAATTCATTTTGCGAGCACTTGGTTAATTTTCTTTTTTAATGATCCAATTGAAAGATGGAATTATCAAGATGTCTAAAATGAGTTGTGCAAATATAGGATAACTGCTGTAGAATCTAAAGAAAGGAATGACGTAAGCTGGAGATTATTGAATATGGGATATGGGAAATACAGTTATGATATATAGAAGTATTGGAGGCAGATTATGATGTGTGGACTACAAGATATGGGATATGTTTGAAAAATAAGATATGGAATGTATTGTGTATGATATGTGATTATCTGAATTGTAAATTGTGAATTGTGAACTGTCGGAATTTGGATAAGGCATATAAATTAGATATACTAGACATAAAATAGGAATTGCAGCGTCCATACGTATTGTATGAGTAAAAGATATCTATATACAATTTGGGGCTGTGGGATATGAAATACATACAGGTAGAAAGAAAATTATAAAATTGGATTTACGTGAAATATGGTGAAAAGTTTAATATATGTTACACAGAATATAAAAAAATTGAGATCCAGAAATGTATTGCATAAATTGTGGGATGAAAGGAAGAGTGTGAAACAAAGAAAGAAAGTATTATAATTTCAAACTACAGAAACACTTATCTGGCTAACCGAATGAATTACCACAATGAGATAAATCTCCTTCCACGACTCTGTTATCATAGGTGGTCAATCGCAGTGAAATATTTCGACAAAAAGTGGAAAAGAATAACGTACGAAATTTGAGCTTGTGAAAACGTCTCCGATAACAGACGCAATTTGTAATTGTAATTTGTTTAAACAAATTGTTCGAACGATATTTTAAGTAAACATTCAGTTTGGTAGATCCATTGAGAGATGGCGCCGTAGGTTTAGAACGCAGCACGAACTTGGCACGTCGGCCGAGAGCTGTCGCCACCAACAGCTCTCGCCAACCAACTCCTCCCTGCCCTCACCTCAATTGCACCGCGAGACAATAAATTGTTGTAATTACAATAATCCTGGTGTTTAAATCAATGCTCGATGTTTACGTGCAGGCGGTCGTGCAACTGGTAATTTTAAATCATTGCCAACAAGCGGTGCTCTCTCGGTGGATCTGTCTCTTTCCTCGTTCCACCGACCGCGATAATTTCCAACGTAATAAACCGGGCCGAACAATGAAACGCTCCCAACCGAAGACCTAGATTCGCTACACGAAACGACACGACACGACACGACACGACACACGATCCCGTCATCGATAGACTGCCGGTACAGCTTTCTAAACATCGGTTAATTACCCCGTGGGCCAGGCCAGAGAGCGCGCGCAATCCTCGAAGAAGCGTTGCTCGGCAGCAGCCGCCGCCGTAATTAAAAGCCGCGCGCGCTCTCCCGGCTGTGTTCCCTCGAACCAACGACCCATACATCTCCGCGTAAACTTTCCAAATAATTATACCGAGTATTATTTAATTCAAGTAATGACTACCGTGGCGAGCCGGCTGCTGCAACAACACTACCGAAACAGAAGAAGTGGTTGCGGAGGCGGCGGCGGAGGCGGTGGAGAGAAGAGAGACGTATCGAGGAGAGGAGAATTCGTCCTGTAGCTTCTCCTCGTACATCTCTCTTACACTTTCTTTCCGTACTTTCTTCTCTCTCTCTCTCTCTCTCTCTCTCTCTCTCTCTCTCCTCCTCTCGCACTCTCGTGCCAACGGATAATTCGCACGTACGACGTTTTCACCTTTTCGTGCGGCTAGGTAACCGCCGCGCGGCGTCGACTTTTTCGCTGAATACCCTCGCGTTTCCGTGAACACCCGTAACAGCGAGGCATCCAACCACCGAACAACCGACTCCCATCGGCATCGGTTGTATTCTCTGGCGCGCGAGATGTTTCCAGGAGGAGAAGACAGAGGAGAGTACTACCTACTACACGGGGACGACGAGAGCAGCACCGCGAACCAGGCCCGGGCTGGTTTGCACGTAGCAATTTACGGAAACCGCACGTAACGCGCGTTCCCCGTCAGCCGGAGGAGGCGGAGAGACGAGGCGAAGTCGACACGAAGCGTTTCCACGGAGTGTTACGTAACGGATCGGCGCTAGATCGCCGGCCAGAGTAACTGTATTTTCGAAGAAGAGGCCTCCTCCGTGGCCGAGGCGAAATCACGAAGCAGAACTTCGCCTCCAGGACCAGGGACGCCGCTCCTCCGGTCAGCCGGGTTTGTCCCGGTCAGACGTCAGGCTTCGACACCGTCGAAAGTTCAAGCTTGAACTCTGCTCTGTCAGTTTTTCGTCAGTTACACGTGAAAAATTTGAAGACGCAAGGGAGAATAGTAAACGTTTCATTAACATTTGGCAAATTACATTGTTGAGAAAGTTGTTGCATTCGAAATTTTTTGTAACTTGTTCAAGCAACAATTCGAAAAAATATGAACTTTCATAAATATATGTAGTCTAATTAGCAGATGCGACGAGTGTTTAATTAAAAAAAAGGAAAAAAAAAATGGGAAAATGTTACGTGTTAAATTATGATACTTGCAGGAAGAAATTGGAAGAATCAAGAGTTAAAAATTTTTCATACTGGTAAAATTTTTTCTTGAAAATGAGTTCTTCTGTCTTTCGAAGAATTGACTAGGAAAAAGATGATGGATTCTGTGGTTTCGTTGCAAATATATTGATAACGCGCCTCGTGTTGAGTTTCTTGTCTGTGTGAATACAGTAGGTGAGAAAAAGCTGTGTATTGATTAGGATAATTGATTAGTTCCATTGAAAATACATAAATTTCTTACAGACAATAGAGACGCCAAGCTGTTGGCAAAAATGATACAGTGTTGCACGTAAATCAGGCGAGTGGCAAAAAATATTTGCTTCTGCTTGAAGATTGATTAGGTATTTGATGCACGCAGAAAACTATATGCTTCGGGTTTGATGTATAATACATAAATTTCTTTGGAGAACAACTTCAGTTTTTCTTCCAATTCAATGATGAAACTTTATAGCATGCCTGATATAATTTTTTTCAAGACGATCAAAGTACACAGAAACCAGATAGGCTAAGGTCGCTAATGAGTGATCGATATTAAAACTTCGTACAAAATACTCGTTTATTTCCTTCCTCCGTAATGCGACAGCTATAATTTTTCTATCATCTCTCGGTATGGACGCAGGTTACGATTACTTGATTCTCATTTCGATTCCACTTTGCAATCAATTCAAATGATCGATAATTATAGCCGTTTCTTTTTAATCGAGGAAACCAAGTGGCAAGTTCATGTTTTTCAAATCTGGATCATCAATCACGTGTTATTGGCAGTGTAAAAAAGATTTTATTCCGCATAAATTTTTGTAGGGGGGAAACTTTGATCTTCAAACTGGTTGTGAAGAAGATTGTTCTTTTAGACTAAGGATCAAAAAATTGTAATTTTTGAGGGACGTTTGAATTTTCGAAAACTATCTTTCTAAAGTGGAGATTTAACGATTTCAAATGCCCAAAATTCATTGTTGTACGAAGTTACAACAGCTTAAATTATCGACCATTTTTTTCGTGGACTGTGCGATACGACAGTGTATCCTCCACTAACAATAAAAACTAACGATCGTAGCAAGCAACTAAATGATCTAGCGTCTGTCGGACGAGGTTTCCTATTTGTAAAATTTCGTGAAAAATCCTGCTCGCGAACGAGTGTTCTCTCCGCGGGGAAAACGATCCAAAGACCGCGAGGAGCGAATCATCGGCAGGTGATCGGCGAGAAGAACCGGAAGAACGTCGAAGCGGAAGTTGCATGGGCGACGGAAACAACGCGCGTGTCCCGCGATCGGTCGTTTAATAACCCTGATTTGCCGTTTATACGGGAGGTCATGGAGAACGGAGCATAGAATGACAGAGATAGAGAGAGTGAGAGAGAGAGAGAGGAGAGGAACGCGGGACAGCGCGGAGGAGGGAAGGGTGGTGGTGATGATGGGATGAGAGGGTGAGCATCGGGATCGCGCGCAACAACCGTACATAATCACGTAATGCGGTTATCATGCCAATTGCGTAAATATTTGAGCCAATTTGTGGCATGCAACGGACTCGCTCTCTCCTCGACCCGTGCTTTACGAGACCGCCGCTCGATCGGCGACCTATTACGAGCAACTTGTTGTTGCTCGCTGTTTGCCATCCTCTGCGAATGCTCTCTCTCTCTCTCTCTCTCTCTCTCTCTCTCTTTCTCTCCTTTGTCCTCTTATTCTTTCTGAGCTTTGCCTCTCCGTCACGCTCACGTACACACCGAGGATAATTCGACCGGTGTCGCCAAACATTTCGACCCACTGGCCTCGGCCACCGCTCGTCGTTACCGTACGAACGATCGACTGGGACCGCGAGACTCTCGTGCGGTGACATTCGCATGCACCAGGGACATGAGAGCGGATCGATCGCTCCACGCGATAAAAGCCTGCTGCTTTAGAAATTAGGGACGAGCGCTCCGGTTTCAGGAGGCTTTCCTTCCGTTGGCCACACGTCACGGAGTTCAGAGGAATTAACCTGGGTCGCGACGCGAATAATTCGATCGGCCAACACATTTTTACAATACAATTACACTGACATCACGAAGGGAAACGACGAAAGAATCATACGTTTGCAATCCGCGAGAGCAGAGAAAATTTTTTTCGATAAAACGGCAGAGCAATTATCTGCGTCGCGTTCTTCAGTTATAAGCTATTTATTGTCCCGATCCGTTGATTCCAGATTTATTTGTGGAAATAAAATTCTACGATCGATCGTAGAAAACGGAGGTTTGTATTTGCATAATAATTATCTGGACATATACGATGGACAGATACGTTAAGAGTACAACTAATGTGTAATAATTAAAAATCAAGCGGGGTTGCAAATTGGTTAATGACAAAGCAGGCTGCGTTACGCGTAACGCTCAATTTACTAATCTCTCAATTTCAGACGGTGAGACTGTCGGACTTCGTTTCCTTCGGGGACGAAGGAAGAGAGTTCTCGAAGTTCTCGTCAATGCTCCGAAACGGAGGATTCCAAAATCACGGGAGCGAAAAAAGACGTTGGCCCGGAGGATGCTGCTGAATTAGAAGACGAACGAGGTGGGACGAGGCAAGCTTTTTCCACAGGGTAATTCGCTGGCAGTAAACGCAGGCCCTGTTTCTGGTTGCTGCATCGTTTCCAACCCTGAGAGAGAGAGAGAGAGAGAGACCCGTTGGCTTTCACTCTGACATTCTGCGTGTGCACTCTCGGCTCGGCCGTGTCTCTGTCCGTGTTGCCGCCTTCTCATCCCCGCAGGTAGAACAGGCGGTCGGCCGTGGATCAATTAGGCGAGTGTACAAGTGTAGGACCTCGTAAACCTGCCGGCTCCACTTCCCTCCAGATACGACTCGTGTGAAAAAAAAGAAAAGAAAGAAGCGAAATCCACGAATCCACCGTTCACGACAAAAACCCTCGACTCGAACGATATCGATAGCTGCCCGTTCGTTTGATCTTGAGAATAAAATTCTTTATACTTTACGTTTATCTTTCGTCTCTATATCTATATTATCTGAGAGGCGTTTTTTGTTTTTTTTTTCTTTTTTTTTCCACGAGAAGATCACGAAGGAGAGAAGAAAACTTAAAATTTCAAGCAATTCGCTGAAAATCCAAAACTGCGCACAGTTCTCGAGAAGGCCGAAGTGTTTGCTTCAAACGAAACGAGCCGTGTCTCGTCGGGCGAACGCAACGTTACAATCGCGAGGCAGCGTTTCGTCATCGTGGACTTCAATCGTCGGTCGGTTCCTCCACCTCCCCCGTCTAGCTGGAACCGCTCGCTCACAATGCGAAGACGGTTTTTGAAGAGGGTTGAAAGGTTATCACGGCCGCGCACAAGGAGGGACGTCGCTTCCTGCGTCTTTTCTGCCGTTCAGAAGCGTGTGAAAAGGTGGCACGAGAATGGGGAGCAGAAAAAGTGGCGAGAAGTCGAGGAGCCTGGAACAGAGGCGCCTTGTCATGCCGTGTAATGACGGCGAGGCAACGCGACGCCCTGTGCGCGCTCCAACGGGAACAGAAACTCGACGAGAGGAACGGCAGCGACAGGAGAATGAGAATAAAAAAAAAAGAAGAGAGAGAGAGAGAGAGAGAGGAAAGAAGAGAGGGGAAAAAAACAATTACCATCCTTTATCTTCCTGCGAACGAAGAGAAAGAGAGCAGCGTGCCAGGTAGTACCGAGAGCAGTCGAGAGAAATAAAAGACGTCCTTGCTACCGTCTCCTCTCTCTCTCTCTCTCTCTCTGTATCTATTCCCTCCCTCTCTTCCTGCTCCCTTTCCTACCCTCCATTTCGTTCCTCTTTCCTTTCCTCCCTCTGCCCCGTCCATTGAATCCAATGTGTCGGCCATTAAAGTGTCGGTCGAAACGAAGCTACCGTGCCGATATTATCCAGCTCTTGGTAATTAATCTCGAGAAAGTCCGAATCTCTTCGGTACGCGTCGTTCGGAAGAACGGAATTGGAATCGTCATCGTCTCGGTTGAGACAGATTCTCTTGGCTCTGCGGCCAAGCTCTTTAGCGACTTTGACCCTTTGAGAACAGGTCGAGCTACTTTTTTTTCATGAAAATCAACGTATAATAAAGGAGCGTCGTAAGTTGAAGGTGAAAATACCGAGAATGAATAAAATCTGAAGTAAAGGAGCACGAGGAATCGTCCTTGGGGGGTTGACAGATCGGTCGATTCGACGCGAAAAGGAGCGTGCCAGAAATTGGCTCGTAATTTACCCGGAGGATCGGAGCACAGACTCTCGGAAGCCGAACGAATGTCTTAATGTCGACCGGCGTCGTAATTTTCACTAGGATCGTGGGCAACGGGTGTCGAAGAAGCGCGTTTCCACAGTGTGAAATCGCGCCTCGAACACAAAAGTCGAGAGGGGGTGGGTGTCGTTCCGCGGAATTTACGTTCGTCCCAAATCGATAAAACCGGACATTAACGAGGCCGTCGAATTCGTCTTGATTGCCGTGCCGAAAGAAACTATCGTCTGGCGTCGTTTTCCTGCCTTTTTGCCCCTCTCTCTCTCTCTCTCTCTTTTATTCTCTCACTCTTTCTTCCATCACGTATCTCGACCGTTTCACGTGAGAAGTGGCACTAACCGTCCAACGAGCGAGGATACCGCCCAAAAAAACGAGCTCTAAAAAAGGAACGTTGCTAGCTTCCTGGAGAACGGAGTGTATCGTATGAAAGGGTTGCCAAGTTGTAGGGTAAGTGTCGAGGGAACAAGTGGAAAGGGGTGGCGGAGGGACCGCAGTCGTAAGGGACACTCGATAAACAGCCCCCCAGCGGCGTGTGTGTTCGCCAGACACAGGCGTTAAATGAAATTAGCACGGCGTTTAGTTAACTTAGCCGGGCCGTTTAGCCCGATCCTTCGGGTTATAAATTATTCTGGAATGACTTGCACCGAAGTGGTTGGTGAACAGAGGTGGTCGCGCGGCGAACGAGCGAGAGAAAGAAGGGAGAAAAGTGGACGAGAGAAGAGCGGCTTGGGTCTGTATCGAAGGGATATAGATTGGAAAGGATAATTTGTTTCCGCCGTGATACTTTCGTTAACTTTGTGACACGAGTGTGGTTGTAACACTGTTGCTCTCGCCTCTTTTTAATAAGAAATCTCTTCTTTTCCTTTACGTATATTTTTATTTGCTCGTTCGTAATGATTCTTCTGCTGCCCGTTGACGAGAAAGTTGTCGCTCTGATATTATTGGAAATGAGAGGATCTTGCTGCCAATGATGGATTCGTGATAGATACAATCTTAGATCGCAAAGCAAATATGCGTGTTTCGTTCTTCTTGGCTCTGTTGTTGACAATTTTCGTTGGTTGAAGTTCACCTAGTGGAGTACAATCGCCTGGAGACTTGGAAATCATTAAGCGGCACAGTGCTTCAGAACCCTTAACCACGGCGACCGTACGGAAGAAAAAGAGCTAGAACCGGGCCGTTGAGAAGGCGTGAAACGTTGGCGCCTGGCGCTCCGGGCAGGAAAAGGGTTCGACGATTCGTAAGAGGTAAATGGAGGCTGTGGAAACTGGACTAACGCGTGATTTCTCGTGTGGCTCGTGACCACGAAATTTCACGTCGGTTCCAGTACTTCGTTTTCGTTCCAAGATCGATCGATCTTCCTCTCGTGCTGAATCGAGTACAAACGAACAAAATAACCAAAGGGAAAAAACTCCATTAGCCAAGTTCGTTCTTTCCTTGCAAATTTATACCGTGAAATGAAACATTACGACCGAAACTTTAAAGGAATAAAATAGTTTTTCAAGATTCGACCGATCTCCTAAATTTCGATTCATCGGAAACTAAATATATAACAAAAGAACACGAAATAAGAGACGAAAATATCGGAGTATGTTGGAAACCTCGGAAGCAATTAGAAACCAGGTCCCTAAATAGAACGAACAAGCGGTGGGGTCTGTGTCTAATCGCGTACCTGTAGCCGGCTTGTTTCACAAACGAGGTTAGGCCTGACTACAAAGGTCGGCCGCTGGCCACGAACCAAAGACCCACCTCGTTTCTATAAAGGACACCGACTGATTCACGCGGTGGCCTCAGCAGCGAATCTTCCGACAGGACACGTCTCTTGCATCAAATATTTACACATTTACGGATCCGTTTGAATCCATCCAAACTCCTTAACGATCTCTATCTCTGTCTCTATCTCCATTGCGAATTGGTTATACAACTGTTTCAACTACAGGTGGCAATGGATCGCGTTAAGGGCTTCCTGGGTCGAGGTGGAATGACTACCTGTGACATTGTCTTTTCATAGTCCTCTTTTTAAGAGGATCTGCCACGCGACAGTGTCATTAAGAAGATTGTAAATCAGAGTCACTGGTTGACAAGGGACGCGAAAAGTGAAAGCCAATTGGAAACGGTATAGATGTTAGGATTTTTAAAATCTTTTTTATTGAAAAGCTTTCTGCGAGAAGGCAGCACGAGGGCTGATAGACTTTCTTTTCTAGAAAATTATTACGAGCCAAAGATTAATTTTGGGAATAATACTAATAGGGGGATCCTATCCAGGAAAGTTCTTGCCGTTCTTTCATGCAAGAAACGTACTTATTCGTCAAATTACGAATCACTTTTATATTTTATAGCTTTTTCTTCTAACTATAGTAACTTATAAATGGCCAATATGATGGATGGGACATAATTTTCCATTCAAGTTCCACTACTTTGTCACGAGTCATCTTTGCCATACAATGGCCAAACAAAACTTTTTTCCTATTTACTGGATGTTTTGTCCGTAACTTTTCCTGAAACCTAACCGCCTATCTAGCATATCACAATAGGCGATAAAGAACAGTTCTTTTCAGTTTTAAAAACTCCTAAATAATTAAATATTTTCGGATGTAAATTTCACCAATTTATCGCGCTAGAATGAAATAGAAGTAGGAGTTATAAGAGAGTGACAAAATTATTCTACAAAGACCGATGTACTCGACCACCGAGGAAGAGTCTCAAACTCTCTGCTCGATGAACGAAAAAAAGAATGAGAGAGAAAGAGAGAGAGAGAGAAAGAGACTGACTTTGGACGGATGTTGAGACGCGTTGGATCAGGCAGAAGGTAACGTTGCCCCGAGGCAACGAGAGTCGTTTTACCAAGAAGTGTTAGGAGATGGCCGCACGGTATAGAAGAGGAATTTCCCGCGAGGCTCGCGTGTCCCGGATTTCAGGATCGGGGGGCCCCCGTGAATCCTGCCGGCGTCCTCGATCCTCTCTCGCTCGAAAAACCCCTCCCTCCAGGGGTTGACTAGCCCGGCTAGAATACGTGGCGAATCACGCGAACCCCGGGGCGACCGAAAGGTTAGCACGGAAACATCAGCTCGCAGATCTTCTTTCTTCCGAGCCTTTGTAGACCGGGGTAGCCTCGAAACTGAATTATGACCGCTGATTACTGTCGTTCGGCCGCGCTCCCCCAACGCTGTTTTATCTCGTTTGCAAACGATCCTGTCGAATATGGTCGAGCGCCGCTTTTTCTCACTACCGGCCGCGATGAAATTCGCGTTTCGCTCGTGTGGCAAGCAAGCAAGATGAAATTTATATTTACACCTGACGATGCGTGCGTGATGTCTGCGGGGAATTTGCAAGTCCTCCGAAGGTTTAGGGACAACTCGATAAAATTCTTCTGTAATAACCTCCCTGCGTTT
>KQ435818.1:27309-71387 GCA_001276565.1 Melipona quadrifasciata
TTATTAGCGGAGGAAATTTTCTTATATAGCGAAATCTTCGAAGTTAAACTAAGTAAATATGTATTAGCTTCTTCGCAGAAAATCGACCGAACTTTTGGCTCGACCTGTATGCAACCGGTAAACGAACGATTTACCAGCGATGAATGACGAAAAAAATGACGCGATGTTCGTCACGACGAAGAAGAATATTCGCGATCATACCGGCTGACACTTACAGTCGTTTCCTAGGATGCAGCTCGTTAATAACGAGCAGCGAAAGTGTCATGAAACGAACGGAACGGAGCAGAAACGCGCGTTTCCGTAATCAATCTCCACTCTGCAGAGGGGTCTGATTACAAGACACGCGAATCGCGCGCGACTCGTAAAATCGAGCCGGGCAATTAAACCGCTGGCCCGGCTAATCGAGATCACGTAGAACGCGCAATTAGCCGAGACGCAAGATGAATTGAGTAATTACATTCGCATTACAAGCCTCACTCACTTGCTACGATATCCTTACGTAGCCTACGTAAAGAGAGTGTGCACGCGTGTGTCTAACGCGAATCCGCGAGGAAAAGAATCGAAAGGGAGAAAGATCGCTTTTCCCCTCCTGTCGGTTTAATCGGCTGCATTAACACTGGCTCGTCATTAGATCGAGAACAAATTTCATCGACGCTTCCAACGGACGTAAGACTCGCACGGGTTGAATTATGGTTTTCTTTCCTATTTTCTTTCCTTTTTTTTTCTTCTTAAGAGTGGTCGAACGGATACCACTATGTGTGATTCACATGAATTTATGTTATGACTGATGTTCGTGTGAAAGGAGTTCCTATCTGTTCGTCGTCGTCTGCAAGTTGGTTTTAACAAATTTTGAAAATTTTCACTTTTGAATTGACGAATAAAGGGTACACCAGTCAAAGACTCGATCATCGATAAATCTCGCGGAGTAAAACTCAGAGAGGTAGTAAAATAAATGTAGCTTCGTCTATAGATACACGCATCTACAGAGCTCCAGTTTGTCAGAGCACGCATCCACTATAGTCGAAAGTTGAGAGAGCACGCGTGTGGATTCCTGCACCGAAAGGATTCGACGACGACGGTGTTTCCAAGTGGCGCCAGGGAAAGGCTCGGAGCTTCCTCAGGCCTCGAAGCATCGTCCGCAGGTTTTCGATGGGGGCAGAAGAGGTAAAAGAAGAACTTGCAAGGCAGAGGCACTGGCGCCGCATGCGGCAGCCTCAAAGGGATCCTCCGCACGCCCATCTGTCTCCGCCCCGCCCCTATTCCCGCGCACCATATACATCATCATGTACGAACACGATGTACCTCCGCTCCAACCCATAGACTCGGGACCTGATACACCGACACCGCGTTAGACTGCGTCACACGTCACCACCATCGTCCACTATTCCCCTGAGTTGCGCCCAACCACGTGCCACTCCCGTTTGCATTCGCACTTTGTTACGCTATTTGCCAAACTTGTTGCCAATTTTCGCTCGTTGTCCCCTTTGTTTACTGTAGCGGATCTCGTCAATCTTCTAGAATCTAGTGGATCTAGAGTTATGGACAGAGAGGAGCTACAAATTGCGAAAGAACGTAGAGAGTTCAGCACAAATAATTTCTGCGTAAAACTCAGTCCACGACTTTCCATCAAAATGATTCGTCCTACGTGTTATTTAGACGTTGGAAATTTTGACATTTCGACACATTGAAATGGGAACACGTCGATGCAAGTTGCAATCACGCGTAAATTTCTAAAAAAAAAAAAAAAAACTGAAGCTAGATCTAACTTATGTCGATCCTTGGCGTCACTTCAATTAGGCAAAGTTGCGAGACGTGAAACTCGATGGATTCGCACAGTTTCCACAATAACATTGGGAGGTAAAAATCGACTAACCCACTACGGCTGTAATTAATCGACTTTTAAGTGCCCCATTAAGGGACCAGCTGCTAGAAAGAATCTAACAGCCACGTGACAGCGATATCTGCTCGATCATCCGGCGACGATCAATCGAGCGCATCCTTACCGAGAGAGTGTGCTCCGGTCCTTTTGCCGGAGCCTGATAGTCGAGGCTCTTACAGCTTACTTAGCGGCGTGGGGCAACAGTGTTTAGTCTGTTGACTAATGAACCTGCGGGTTCCAACCAGCCGGCAGATTGCCTGACTTTCGTTTAAACTCCCGTGGAAAGGGTCAACCGGTGAATCTTGAGTAAGATGGATGCTGCACCATGTTCTCTCTCGTCCTCGATACTCGTCCCTTTCAATTCGATTTCGAACTTTTTCGTTGAAAATACTTTATCCCCCATTATCGTCCTCCGAATGTTAGTTTTTCGTCGCACGAGGGAAGGAAAAAGAAAGAAGGAAAAAGAAAGGAGAGGCAGCACGGATGGAGAAGGAAGGTAGAAACTTTCAGGAAAGCTGCCTTGTATCGCGACGTGGCTTCCATGTAACAGTTTTACAAGGAAGTACCTTCCTTCCGTCCGTCCGTTTGATTGATTAGACAGTAACTAATGAGCCTCGGCTAATTGCTCGCGGTAATATTCGCCAGCAAAAACCAGCCAAAGCACACATAGCTGACCCGTGACTTCCCAAAGATCACAGGACTCCCCACGCCGCTTCCTGGCCACGGCCTTCCGCCCGACCTTCTTCATGCTTACCGCTAATTATTTCGGCTACCCTCTCATCGGCTCTGTCTCTGTCCTTTCCCGAATTGATTCTCCTTTGTTCCCGGTCGCGACTGCGAGGCACTGTCGCTCCACGCGATTTATATACCTATTCTCCTATCTGAAATAATTCATCGTTCGATGATCGATCTGTTTCAACGCCGACGAATATAGCATTCTATTTTTCCATCCGGTGCGAGATTACGAAACGAATAAAATTCATTCAGAATAATCTGATTTCCTCTTTGTCTGGATAAAAATAAGACTATGAAATAAATTCACACTTGAGATTGCACGTGCGCTTGCACGACGAGAGAAACGTTTCTGCAAGCAGAGATAAAGATCACTCGCAACGCTAATGAACATTCCTTTCCACGCGGTTTATCGTGAAATTCACGCGCTACTGTTTTCAAAATCAATCTCGCTCTTTCTCACGTTCTTTCTCGTTCAATCAATCCGAACGGCCGGATAAAATCGAACGAAGCTATCAAAGCCATCGAATTGGATCACTCTTAACGGATCGCCGATATAAATATAGGATCGCGGATATTCGTCGATGGAATAAAAAAACAGGCTAGACCAACTCGACTCCTAGAAATCCCTTCTGGCACCAGACTAGAGATCGCGTAGGGGCCAATTATGTCGAGGGGCGGAAGGTAGGGAGGAATGAAGAAACGGCACAGAGATTCTACGGTTAGGGTCCAATGGGATTAACCCTCCACGCGGTTTCTTCTGCCCTCGACGAATTCCCCCCGCGACGAATCTTCGCGCTTCTTTCCCTTCCTGCCTGCGGCGATTCTCTACACTTGCTGCTGCGTGCCAATCAACTGATACTGCGCAACAATCATGGGCCACCTGATGGGACGTCTTCATACACTGCTAACTGTTGCTGCTCCTTTAATGCTGCTTTTCACTCACTGGCGTTGAAATTATCTCCTCTCCTCAAACAGTTTATTAAACGATCTTTTTAGTGCGAGATCTATCAAAGTGGTCGAAAGTGGATGAAAGGTGTTTGAAGAGGTTTGTGGTAGTAAGTTCCTCGTAATTATACAGTCCACACAAGCTAATGGATTGTATTTATTGAATGTATGAATAGCGTTCGTTCTCGCCGTGGCTCGAATTAGAATATGTCGCGTTACTTAGATCGATCATGCGCGTCATTTCGTTCATTAAAAAAAAACAGCTAAAATGCTGGTAAAACGTCGGCGCGTAATTGTTGAAAATAGTCTGCATTGGGAGCTTTAGAATTGCAACAGCTACATGTGCGAACCCGGCTGTAAAAGCTTTATACATTCGCTACATCGTAATTCAACATTTACTCCATATAGCGGAGATTGATTGGGTCGAAAAATTCAATGGAGCACGTATAAACGAATGTTCCCTTCCCTGGAATTGTGTATCTTTGGCAATCAACCCTAGAATCAAACGCGTTTCACAATGTTGCTACACTTCCATCTGTTCCGCCACATGTTGCGTAATTTTGCGTACTCCGTTCTTTGCAATGAATCTTCGATTCCTCGAAATCGACGGCATCTTTTCCAAAATTCCACGCAGCCCAATTTACTCTGTCCCGAGATCTACCCAGAATCAGCAGCGAAGGGATCCTCGCGATCTTTAGCGCGCAACTGAACGAAGGCAGGGCCGAACGAGGACAAGAGGAGACGTATCGAGATCATGCGGCTCCGCGATGGCGTGACAGCCGAAGGCCAGTTAGGCAGATGCATGGCAACGAGTTGACATCGAGCGCTGCGGGCTAGCGTGGCTAGAAGCACGGCCGCTCTCTTAACACGCACGTTGGCGAGAACACCCCGGTGCCGATTCTCCTGGAAAAGGGAACGAACACGACGACCGAAGAGGCTAGAGGCTCGGTCGTGCGCGAGCGCGTGCACGCACGGACTTAGACGGACACGCACACGACCTGATTGTCGGCCAGTTCTCTCTCTCTCTCTCTCTCCCTCTCTCTTTCTGGTGATGTTGTTCAGCCGCTGCTCGTGTACGTTCAAGTCAGCGTGCACTCCTCCACCATGACACATGGAATAGTAATGAAGGACAGAGATACACGAGGCGGGTTCTTCCTCGGCGACGAAGGGAGTCCAAGCCAACGGTTCGGAGCGTCGTCACGCGAGAACGCAGCCAGCTGACGTTCTCTCCCGATACACTCTCTCCCCTGGAACCTTCTCTTTTCCTCGCGCTCGCGCTCGCCCTTTTCCCGTCATCCATTGTCTTCCTGCTTTTGTGACGCGGCCACCAAGCCACCCCCCCCCTCTCTCTCTCTCTCCCTCGTTGGTTCGAGGACACGGATCGTGTCCAAGGTTTCAACAATTTTTCGCCAATTATTTCAATTCTCTTTGCTCGATCATCGATGTATTATTGCCGGCACAGCGTCAGCCTTAGAGGTAGCGGAATTTAAATTTTAATTATAATTTCCTTCTACTCGCACTTGGGATTTAAAACTGTGGTTTACCAGCCGAAAATTTCGAAGAGCAACGATAATTGGCTACAGATGATAAATATTTTACGAATTCTTCTCAATCGATTATTGATAATTCGTTGCCACCCTCTTCCTCGTCAGGGGTTGAATCGACAGATAATACAGGACGGCACGCGCAGGAGGAAGATTTAAACAAGTTTTCGTAAACTATTTCTATCCATTCTGCTCGATTACTTATTTGCGAAATGGTAACGAAAAACGAAGATATTGCAATGCCACCCTCCCTAGCAGGCACGAGGAAATGGATGAAATGTTCAAACAACTTTGCATGAATTATTCGAGTTTCACTCAAAACTATCGATTTGCAAGGATGCAGTTGCAGTTTAATTTTTCATCAGTTTATAGTTTTACTTGCGCTTTACGTTTTTAGCCTTCTCCCGCTTAATACAAAGAACTTCAGCGAAAATAGTAAATAGAATTTACGCCTTACCCTCGGTTAATACAAATCTGAAATTAAGGTAGAAACCACGCAACGAAGGATCATTTTTCCAGGTTAATTTCAGATCGTCACTTCCTCTGCGGAAGAGCCATTAGATTGAGAAAGGTGGTCTCCACTGTCACTCATCCAGCCTGGCCAAGATCGCCCCTGTAATTATACTGGCCCGTTTCCTACCCTGTCCCCTGCCATTCCACTCCCTTCGTCTTTCCTCCGATACCACTGCGTTATTTTGCTTTCCTCCTTTTCTTTCTTTTCCTCTTCTTCCTCCAAATACGTGGAAAAGGGAGAGCGAGCGGGGCAGATCTCCTCCTCGGTTCAGGTGAATGGACGGCTGAAACAAAAGGACGCCGCGTTTCATCGCGGCCACCGGCCGAGGAAAGTGACGATCGGTTGAGAAACGGGGGTGAAGGAACGTCGGCGTGAAGGGTGTGGTTGCTTCTTCTGGCCAAGAACGTTCCATTCAATGAGAGGTTACAGGTGCCGGCGGATGTTGCTCCCCTTTCCTCGATCGATCTCGTATCGCAACGCGGGAAATCGCCTGGCTGATCTCTCCAGTCGGAACGATTTTCCCGGCCGATCGTTAAAAACTTGTATCCGCCGGGCGAACGAGCTACGTTCAATTTAGAATTCGTCTGGCCCGACGTCGCCTCGCTCATCAGATTCCGCGTTGATTTTAATTTCGTCGATGCATATCGACGCGTTGTAAATTACAAGTTACCCCGTGAATTTCAGCTTGTTAAATAATTTTCTCTTTAAACTGCACTCGACGTTTTTGCATCAAAATAAAAATAAAATAGGAGAAATCTCCATCAATTAATGCCAATCTTCGGAGGGGGGATTCTACAAGCACGACGAAGAGTTTCACTCTCATCGACATTCGCGTCACAAGCGCGCCGTTCATTTCTCCGAGATGCGATCCAGATTTTCGTCCCATCCCTCGACTAACATCCCCTCGCCAGACTCGTTATTTCCCTCCTTGTTTCTCCCCTCAAACATCCGTCCTCGTTTCATCCCTTTCCCGATCTCGCGAAATCCTCGCGGGCAAGAGTCCTCTTTAACCCCGAGCTACAGCGAAACGAGCGCGAAACGAGCGAGTTTTTACCCCGCGACCAGACTCGCGTGACAAGCGTCCACTTCGTTGAACATCGACGAGACAACTGGCTCGACACGGGCGTTCGATCCTCCCCCCGCGGCGTACGTGCTCTTTAAAAGGCGCGGCCTCTTTTGTTTTTCTCGCCGCGAGATCCGGCGCAAAGCTGCGTACACCTCGCCGAGTTGAGCGAAACTGAAATTCTAATGAGCGCCGGATGTTCCAGCGATCTGGTGCACCTGATCTATAATTTCATACCCGCATTATGTACGTCTGTATGCCTGCATGCGCCAGGTATTCGCGCACGGGGGAAAAGATGGCCTCAATACACGCGCGCGAATATTCGCTCGTGCGCATTTCGACGTAGAATGAGTTTGTTTCAACGAGAAACGCTGTAATTCTGCGTGTGACGTCTTCAAGAACGCCTTCTGATCGAGGAGCCTCGGCGGAATCTCCGAGAGAGCGACAAAACCAAAAGATTCGGAGAGCACATTGGTCGAGGACATTGGTCACTCGTTTCGAGAATTATTAATAACAAACCGTCTCGTTTTTATCGCTTTCGTCGCGTTTCAACGTCCTCTCGTTCAACGCTGGCGGAAAACTTTGCTCGAGGAATATTCCAAGGCAAGTGTTCAAGATGGCGGGTTTTTCTGCGAACGCACGAACTTCTGCGTGAATAAGTTTGTCCCGGGCGATGTTTGGGAAGATTTCATAAACACAGCCTCGGTGTTTGAAGTGTCTCGAAGATGGGGGTGGAACGTGGTCAGTGGCTAAATATAGGAAACGATTTCGGACGGGGTAATATCGCGTAGAATACGGTCAAGCACAATGTTTGCAGGCAACGCCCACCCATACTCGTCCGGGCTTTTACTGCCGGAGCAATAAAGAACGAAAATTATGATCGGGCCTTGTCACTGCTTCGGGCGTCGAGGAATATCCCGAGATCCGCCATCGGTCGGTCTCTATACCTCGATCGAAGTTCGCTCGTGCCGTCGTAATCGCGACTGCAAGCAGATCTCTGTCTGGAAGATCTTCGACCTGCGACCGGAAAATTTAGAAACGCGTTACACCTGTCCGTCGAATTTTAATTATTATCTGAAGTTCTCCTCCTCTTTCTTTCGTCGTTTCTAATTTCTGTTTTGTAGGAATAGTTCTCATAAATTTTCTTTAATACTCTAGATGGTTAGTGTCGTCCGCAAAGATAATTCTGATCTCTCAATTCTGTGGTACGCAAACACGCGCGCAGAAGACGCGCGAGAGGAAAGACGATTTTTGTTTTCGCGTGATCGATGGATCACCGACGGGAATGGAAATGAGAAGGAATGGGAAAACAGGCGATCGCGGAAACTGCGAAAGTAGAGGCGAGAGAAAGTTCTCGTTTTGCGAGATGCGAGCGCAATTACACCGGGGCGATAAAAGTGTTACTTCGCGCTGTAATTTAGAAATATTTTTACGTCGTTTTGATTTGACCGAGGAAACGAGAACTGCCGAGTAGAGTAAAACCCGCACTTCTCTGTGTAATTTTCGTCCGCGAGTTTCCACGCTGTCACTGTTTATATTCTACTTTCCACTCGGAGAACGGCTCTGCGCTTCTCCCTTCTTCCCGCCCCCCCTCTCCCTCTCCCTGTCGATAGACATGAAAAACGGAAGGTGTGTCAAGAAACGTCTATCGAACGACATATTCCTTTTCTCGCTTCGTCCCTCGCTCGTTCCATCTAGGTAAGTAGAAATTTCGAAACGTTTCACGCGAAAAATTTTCACGTCGAAGCGCGTCGAAACTTGAAATTGAAATTAAGTGCTCGAAAAATTCCTCGAATGGGAGATTTCTATATTCGTATCCCGAACGCTCCACTCCCTTCGACTATTATAATCTCGTAACTCGTCATTTAAATACCTTCTTGCGAGGCATCCGTTTGATTTTCCACGTTTTAGCATTCCACGATTCTCAGAACGAAGAGACACGTTAAACGAGTCTCCCCATTTTATTCTCGCCGTTATTACACCTCGTCATCGAGCTCGTGAAAAATTTCGGAATTCTCGTCTAGGAGCTGGGAAATTTCGTCCAAATGAACATCTCGGCGACGACGGTTTTTCTCGCTCGACTCGCGGCGAGTTCCAATCTCCAGCGATGTACATTCGAGAGAGAAGCAACAAGGCGTGCTGATTAAGTCAGCTCAATTATCCGTCGATTCTTGGTGTCGCGGGATCCCGCCCCCCCCCCTTTTTTTTTAAAGTAGAAAGTTTCGGTCGGACGGGCGAATCTATCGGCTTTAGGAAAGTTGGCTGGCGGTGGCTGGCCGGAGTCGGAGGCCAGGCAACGGTGAAGCAGAAACGTCGACGCGGGGTCCTCTCGTCGCCTAATTGAATGGCATTTTATTTAGCACAGTTCCCCGCACTCTGGATAGCCGCCATTTACCTCAATTACGTAATTCACCGTACACAACCGACCGCGGCAGCTACCCACCATGGCAGCATTGCATGGTGATGGCCATACCGATCCATGATAGTGGTGGTGGTTGCTTGTGTTGGTGGTGGTGGCGGTGGTGCTGGTGGTGGTCAACTGATGACACGTGTTTGCGCTACCGCCGCCGTGCAATTAGCCCCCCAATGTAATTTCGCGCTGTAAGAGCGTGCCACGCTCTTTTGGCCTAGTACCGTACCTGAGGGCGCATCGGTACCCTCGTATTATCAAGAGGGAAGTGATTTTCTTCGGGAGACGTAGAAAAATTCGATTTTAAGTACTACACCGCCGGCACTCCGATGGTTATTTTTGCATCCGGTTATAACCATCGATCGATGAAACGGATCCTTTAAACGAACACTGGTTATCTTCGAGCCTTTGACCTACTGGTTAAAAATCCTCCTTCAACGTCATTTACTCCCTTTCGCTCCTGCTAAAGAGGGAATGCAGATGCCCGGAGAGTGGCCGTTTACGATCCGAAGATTTTCTGAATCGTTTGTCCGAAATACCTATTTCATACCGACGAATGTTGGTTGTTAACTTTTTTTATTTGATTCAACTTTGTAATTTGTCTATTAAAAAGACCGTAAAATATAAAATCTAAAGGAGCGCAAGATTTCACGCCGTCTTTCACGTAAGATGTATACACGTTGTTTACGTGGAAATCAGTTCTCCCATAGTTTTCCATCTCGATTGGTTATTGTGCAATTAATCTCGCCATTGTCCAGGCAATCGCATCAGGAATAAATATTCGTGTAATTGAAGCATCGAGTAGGTGTGCGTCGCTGGGACGTGATGCAATGTTAATGAACGGGATATTATCCGCCAACTAGTATCATTGCGGGATGAGACACGCTGCAGAGCCGGTAATTGTGCTGCCCAGCGATGCTGATTAGGTGTAATTATCATTCGGCCGAAGAAATGTCCTCGTGTTAGCTGTCATGGCAACACTATCCATCAGGTACTCCGTCTCTGCTCCCGATTCCCACCTCGTTCTTTTTTCCTTTTTTTCTCGTTCCTTCATCTCGCTACGATCGTGATTAAATCCCCTGCGCACTTGTGCATAATTAAAAATTACGATCAGTCGATTACGCGGTTGGCCAAGCTCGCCAGAGTCATCCGTTGCCTAGGAGTTTACCTTAGCGAACAATGGTTCGTTGGAAACGCGCGAGAAAGAAAGAGAGAGGGAGAGAGTGAGAGAAAGAAATTGCCGACGGGGGAGGATGAAAAAAATAACGTCAATTCTGGGAAGACGATTAGGAACGATCAGATAAGGGGGCTGACTGGTGAAGAACGTGTCGTTTCCCAGCCGGCTCGAAGACTTTCGACATAATTAGACGCTTGCTGTCGTCCTGATTTTGTCAGCTTTAATCTCGCCCCGTAACCGGAGCCAATGGCGCCCGGCCCATCTGCAATCGCGAACACTATGCTCGTTCGATGAATATTTCGAGAGATCGCGTTTGATAAAATATCGGGATTCGCGCGATAAAGTGCAAGCTGGTGATTTATGGCAGCATTTTCGACGCGTGAAAAAGTTACGGAATATTTACGGTAAAAGCTCGATCGTTCCCGATATGTAGTAATGCATCAACACGTGAGATCACTTTGTTTTCACACACGAGACAAAAAGATACTTTATTGAGAAGTATTAACTTTATTTTATAAATACCGACGTTGAACAGAAAGAAAAACACTCGAGAAAGAAAGCGAATACGAACAAAGGTTTTTAAATGAGAATGAAAATTTCATCTATAGACAGAAACAAGTATCTATTTTCAAACGACTTGGACAAACTCGCCTGGATTCTCCGACACGGTCGTGAAATTGCAGGTGAAGGAAGATTGTTCGCATAGGAATTAATCGCGGAGACAGAGGAAAGAGACAAAGGTTGTTCGTGGGCGAGCAACTACGCTTCGGATTATCCGCGAACGGGATCTGATCCTTTTCCGCGCCTTCACCTGTCTGCCGTGCCTGCATTCGCACAGATACGATCAGTAAAAAAACGTGGCGCGTTACGAAATTTGCTCGCCGGTTGAATCTTTTTTCTTTCTTTTTTTTCTCCATCGTGTCCGTGTTACAAGCTCCTGCATAGCCGGTGCGAAATTATTCCGATAAAAAATTCTATTACCTATAATGCGACCGCCGCGGCCAGATTAGCATCTCTCGAGGAAAATTTAGGTCATAGGACTCGACGAGTTGTTCCCATGCCTTTCCACACTGTGCAGTTTTCAACGTACGGTTCTAACCGTCTCGCGAAAATTTAGAAAAATGTCAAAATTCAGACAAACGAAAGAAGTGATTTTTAGAGGGTGAAGAATTTGCTTACAACCGTCATTAATTTGGGTATACTATGCAATGGATTCGAGGAAACTTTGCACGTGACCGATCTCAATGAAAAATTAACGTCGAATCGAACGGAAGGCTTCCCGTGAAAAATGGAGCCGAATAATTAGCAATCGACTTGCGTGTACATGAGAACGAGAAAACGTGTCGTTCGAGGTGCTCCACCTCCAACACCGGTCCACTCCTTTCGCGGTGGGTTAGTGGGCGGAGCCAAGGACGTCTGTTGCCAAACTGTCACGTTGACGTTACCGTTCGATTGTCGTTTATTGCGTTGTGCCTTTGCGATTTCTTGTCGTCTAGATGCAACGACAGAGACCAGAAAATCAAAAGAACGTAACAAAC
The DNA here is from genome assembly GCA_001276565.1 of Melipona quadrifasciata. Taxonomy (NCBI): domain Eukaryota; kingdom Metazoa; phylum Arthropoda; class Insecta; order Hymenoptera; family Apidae; genus Melipona; species Melipona quadrifasciata. The sequence goes on from KQ435818.1 coordinate 39,115, forward strand.
ACGATGAAAAATGAATTACACTAGTTAATCCAATTTCTGTCATAAATAATTTTCCCAACTAATTTAACCAAATTCTATCGTTTCAGGATAATTGTAAAATAGAAATCACCAAAAGTCCGAAAAAGAAATGGCAACAGCATTCACTCCGATTCTAACATACTCCGATTCGAACGTAACATAAAGCTACGTGCGATCTTTCGACAGGGGGAATTCACTCGCGTCCCAGATGTCAGAGTCACCCTCAACCCTCGATTTCCGTCGAATTGGCGGTCGATAGAGGAACGAGGGAGTCTCTGGTCGACGCGGCGGGCCGAAACTCCACGCTCCATGCATACAAGCGTCGCTGGTCGGGCCTGGTGTCTCTGGCTTTCTTTGCCGGAGCTGGCTATACCCCCGACGGAGTCTGTCCGGAGTAGTGGCAGCGTAGTACGCGCACGACGAACGAAAAGGTTCCCCGGACAGGTAGAGAAAACACCTCCACGAACGAAGTTGCCCCGAGGGTGTCGGCAGATGGTAGGCGTAGCCGGATTTCGTCACCGCCCACACGGACACCATAATGGCCTCCGTGCAGCCAATCGATCGCCTAGACGTCACAGTCACGAAGTGGGGGAATAGTGAATCGGCCAATCGTGCGTCCCGTTAACGGCCTGCGTGGGCGTGGCCTTGAGTGGCGCCACGACGGCAACTTTCGGAAACCGTGCACCGGGCTCCGGGGAGAGGCTCCGGCTTCATTATGTATCATTATACCGGTCCGCGCCGCGCGGTGTGCACTGCAGTTACTGGGCCAGGCGCGCGTGTGTACTTTTCTCTCTTCGTCGTCTGTCGGTCGTCATCGTCGTCTTCGTCTTCTTCTTCTTCTTCTTCTTCTTTCTTCCTTCGCTAGCCGGCTAGTCGTCGTAACCGTTTTCTCTCGTCGACAACCACCGTTGGCCGAGCCACGATGCTCATCGGTGTCGAATAATCACGGCATACGCGCGTGTGGAAAAAGCACTTGCTGGCTGCCGCTGAACGAGAGCGAGCGTGCGCGCGCGCGCACGCCTCTGTGTCATCGGCGAGACGTACAATTAAATCACGCAGTTCGCGCGAGTGTACTGCCGCACCAGGACCACAGCTCCGGTCGAGAGATTACCGGGTCCCCGTCGGAGAAGCCGCAGCAAATTTCCACAGCGTTGATCCTCGGATATCCAAAGTGTTTTCGCTTCGAAAACTCCGAGAGGACCGTCGTATCCCGCGGATTTCCGCTCGGTATCGCGACGTATCCCTGCGGTGGTGCACGATCAACACGTGATTAACAGTGACGATTGTTCGAACGGTGTTGGAAGGGAGGCGCGAAAGCGCGCTCCGTCGCGCAGTGAGAAGAACCATCGGTCCAATGGTCGATTCAGCTGATCGCGAAACACGTTACGTTACGTTAGATTAACGTAACGCAACGCTGACGCGTTCTACGGCTGTTGCGAAACTACCTGTGCTTGACTTTGGTGAATCTTCTCGACCACGTATCAAATTGGATATTCAGTTCTGTGGAGGCTACGCGGGTGAAGTGCTTAGTGATCCAACTGTAACCGATCTAACTCAGACTACCCGACCAAGGATTCGGCAACAGTGCATCGATGCAACACGACGAGAGAAACAATTGACCAGATCCAGCGACTAATTCGTACTACAATTTGTTTCAAAGTGACAGTGAAAATCACCCGAATCAACAACCGATCGTCTCGATAAAGAGAGAGGGAGAGAGAGAGAGAGAGAGAGAGAGAGAGAGAGAGAGAGAGAGTCAAAGATATCCAAATGTCGCCTCTTCGTACGGAATTATTATCGTGTCCTTAGTCGGACCAGTCGATCCAGCAGTGACCGGTCGCGAATCGTGAAACAGAGGCCCCAAGATTCGGGCCCCGTACGGTGTTCGCGCGACGGCGGCGGCGACGACGTCGTCGGCGAGTTTGTCCGCGAGAACCGTAGGCTGTGGCGGCGGCATCGACGTCGCGACTAAGGTGGAGCGTCCGGGCAGCACGACGACGCTCAACTTCACGGACCTGGGGAGCCCATTCGGGGCGGGCGACCCCTGTCCGTCTAGTACCCCGACCCCGAACAGCATGTCGGGAGGCGGTGGACCGTCCGGAGGCGGCGGTGCCGGCGGCGGCGGTGGCGCGGGTGCCGCGGGCGCTGGTTCCGACATGGAACAGCATCTTCATCACACGGGGTTGGGCTCGGTGACGCCTGGACCACCCGGTGGTAACGGCGGCGACAGCACCACCTCGAGCACGCCGGTCTCGCAAAGCGGCAAATCGGCGTTCATCGAGCTGCAGCACAACAACCTGTACAATCCCGCCAGTCTCCGCGGCGGTTATCCCGGAGGACACAATGTGCCCGGTGCTCATCAGTTCTCGCATCAGGTCGGCGCGCTAAGTCACCAAACGTCCGGGCCGGGCAGCGGGAATCAGCAACACGCGGACGCGGGATTCCCCAGTCCTAGGTCGGCGCTAGCCGGATATCCGTTCGCGCCCATGCACCAGCACAACGCCTATGGATATCACCTGGGATCGTACGCGCCTCAATGCCCCTCGCCGCCCAAGGACGGTGAGTACCCCAACTGTATGTATTCGCAGACTTTTTTATTCCTACTAATATAGAATAGAGAGATAGTCGACCTAGATCTGCTCCTCGCTCTCGGGAAATCGGTGCCGATCCGGTAAACCCAGAGACGATTCTCTGTCTAGAGAATCTAGCGGATGATTCCGCAATCCTGTTTCGTTGCCGTTTTCGAAGTTACCTCGCTCTAGAGTGCTGATTTCCGCGGGACGAGGAGGCTGTCGGAAGGTTCACGGCGAAGATCGCCGCGGTATTTTCTGATAATCGTACACGGGGGATATAGTTTAAATTGACACAGTTTAAATTCACCGTGAACCTTCAAATATCTTTCAAAGTATCGAAACGACCGAGATTAAGATCTGTAGTTCCTTAAATAATGTAGTAAGCAAAATATCGAGAACACTCTAAAGAACCATCGTGTCAGCCGTATAACCATCGCTGTTGATGTATCCGACGATACATCGAGTTCCTCCGAGCATGATACTCCTTCACTCCCCGAGAGTCGGATGGTCTGATCCCGCCGGTAGTATTCCACTTAATGCGCGCTACACTCGCGCGTCTCCCGCGACGTCGATTCGGTACATTCGTCACAGTTCCAATACATAATTTATCGATACTCATACATAGAAACGACGGTGCAAGTGTTTTCAACAGAAGTCGGCTGTTCCATTATCTAATCTCGCAACGTTTTCCATTTGGGTCACGGAACGTTTCTCTCGCTGGGTCGGCATCACGATCGCGCGAACGCGTGGCGATTGAAATCGCGAAGCTGTTGCTCTTGCTCGTCGTCGGCGAGCCTCGTCGATTTCGCCCGTGGTATGGCCAGGCGCTCGACGAAAAAAGAAACGAAAACGGAAGAGAGGATCTAGAGTAGCAGGTAGTGGCTCCGGTCGACGGCCTGGACAGGCACAATAACGTCGAGAAGCGGAATAAGATATACGACTAGGAAAAAGATCCTCTCGAGATCCGAAAAAGTCCCGCAAAGCGGCTAACGAACGAAACGAAAAGCCTCCTCGGCCTGAATGAGAATAGTCGCGGCCTACCTCTGTCCACGAGGAACACCGCTAGATATTCAAACAACCAGACACGCAACTGTTCCTCGTTTCTTTTCGCATCTTCCTCGCTTTCTCTGCCATTTCTTCCTCGGTGTCTCTTCGTGTCGCGATATTTTCACCACGTACGACTGGACGCAGTTGGCTAAATTCAGACAAACGTGCGTCAAGTCTTTAGTTCATCTATTTGTTGGCTCCTTTTTTTCAGTTTACATCAATGTATATTATATATATATCACTCCTTTGTGTTTCTTCATCTTCATCTCCTTCTTCTCATTGGCAACAATCTTTCATCTTGCACTCAAGGATAGTTACTTGTCGTCAAAATACATACAACAGAAATTGATTTTCGTTAGCATCGTTTATGTAAATGCGAACAATTAAATACGAACAGCTAGATACGACACGTTCGTTTTTTTCATTTCTTCGTAGGTAGATATTTTCCTCGTCAACTTTTTTTTCCACTCCGTATCGATGTTGCGACGTCTTGTCTCCCACCAAGTTATTTATGTATTTTCCACTTCGCGTTTGGAGCGAAGGGAAAAGTTCGCGAGACGTTTTAAATGCTTTCTATCAACGCGAGCGGAAACTTCCTTGCAAACCAACTGTGCCTTCTAACTTTTCCCGGGATTTTCCGTTCCGAGTGTAAAAATATTTAACGCGAGACAGTGCCACCTATGGATTGCAGAATGTGCGCGTGTGAGAGGAGAAGAAATATTAACAATTTTGCCAACAAGTTCGCGCAATTTTTTGTGTTATTATGACAAGTGAAACGGATAAACAAGTGGAACGGCATCGATCGCTCGCTAATTAACCTTGTTGTTGCAACGATGCAGGGGAAAAAAGAACAACATGTTTGCGACGTCTTTAGAATCGCTGGGAATACGTACGAGTGTCGCTGATGAAGCTGTCAGCCGCGAATCGACGGACACGAGGCAACGATATCCCAGGCCGCCGTCGATAGAGACGTGTAATATTCTATTCTTTACGGAGAGAGAGAGAGAGAGAGAGAGAAAGACTCGACGGCGTTCGCGACACGGAAGTCGCGCGATAAAAATCCTAAATTAATTGGAGTGGAATTCGCACGAGTTCTTTCTTTTCCTACCCGCGGCAACGCCGCTATAAGTTTCTGTTCCCTTAAGGGGACAGTCGACAACCCCCTGCGTACCCTTTCCGCCGCGTAAATTAATAATGACCGGCGTTCTTCTTCCTTTCCACCTGTCTTTTACCCCCGTGAACGCGCAACGTTCCAACGTTTCTGCATTATGGAAAACCGCGGCAGGTTCTCGCTTTGGCACCACCCCTTCGGGTTAGTTCGAGGCACCGGCGTACCGGTTGTAGGTAATCTTAGGCGAGTTTGTCGAAAATTGCTAGGAAAATAGGGGAAAAAAGAGGAAGAGGAAGAAGAGGGAAAAAGGGTATACGACGAGGAAACGTATGAAAAAAAAAAGGATATCTCTCGTCCCCTCCGAGATATTCCAAAGTTGCACGGAACGATCGGGGGCTTCGACTCTCGGCAATTTCCCCTCTCCCTTCGTTCCTTTCCCATCGAGAAAAAAGAAACCGTGAATGCTTGACCATCGACGACGATCGGAAGGAACAAACGCGTTTTCCAAGGGTCTGCCCGATCCCTCGGAATGGACGAGCGCGACGCGCACTCACGAATGGGTTGCACGATTCCGCGGAATCGTTCTGATTATAGGTCATTTTCTCTCATTAGGATGACAATTTCTTCGTGCTCGGTTTTCATGAGCCATTAGAACGGGTCCCCAGGACAGAGCTATGACGAGTTTCGTTCGCGTAAGAACTGGATTAGCCGGCTAAGAAATTTCACTCGATAGAAAGAGTCCGTCTCCCATTCCCTCCCGTTTTTCCCACTGACGAGCGACGCGATGAATCGCGATCATCGTGTCGTAACGTTACGTCGATCTAGTTTCGCTAAATGGCGGTTACGATAATCCACAATTGATTTATTCGAGCGGTCGCGACGTGTTGTTGCGTCGATTATCGATCTCTCGCGCATTATTCAATCGTCGAGCGCTTTTCTTTTCCTTCTCCCCGAGAGCCATTTGCCATTTTCTTTTCCCGCTTTTTGCCCCGGCGTTGCATTCTACAACTAAAAAAAAGGCGCGCGAGTTCTTCCGCGTGGTAGCGCGAGATTCGTCGTAATTGTACCAACGGTAATTGGTTAATTCGAACGTATCGTGTGCCGATCGTCGGTGATTAATCGCGTTACAAATAAGCTCGTTTACGCTCGTGCGACAAATTGCGACGAAAGAATTTGCTCTTTGTTGTTCGTTTCATCCTGCCGCGGGTTCAGGCACGAGACCCCGATGAAAGCGATTGAATTAATTAAATAATAAATAATCGTTTTAGAATCGCGATCGCGAGTTAATTACCAAGGAGCACGCCATTGTTTGCACATCCTCCTCGGGGCTCCTGGCCACCTGCCGCGTGTCGCTCCTTTCAATTACCTTTCTGACAAAATACCCGACACCTCCGATTTAATGCCTCTCTCAAACAGAGCCTGGAAAGGACGGGGAAAATATTTGCAATGTTTGAAATATTCTCGGTCGGACTTGGCAAAATTTCTCTCGTTCGACGCTCCGACTCGAATCGCCTTTAACATTTCGCACCAAACGATTTCTTGAAGCGGAACGAGTTGCTCGTTCTTTGCATTTTCACAAAATTGATTTCGATTTTTCATTTAACCATCGTACAATGTTCCTTCTTGTCGTATCAACGTACAAATCACTATTTGTTACGTGTTTTATGCGATCAAACAACTGTCTTTGCACTCTCTTGAGTATTACTCTCGCGAACGTTCGGCTTGAAAAAAGAAAGAAATAGAAATTTCGACATCTCTCCAAACTACTTTTCTTTCGAAAAATTAAAGAAACGTAGCCACGAAGGATCAACAAAGTCATCCGACCACTCATCAACGAGAAGAAGAGACAATGATCGCGCGTTGTGTACACAATCGCGTACCATCGTTCGATTTCACACTCGACGATGCGCAAACAGTGTATCCTTAGGTGGTAGACCGTGTATTAGCGAGCAATCTCATTGCGACGAAAGAACCAGCCATTATCGTAGTTGCTGGTCGTGCCTCTTCTTCGTTTGCTCCGTTGCTTTGTCATCGACTAGTACACGTCCAGTCGCAACGGAGCAAACAGTCCCCGGGGACCAGAATCCAATTAGCGTGGCTACCTTTACCCTACATTAGTCACTGAACCTAGTCAGCGGTTCGAAGACAATGCGTTCCTCGAACCGAAGAGAGTTCCAGACCTACGGCGACGGTGATGGATTAGGTATTAAACGGTTGTTTTCACAAGGATTAGGAACACACCGACCTGGAACACGCCTCGATCGGCCGACAGATCTCCAAAGAAGGGACTTGAAGTCTTGGCTGCTGGCAACTCGGACGATGGAACTGCTTCTTCTTCCTCGTCGTCGTCTTCTGAATCTTCTCCTTCGCAGGGTCTTCGAAGATTTTGCACGGAAGTCGTGTTTTCTCTGGCGTAGATACATCCGTAGATATCGTGCGGCTGCCACTCAACCGGATCCTGGTTCGTCCCCCAGCTGACAATGAGAAAAGTAGGGTTCGAATGGTCGTCACGCAAAGTGCACTGGCCGCGGCTAGCTGCTGCGATCCACTACGATAAACTATTCGTCTCTAACTTGGCTGTCTGTTTCTTCCACTCGTGCAACAATCGTTTGGTGGATCCCACTGACAGGATTAAAGCTTGGTGCGACAGAAGAGACGTCGTCGCGATTCGATAGCGTCAGTTTCGACAGATTTATTTTTTCGAACAGCTGGATCGCATGGTCGTGCGCATTGCGTTATTAGACTCGAATGTGTCGGAAAGCAATGCGCGTATTTTTCAATATTTAATTTTTCGAACGAATCGTTTATAGTTCCCAATATAAGAGTAAATTCCCGTTCCAAAATGAGTACTGCTGATTTTGTTGAAATTATTCAGACAATCGGCATCGACTTTCAAAGTCGTTGCAAATAATTATAATGTTTAGCTAAAGGTACAAATCGTTAAGAATCGCGCGAAATCGTTGCTGGATAAGATCGAGATGTCGTCAGACGTCAAATCTGAAATCACGCGTCGTCGCCCGGGTGAAATCGCGAATAAGCCGCTCGTGTGCAGCCAGATTTAGCGCGATTCCTCCGCGGTCCGTGACTAACCGATTTTTCGCAGAAACGTTGCGCGGAATCGTTGATCGTCGGCGAAACATTCGAGGCGCTGCTCTTCCTCCCGATGAAACGCGCATTAATTATAACACGGTTGCTTTCCTACCTGCATCACGGCGATACATACATAGGACGCTAAATTGCCGCTTGGTCGACGATTATTCCCTGTTGAAATAACAGGCGATCGCGGATCGATCGATCGCGTACACGCGAAAATCGGGAAGGGAACGCACGACCATTCGCAAATGAGCCGCGCGAATTACGCTAAAGTAGTAGTTTCACCGCGACCGGAGCGGTTTTCAGCGACCGCTTTGCATACACTGGCAACGTGTAATGACTCCTCTCGCGAGCCCTCGCGAACGCGCGCGCATTCCTCCGAGAAAGAAATTTATCGTAAAACCGTCCTTCGTCTCTTTCGGTCTCTCTCGCGGTACGCTTCTGCATCATACCGTTGCATCGCGGTTCTGACGTATTTAGGCGAATTTTTACGAAGATTGATTCCAAGTAGAGAAGATTGAAAAGAAATTTCTCTCGTAATCGATCGAGGCACAATTCCTTCCAACGAAAACGTAACAGCCGAACGTCAAAGCAGCAGCGAATGCTCGCATGAAAATGCACGGAGATAACGAAACGGCCATTATTCCTATTCGGAGTGAGGCGATATAATAGGTGACACGATGGCTCCGCCGACCCGGCATGATAAAACCGATAAAGCACCGAATAAGCGTTATCACGTTCAAACCTGACGGGAAATCGTGTAGGTTAATGTATACGATGATACCGGTCACGATAGCGCAAAAAACGTGTCGTTAAACGAAGGACACCGCCTTCTGGAAGAATCCTTCGCCCTGATCCAAGGATCCTTCCAACACGCGACTGCGCATGTCGTCAATATCCCGGTAACTACGGCAGGCATTAGGTAAAAATCGGCCACACAGCCGCAGGGGTCGCTTGTTAATATCTGCCATTTTACGCGTAATCAGAATCCCCGTGTCGTTTCGCGATCGATCTTGAAACTCGTTGATCCACAGGTCAGGCCTCCACGCCTCCGTTGCTGGTGACACGGCCAGCAATAAATCATGCGTGCATACACGCGCACACGCGAATCGTATCGTATGCATATCCAAATCGTATGCGGATCGTGTGCTGTAAATTTCATAAACGAGAAAGATAGTGAGTAGTACGCGCTTGGTAGTTAAAAATTTCGAATTACTAATTCAAAAGCCCGTGTAATTACGATAATTCTTCGTTGTCAGCGACGCCGAACGTCTTCGTTCTGTTTTCACCCGGCTCGAAGGAAGCTACGAAACGTCGATTTTTGCGAGGGGGTGAATTTTCCACGGTGACGTTTCCTCGATCCGCGCTACGCTAGATGGAAAATGACAAGGTGGCTGGCCTGTTTGAACTTCTAAATGACTATGTTACCGTTCAAGGATTCACACCGCGCGCCGTATTACGCTACATTGTAATTAGGGTATAAACATAATGGCGCGATCGTACGTACGATAGGGTTCGCGCGGTCTGGCACGATGCGTTTATTTAGTCGGTGCGTAATTATTCGATGATTAATTTATAACAATTTTTTTTAATTAATTACACCACGGTTAGCACTCCGATATTGTTCGACCGCGATAGCGATCACACGCGGCAAATTACACCGCGATTAATCATGATTTATCGCGGCTACCTACGCCCGAACCTTTGTCGCGATCTTCGACAAGCCTATCATCCTTCTCTTCGATCCAACGTTCGACTAATTTCTCTTTCTTTCTCTTTTTTTCTTTTTTTCTTTTACACACACACGTTTTGTAAACGGTTCGTTTCCGATTCAGCAAATTGACAACAGTTCGCGTTATCAGTCTGAAATTCGTGACTCGAGTCGCTTGAAATTACACGGTTCGCCGTTCGATTCGATTCGAAACGAGCTTCGTTTTAGGTTTCCGTTTAAATTTCTCTTTAGTTCGTACACGACCGGTGACGAGGATTCTGAAAGTTGATGTTAGGGTGGTGCATGTTCGCAGACCTCTCGCCATTGGGTGACAAGGGTGGCAGCCTGGTGGACGAGTTGGGCGGCGGTGGCGGCGGTTCCTTGAGGAACGGCAAAGGCAAGAAGATGAGGAAACCACGGACGATCTACAGCAGCCTGCAGTTGCAACAGCTCAACAGGCGGTTCCAGAGAACGCAATACCTCGCACTACCAGAAAGGGCGGAGCTCGCCGCCAGTCTCGGACTAACGCAAACACAGGTCAGTTTCCTTTTCTCTTCTTTCTCCCCAATATTCTCGTCGCATCCAAAGTTTCTTTAACTCTTCCTTCCTTCTTTTCCGCGATCAATCCTCGTTCCTCTCTCACGAAAGTACCAATCTGAACGACGTACGGTGTTCTCACGTGCACCTCGTCGTCGTCGATGGGACGATGAACGTTCCGCTCCTCACGCGAATCAACGCGAGGTGTCTTACGCCGTTCCGCGACTCTTTACGCCTTGGAATCCACTGTCTTTTCTCGCCTTATCTCCCACCAATTAAACGCAGTTCCTATAAAAATTTCATTCGGTACGCGCGGTTCAACTTTGTACGCTGTTTCTAAATTCCTCCGAGAGGAATCACAACATCAATCTGGTGTTGCGTTCGAGTGGAATCAAATTGCAAATGATTCGCTTCGATTAATCGAATTTATACACTAGATATTTTTCCTTCGGTTTTTCGGAGAATACGATTACACGCATTCTTCGAGTTTCGCAACGACCCGTTCTGAATCGCCAGGATAAATTGCATTCCACGGAATCGCATTCCTAAACGTGATTAGTTTTTATTCGTATCCGTACGATCGGTAGATGACTTCTGCTGGAGGAATTTCTTTGAGGCATCGACGATGAGATGCAAAGTCAAAAGCAGCCACGTCTCCGCGTTCAACCCCTTCGATCACGATCGCGTTACGCGACCCTCTAAATCCTTCAAAAATTCCGTGGTACAGCGAAAATCTTTCTCTTTTTTCCTCAAATTAGCCCGCTGTATTTTTCTTCGAATTTCCATGGGATATTCGCGAGAGATCGTCGTGTTTCGCGTCCACCCCTCGAAACCACGAGGAGATCCTGTTGCACGGAGAGTCCAGAGTAACAGGACCCTCGATGGACGGCATCTGTCAGCATTATCGGCACAAATGACTTTACTAAATCACCGATCCGCCACGCCCTGTACACCAGGGGGGATAGGGTTGCCAGTACTGGCACCGTGTAGCGTATCAACAACGCGGAGGAAACCAGCCGCGGACTACTAACGAGACGATCGTAAATTATTCCAAGGACGATGGCCAAGTTTTTCGGTTTTCCACGGTGGACATTGGCCGTGGACATTCCGCTAATTATCCAGTTCAGTTTCCAATTAACGATTTATTAGGGAGCCGATGGTCAAAAGCTAATTGGCGTCGTGCCTCATGAATTTCTCTGCAGACGGTCGCACCGTTTCCAATTAACGATTTATTAGACCGCGCGATCGCGCCTCCGAGCTAATTGAAACGCGGGCCGTGCCCTCTCGCGAAATCTCCATTTTCGATATCGCCTCGCGTTCGCGATTTATGCCGCTACGCCTGCGTCGATTAAATCTTGCGCTCCCGTGATTTTGCGAAATCCTTCAGGGTTCTGTCAGTTTTACGACTCGCCGATTGAACACACACCGGCGGTCTAATTAAGCTTCCGGCTACTTTCGATCTGCAAAAGAAACAAACAGCGAGTTAAAGTAAAGAGAAAAACACCGACAAGAATTTATCGATGCTGTGGAAACGCGGTAGCCAGATTACAGATGATCAGCCCTGTTGAGGTGATTGATCGTTGCAATTGATAAAGGTTAGAGTTTGTTTCGCATATTTTAGAAGAATCTTTTTCTTTCGTTAAATGTCCTCCGTGCGTCGCGTCATTTCAATTGTCCAAACTTTGCTGGTTTCGGACAAATTAATGACTCTCGGTACAATTTAATCTGATTATTTAAGACTGAAATAGCAGTTACATCCTGATGTACTAACCCATGATTTACCGCCGGCAGATATTAAATATGAATGATAGCCCTGATTTCATCTATAAGAGAAATTGACCCCAAATTGATTTACTGGTGCCCGATCCCTCCCCAGGTTCAATGGATGTCAAAAGGCTAGAGGTATTTTCTCATAGGTACACACGTCGTGGTACGTAACTGCGTATCGCGTAATCACGGGATAACTGGTTGTCGTAGGTTGCTGATGTCGTCGCAGGGGGTCCCGGACCGGATAATTTCATTAGTCTGCGCTCCGCGGGAGCTGTCCCCCTCTCTTCTTCTCGTTCAGAGAATCGAGCTCGACGCAGCCTGATGAGTAATCGCGGCACCGTGTCAGGTTGTTTGCAAAATCGCACGGAACAGAGCATTCTGCCTCGTTGATCCTCGATAGAGCGAACCTCCAACAGGAATGTTTCTATTTATGGCTTCAGTTTGTTACTATCAAGGACACTCGTGGAAAGTCGTTCAATTATGTCCAACGTTCGTGTTTATGCTGTTGCAAAATCTAAAAAGGCGCGTGGAAAGAACTTGTCGAACTAGTGAAAATTAGGAAGAACTTTCCGGAAGAGTTATTGGTGAAAATGATCGACACGCGGATTAGGATCTTTTCAATTTTTTGCATATTTCGTTTTCGAACGGAAACACGTTTCACTTTCAAGCGTAATGTCCTTTCGTTGTAGAACTTAAATTCACGAAATTCTCAAGTTAGGAATTTGCTTCGGGCTTCGCACAAAGCTAATTGAGATTTCTGAACGTGGAAAGTGTTCAAGTTTATAGACGTAGTTTAAAAGAACGAAAAGGAATTATCAATACAAAGACCTTTGTTCCCGTTTTAATTTACGGAATTTCGAAACCTTGAATTTTTCTTATTACCGTTGTACTTTCAACTGCAAAACATCCAACTTTCTGAACTACCTTAATTTAAAACACGAGTACTCTTGCAGACAGAAGACTATTGCATTAGGAGATTATTTCTGTCCCAGTCGAATCTCGAAGATTTCCAGGATTTTCCAAAGCTTCCTCTTCGCGAGGAGGAAGGGTAGCTTCTCGACGAATCACGCTCGACGTACACCGCGAGAGCTGCGCGGCGCTGAATCGCCATCGGTAGCTGACGCCGAAGAAGAAGCAGCTCGCGGCCGGTGCATCTCTTCAGGGTGCACCGTGTATAATCTGTAATCGGCCAATCAAGGCGTTCGAGCAAGCGCCTCTGCCTGCTCCGTTGGCCCTGCTACCGTCGCATCGGGTTTCTTGTCATCGCCAGCGCAACATGGCGCCTACAGAGAGAGCCTTCAGAGACTCTTCCATCTTCCCTTCGTTTACCGGTCTCCTCCTCCTTGCTTCGAGACCGCTTCTTCGTCGTCGTCGTCGTCGTCGTCGTCCCTTCTTCGGCGTCTTCTCATCCGCGCCTTTCCCTCTCCCTCTCCCTCCTTTTTCTCGTTTCCCTTTTGGTTTGCTCGTGGTCGTTGGTTCGACTTCGTTGCGGAAAACGACGAAGAAGACGATGCGAAAACGAAGAAGAAGAGGAGGAAGAGGAAGAAGGAGAACGGGGAGAAGCGAGGCAACGCGTCTCTTTTTCTTCGGGGCTTCAGTTTGAGAACGTGGTAGCGCGTTCGTGCTGCCACACCGGCAGAAAGAACGAGAAAGAGGAAAGGAGCGGAGCGGAGAGGAAGGAGGGGAATATGAACAGGGTGTAGTACTTGCTACACGCGAAGTACACATCGTCACGATGGTGGAAACGTGTACGTGCAAACGGGATAGACACGTAGACGCGGCTACATAGGTACCAACACGGCCGACTGCGTTCCTGCCACGTACCTTGGGCGTGGTGGTTCCTTTTTCTTCGTCTTCGCCGACCAACGTGGTCGATCTCTCCTCATTGGCCCTGGGAATGCCAACGCGTCGAAACGAGATTCGAAAGTCGCGCACAACCGAGGGAAGAACTGCACGCCGAGTGAATTCGAAATCTGAATGTTGCCTCTACCCCTCGAGACTGCCGGACCCGCTCGACATTCGATCGAAAATTCGTTCGCAGGTTCGCTCGATGTTCGTCCGAACCTCACGTGAAAAATCGTGCGTGCGTGCGTGCGTGCGTGTGCGTGTGTGTGTTGAATCCATACGAACACTCGTCCAACACTCGTCCTTGGTTCGATGTTTATTTAAAACTCATTCAAAGTTCATTCGTCACGCAAATTTCATTTAAAGTTCATCAAAAATTCGTCCGATTGTTAAAATTCACTGCAATCTTCGTTTGAAATTCACCTTGAGAGACAGCTAGTATTCTTCTCGGAAGATTCGTCCAAGGTTCACTAAAGGGTGCGAACCCCCTTAAGGCCTTGTGAATTACAGCGCCTCTCTAAGTGATGATCGAAAGCTACGCACACTTGGATCATCCACCACGCTTCCTGTTATTTATTATTGAAAGAGCCGTGAGAGACCTAGACGGTTCTCGATATCGATATCACGGTGACCGGTGAACGATCGAGTCGGGCTACCTCTCTCAGTCATCGATCAGCCGCGCACGTACGCTCCGGAAATAAGATAATGCTGTCGCTCAAAGGGCGATATATAAAACCAGCGATCGATCGACGGTGTAACGCCTTTCGTTGCTTTTAGCCACGCACCTCGGACTTGGTGAATTCGAGCGAGATTTTTCAATTTTCTCCACGAGATTCAATTTTTCTTTCCACGACAGACACGCTTCGCGACTCTTCATCGCTTCATTTAGGTCTCATTTTCCACGCCTCTCGATCGTGATTAATAAACAGCTGGTACTGTTCGTGCGTCAAAGAACTAAGGCCTTGAAAGATTTCATTGATATCACACGCGATACATTCGTTGAGAATCCAGGTATCCTTGAAATCGGTGAAAATTAACCATTCGTGCCATTCGTGCGCACGTGTGAATCGTAACTGTACACAGTTGGAGATATTGGCACGTGAAAGAGAGAGAAGTGGGAGATGAAAAACATAGATCGGGCGCACGATCTTTCGCACGGGCTCGAAGGAAGAGAAGGTGACTCGAGAGAGCCTCGATTCGATCGATCGACGTGATCTTAGAATGGAAAGAAGGAGAAAGATCTCCGAGCGAAGGAAAACGGACAAGCGGAACCAGGTTTTCTTCGTTTCTTCTCTTTATATCTTTTATACTTTTATCTTCTATTCCGAGAAACGAAACGACAAGCTACGCGACGTTTCTCGGTCAATCGAGATCTTGGATTAGCCTTTGCATCTTTGCTCCGGATTGATATTAGCAAAAATGGGATACGAGTGAAAATTTTGCTCTAAAGTTTTTTACTTTGCGATGAAAGCAATGTTGAGGACCGCCTTAAAAACGATCGATTTCCAATCGAAAGGTTCACGGTATCGAAAAGAAGAGAAGAAAAAAGAAAAATACAACGAAAATAACACATCATCGTTTCCCTTTTTCCCAGCTACTGGAGCGCTACGTAACACCGGATCACTTGCGAAACGTGGTCGTGGCAGACGTCGATCCGCGAGTAACCACTCGTACATGTGTCTTTCCGCCCCGTATCTCCACCTTTCCCTCGCTTTCCGCTCGTTTATCTCCGTCCATTTATCTGCCTATCACTGGCGTCGTACACATGCCGGTGCTACTTTAGCGAGCCTTTCGTCTACACTTATCGATACAGATCGACTGCAGATAGCAAACTTGGTTTACTAGCCGCGGAACAATAAACCGATTGATTAACGATTCTTACATTGCGCTTCGATCATTTGTTATGAAAAATATATCGGACGAAGCCCCTTTTTATTATGAAAATATCGTGCCCCGTATAAAATCGATACGAATTTCTCTTTCTTTCTTTCTTCCTGTGAAATTAGTGAATCACTTCGTTCAGTGAGTTTCCTGATATTTGATTCAGAATATTTTCCTTTCCACGATGTTTCGATGTTTATTATCAAGATTCAAAGGTGGATTCGTGGCGGAGCTCGACCATTGCGGAGCGTGCCGCAACGTGGCTGCGAGTTTTGTAGGTTAGATGTATTAGATAATGGAGGGGGGGGGGGGAGGCCGGTCTCTAGCCGCGGAACAATGGCTCGAATATAATTGATGATTCTGCTGGACGGACTCGCGTATGAATCATTAGGCGAACACCGTTTGTTCAGCCCCGCTGTTTGGCGACGGCCGCGTGAAAGTGGTGCGCCAACTTCGACGCGAATGTCAACCACATTGTCTTTCGCGGCGTTAGGCGGTGCCCCTATGGTAATAACAATTAATATTTCACTCGTCTGTCGTCCCATCGAAACGACACTGCCTGAGAAAACGTTTGTACTTTTTCGAATTCGAATTTCCAACGACAATGATAAAATCTCGAATTAAGATGTAACTGTAAGACGGTGTCCTAATAATTCTAACAACTCCGCCTGACGTGCAGAAATTGAAATTTGATCATTATAAGAGGGAAGTCAAAAGAGGGAATCAATTCAGCTAAAAGCTGTGTCGAAACGCAAACTCGATATAAAGCAGCGTTCCATCGCAGCTGGAAGGGGGCCAATTAACCAGACTCGTTGCTTTCCTCTCCTCGCAGCTTTCCTCCCTTCCATCCTCTGCGTCTTGCCCCTTGCCATTTTTCTATCAAAGTGACTGGCATCGACTGGAGGCTTATCGCGTTTATTATCCGATCGACGCGTTAGCCGCGTTCGTGCGTGTCAAGATAGGGATGTGCTGGACGAATAAAACTGCTTGTCTACGAGTTACGTTCCCGGCGTTCCGTGGTCGTCAGCCTCTCGGTAGCGTTATCGACGTTACCGCAATAAAACTAATAGAGGCTGCAGGCCAACGTGTCTCGCTATCGGCTTGTATCTGTCGACCACCGGCTACAAATGGGAAAGTTTCGCCGCGTGGCACGCGATCCGCGGCATGGCACGACTTATTATTCCGCGGTACGTTCGTGTGCGCGCTCGCACGCGCGCCCCCGTGTACGTGTGTATTTTCGTACATCCACCGGTGATCCACGTGAATCGTGCACGACATTGTTTAATTCAATTTTATTCCAGCCCGGCCTTGTTATCCGTCCCGACTTCGTTCAACCGTTCTATCGTGCATTTCGTTTTTATCTCGGGTTTTCGTCCCGAGTGTCACCGTTCAAAGAACCATCTCCGCGACTAGCCTATCTTTTCCCTTTTGAGACCGAGAGTTGAAAGCTTCGATGGTCGTAAGAATCGTAGATGTCGAGAAGTGAATTTCCAACGGCGGAAATTCTAATTGTTCGAGAGACGAAGGAAGCGAAAGTAGATCGAGATTTCTCTAGGAATCTTCGAATGTATCGTCAATCACCGTGTAAAACGTAGTCGAGAAAAGGAAAATGTTATATCGTCGAAGTGATTTTCGAGCGATGGCTCTTCGACAGTGGTCCTTGGAACAGGACATCGATGAGAGGAAACGAGTAATTTGTTCCTCCAAACGAGGAGGCTCGCTACGGAGAATCGCTACCAGTCGTAGTCGGTACGTTCCAATCGTTTCACGCGTGTGTGCATCCCTTTATTCGCGTCCAGGCTGTTTTATTGTACGATGTCCGGCGACAGGATCGTCGACGGCAACGACACGGTTTAAACTTTCCCTCGGATTCGACGAAAGTCGTCGTGCGCGATGCAACGCGCCGCAGGATTGATGTTTCCGTTGTCTAATGGCCTGCGTTGTCGCTATAATCACACGTCTTCTGCCTCGCTCTATACTTTCCTTCACCCAGATATACCCGACTCGGTTTTTACTCGATCGACGTTCCACGTAAAATGTCGAATCTTCCTTCTCCGCGAATCAATTTTGCCAACTTTTTCGACACCACGAGAGAACTTACATTCGAACTGTTCGAACGTTATTTCGTCAAGTTTCTCGAACGTTTCCTTTCGCGAGCGCCGCGAGTTCCAAGAAAGATAAAACTCCTCGTTATCAGCGACTGACGTTCCACGTTCTCGTTCATATTTGACGCCTTTAATCGGCCGTTACTTTTTTTGCCGTCGCCAGGGAAATACGCACTTAACCGTGTTCCCGGCCGATAAAAAAAAGCGAATCTAGCAATACTTGTTTTTCTGCCCAGACCGCGAAACACTGTGCACTGTTTCGCTTGTCATACACCGCCTGACGAAACCGCGTGGTTGTCGAGTTACTTGCGAAAAGTACAGCGAAAAATAGCGAGCGCAATTAATTGCGTTCAATGGGCCGAAGAATAAAGTTCACCGCGTCGATTCGTGCGAGCCTGTAAATCCTTCGAGCAAATTTTATTCTCGATGTAATTGCCCAGTTTCTTGCCTCCATCTCGTCGATTCCGTCTCTTTCGACTGTTTCAATCGGCTTCCCGTCGATTCTCGCCGCCAACTGTCTGCCGTTGACGAACAAACTTCCGCGCAAATGTAAACGAATTACTCGATTTCGCGGTTTCCGCGGTTCGCGATGAGGAGTTTCAGGTTCGTGACGGCCATCGTTTCGCTCGAGTTTCGCCCGGACGCGACACGACATTTCAATCTAAAGCTTCTCGTCGCTGCGACAGGGGATAGAGTAGTTTTCTGGTAATTGCGGGTATCCAGCGCTCTGGAGCATAAAGAAAACTCGCAATCTACAATTATCGATCTGAATGCAGATTCTTTATCGCCGGTATCTCGAAACTCGAACGTATATAATTTCTCACGAACGCGGAAAATTGAAGGAAATCGACGACTTTTCTAGTAGAAAATTCGAACTTGAAAAGGCCAAGACGATGGAAGTGGAAAAAAGAAGAAAAGAAAAGAAAAGAAAGGAAAAAGAAAAATGGAACAAAAGCGAATTTTTCCAATCCAAGGAGGAAGGAAAAGGAACGTAAAAGAGCGGCGGAAACTCGTTTTTCCTTTATCGATGGCTCTGTCAAGGTGTCTCTCTCCCCCTAGCTGTATATCTCTTTCTTGCCTCGCCGATGGCTGGCTGGCCTCTTGAAGAAGCAGAGAAGCCCGATAATTATTTTCACGCAGCGGCGGTGTTCGCGTACGTGGATCTGGCGTGCCTCGCGGGACCTCCCACAGTGTCTCAAATACCAATAATTACCGGCAGACGAGTTCGATGTTTGCAGAAACGCCACAAGTCTGCCGTAATTCTTTCAATGCGCCACGCGAAAACCAGCGCTACCGTGTCGGCCAGCTAGCGAGGGGCGCTTTTTATCCCCGTTCGATACTCCGGTCGCGCGTGCACCGTGATCTCTTTAAGATTTCCCGAGATTCCTTCCTTTTCTAGCGATCGCGAGACGTCGTAGATGCTCTCGTTTCGACACGCGTAACCAACAGACTCGTGCAGACGGAATAAGTATATTTTTACGAGTGTATCTAATTGAAACTGATATCTACAGTTTTGCACATTACGCGGCCCGAAAAATGAAAGTTTGCACAAAGTAGGTGGTAATTTTCGACTTCAAGTTTCCTCGTTGGTTGCGTCGAGCGCAGAAACTGGTAACAGGTTGAAGAGATATTAACACGAGCACAACAGTACGGCTAGATAAAGCGTACGTTTAACCTACTTCTTTTATCACACCGACACTACCCCATCTGGGGTTGCGTAACCAGCATTTCACCGTACCAATTGAAGGTTAATGAGTGCAATCACGAAGAAGGTTCGGCTCACCGACACGACGAACCAACCAAATTTACCTCCCGCTTAATCGCGAGAGTACAAGAATCGTCGTTTTCTATATTAAAGCCAGTAAAAAGTATTTCCAACGATCCTACGCTTCTCTCCTTCGGTGGACGAGTCCAATTGTCCAAGTGGCAGACTTTTCACCCCGAAGCTCCGGGCTGATTGACAAAAAGCGGTAACACAAAGGAACGGCGGGGAGGGGGGAGAGGGGCGTTCGACTTTCCGAGAAATTATTACGAGGCGGAAACTAAAAATACCTGGACGAGTAGGAGAGACGAGGCGAACGCGGTCCCTCGGGTCGGAGAACCACGGCGGAGTCGGTGAAGAATTCGCGCAAAACAGGCTCGAGGGGTTTCAACCGGCAGAAGCGCGCCCTCTTCTTTCCTCCCTCGGTGCGAGGAATCCCTGCACCGAGAAGGCAACGAAAACATCCTCCCGTTCCCCGCCTTCTTCGAAGATCTTTCAGGAAGATCACCGGCGGCGCAATGCGTTTCGTTTGTGGCGCGCGCCCGCGCGCTCTTGCACCTGACCAACTTTATGGTAAAAAGGACGCCCCGGCCTACGATATCAACCGGTGATTCACAGAGGCTCGTTTCTGCGCCCGTCTATCGCACGTACACGCGTACGTGTGTCTCTCGGACCGGAAGATTCATAGGGAAAAGGGAGGCAAGAGTAGGTGGCGATGTTAAGGCATAATGTTGATGGTGGTGGTTGGTGAAGACGGTGTGTAACGAAGAATGGAAGAAGGAAAGAGAGAGAGAGAGAGAGAGAGAGAGAGAGAGAGAGAAAGAGAAAGGGAGTATCTTTCGCGATGGTGTAAGAATGGGTCAGCCATGGCTGAGCCAGCTTGGGGTACACACACATTATTTCAATGTTGGCAGTAATGCCTGTTATTAAGCGATGATAATGATTGGTATTATCGCGGGTTGGGAGCAGCACTGGTAGCTGCGGATATAAATCATCCTTACTTCCTTCTTGCTGGCAGTGGTCGGGCTCCGCGAGAGCTCACCTCCATGCCAAGAAGCTGTAAATAACCTGGCGAGTTGCAGCGGCCGTTGCTTGGCCGCCAGGAGGTAAAGGAAAAGGCTTCCTTCGAGCGGCGTTTTTGCGTGTCGGTGAATCGGTCTTAGATAGGTCGTAGTTGGGTCTACGACGTTCTCTTCCTACCGTGCTACCCCGCATGCACTTTCCCTTCCACCGCGAGCCACGGCATTACACACACGCGCGCACACACACACCAGCGCCAGAGAGCGCCAGGGCTGGTAGACTTCCGCTCTCGCCTCTTTCCCGGCATTACGCATCTCGTTAACGCTTCGCGTTAACCACACGCAATCCACCACCGATAGTCGCTTTACTATTCCTTTACCTTGAACCGTGCACTTTGGCGGCGGACGTTTCCAACCGACGGAGGAGAACAGATTCGCACGCGCGTTTCTCGTCAAAGGGGGTTGATGATTCACGATTCCCACGAGCAGCATGGATCCCATCGACGATGGTATATAGCAACCCCGACGCTTCGGTTTCGTATTGCTTTCCCTCGGTTCGTCGATCTTTCTCTTCTTCCTCCTCCGTTTTTTCTTCCTCGTCTTCGTCGGTCGTTCTTCGGCTACGAATCCACCCTCTTTCTCGCTCTACTCTCTTCCATAAATCATCGTTCGGCGCCGACGATCGAATTCACGATATCCCCACGTCCCTCTCCCGCTCTCTCTCTCTCTCTCTCTCTCTCTCTCTTTCTTTCTTTTTTTCTTTCTCTCGATTCCTAGAACGACGCGCAACAACAACTTGGTCTCGAGGAAGGAGTTTCAAAGTTTCATCAAGCCACGTCTGTCGGCGATGGTCCTCCTTCACTTTCTCGGCTCGGCCTACGCGTGTGCGTGTTCCCTTCTTCCACTCGTGCTGTTTCTCCGGCACGATGTGTCTAGGTTAGTTCATCGCTTGTGCATCGCGAGCCTCCAACAGTCTCTCGTGCACGTAGCTAACGGTAAGGCCAAAGGGGTGGGCAGGGGGGCCACGTCCAGGCACGCCCACGCGTATCTCGATCTAATAAATCCAACATTTCGCCGGTAAATCCGAGCCCTCTCTCGTGGCAGTCGCGCACGATCCGCAGGAGAGAGAGAGAGAGAGAGAGAGAGAGAGAGAGAGAGAGAGGATCTAAGAATTCGGGGAACATCGTCGATCGACACGTTCTCTTTCTCGTTCCTCGGCAAAATGCGAAAATCCTCGGCGTTTCGAGAGAAGAAGCAACCTGGCAAGAAGATTCACAGTTGACGACTCTTTGAAACACTTGGGTCTCGATGCACATTTTTGTCCCTTATTAAATGGAGAAACTTGGTGAAAAAAATAGAAATTTCACGCGAGAGGAGTGAATTTTTGCGATCTGTTTAGAAAATTGTTCAATTGCGTACCTCGTGAGATACATATCTCGATAAATTCTTTCCATCGTAGAAGCGTAGCTGGATATTTTGACAGAATTTCGCCCGAACGAAAATTTAAAATTCTCCTCTCAAAGCCTTTTCCCCGCCGCGTTCGAATAATTGAAAAGACGTTCAATTCTAACTTTCGATGCCAAGCTCCGTCGCTTTATAAGAAAATTACAGTTCCACGTGGGCTATAGTTAAGTCATCAATTCCATAAAGTCCACGAAGAAGACAAAGTGAATTTTCGTGACGCGAAAACTGTAATTTCCCTTCGAGATTTTCTTTCCCCCTTGGAAGTCTCGCGACCCTCGTGCCCTCGGACTTTCTCTTATAGTTCTTTCGCAGAGAGGATTTCACGAAACCGTATTACGTTTCGAACGAACGAAAAGAAGACTCGCGAGTTCTGCCATCCGATAAACGAGTCGTCCTAGTTTAAAAACTCGCGATTCGCGCCGGCTTCAGTTTGCAAATATCACCCCTACGTTCTACGACTTCTGGGAAAGATTTCGAGCGATTGGAAAGAAAGAGAAGGAGAAAACTTCTGATGAAGTTTTTAACGGCACTTTCAACGATTAAATGATGCGCGAAATTGTTCGATGACAGGAACATTCGTCCATCGCCATTACCCATTGCGTTAAATATTTCTTCGTCGCGTTCGACGAAATCAATAAATATCAATCTCGAATAAATTCATCCCTGAGAAGGTTGAATAACTACGCACGAACGTAGCTATTATATCGATCCTCTTATGTCGATGCTATACCGTGCAGAGTGATTCCAATGAGCTATAGAAATTTTCAATTGAATACTGTTCAATTCAGTGACGGAAACAATGTTAGAATATAGCTCAATGTTAGAATATAGTCTTACGCCGCCGCATCCAGCCTGATCTAACCTTACGCGCGAAACCAAGAGCGCAAGAGGGTTATAAAAGTTTCGAACCACGCAACACGGTGGCAGAACGCAGAACGCAGAGACTCCGTCTCGACGAGCGCCGCGGAGGCACTCTTCTTAAAGTGACACCGAGGACGCGGGCCAAGAGCCACGAAACGGTCGGATCGCGCGGGGTTACCGAACTCCCAGGGCTCACCCGGGCAAAAACTCGGGAATTTGCAAAAATGAACAATTATAGGAATCCAGAGTAGTCGTCCTGGCCAGCCCCTACCTCCACCGTCCCGTCCTTTTCCTCCTTTCCGCCGTCTCTCTTCCTCTCTCTCCCTCTCCGTTCTACCGTCGCGGCAACCACCTCGAAGCAGTGGAGGGAGGACGAATGCGCGGGTCGTTTGAAGTGGCAGCGTCCCCGTGCTTTTGCTTTCTCGGTTTCTTACCCGGGTCGCCTTCTTCTTCTTCTGCTGCTGCTGCTGCTTCGCCCCTTCTCCCCGCCGCGACAGCCGAGCAACCTCTCTCTCTCTTTCTAGCTGTCGTTCTCTCCCTCGCTCCTGCAGCCCAGCCCTTTCGGTATTCGTTTGTTTCATGGCGGCTTCCCCTTCGTGCCTCTCCTCTCGTCCTCCCCTTTCCACCCATCCGTTGATCCGTTGCACACAAGCTTCTCGTTCTTTCCTTCTATTGCCGCCAAGGCGACCCTATGTACCGCATAGTTGCGGCATTGCTCCGGGCTGGCCCACGTTTTACAACCCTGTCCCGGTCTCGTGGGGGGGAGGTGCCGACCTCCGTAGGTGTTCACCTACTCTCTGCCATACGAAGACGCGCTTTGTTACCTCGGCATTTGTAGTTGTTGCTTCAGCTAGGAACGTTTGTTTTTCCAGTAATTTGCAAATTGCTAAGAACACGTTTCGAGATGTGTGATCTCGAAAAATGATCGACGATTTGAAATGAATCAAATAAACTAAAAGAATAAGTTCGGTCAAAAGCAACGAGCTACGAAAAATGGATTCCCCTGTTGTGCCAACATATTACGACTGATGATATGCGATGATACGTTCGATTAATTGGCTAAGACGAGATAACCCGATGGATGGTTATCGATTAATTAATACGAGAGGGGTTGGAAGACAGTGTATTTCGGCAGAGATATCGAAGATTGCAGCTGTCTTCGTTGGATCATTGGCAAGCAGGTGTACCATTACGTAACCCAATGTTACGTGACGTTATACCTCTACTGTGAGAATTTCCGCGAGGCGAGGCGAGGCACGACCTTGATTGACAAGCTATGTATATATCGATTCAATTTATCGGTCTAGTTATGCTGTTTTTATTCGACGCAGAAGGAATTAAACCCGAATGCTCGCTGTTTCGCGTGAATGCGCTCGACTTTTAGCGATCTGTGGTATAGGTTCACCGATTCCGGGACGGCTTTAATTGAACGAGAAACAAAAACCAGGTATTTACAATGTCTAAAAGGGAAAACGAGCGTCTACAGTCAGACGCGACTAGTTCCTCCGCATGATGATCTCTTTATTCATCTCCCCCCTCTCTTTTTTTTCAACTCCAACATCACGTAATTGCTCGGCTATAGCTCGGTCGAGTGTAGCTCGTTTATTGCGAATTTCACAGTAAACAGATGCGTTTCAAAGCAATTCCAGTTTAGCCTGCTCTCTGTCCAAGCGATTGATTCTTTTTTCGCGTTGTTTCTCTAGCGAAAGAAACAAGTTCCTTGACCATTTAGAGACTTGACTCGTGACCAGAGAACTTCGACCTTCCGAAGATGTTGTTTGTTGTTACAAATTCTGTCATCTGTCAAAACAACGCTGATTCATCTCGCTCTGAATCTATAATTAATCAATTTATTCGTACACGCGAGATGAGAAGCAAGCAAGAAACTTGCTCGCGTATGCGGGAACCCCGCGTATTCGCGGGTTCAAAGAACGTGTCGTTAGATACCGAAGGTGATGACAAATGGCGTCGGCCGATGAATTCGCCATCGTCCGCCACGGCGATCGATTATTCATTCGATACATTGTAAAAATCGAGCAGCCAAAGACAGACACGTGGGGCTGCGGGCGAGCTGGCGGGCAGAAGCCGATCGGGCAACCGAATGTCCGCTTCATTTTGTATTCAGCCTGCGCATGCGCCAGTTGTCACCGCTGACACATCGTTCGTCAATCCGTTTCTGCACACAAAGCTCACAGAGAAGAATAAAAAGGACCGAAGTCGGCATCCTGGGGAACGTCTCAATCGGCATCGATCGGCGATCGATGCCGATCCGCCACGTCTTCTTCTTACCCGGGGACGTGCAGTACCTCGCCGGATCTTTTGCAACGCGACTCCCTCGAATCCTCGTTCGCCCCGTCACGATCCCGTTCGTCACCGGGTGATATGCCCCGTCAGTTTTCCTCGAGAGCAAATATCCGACGAAGAAACATATTCTCGCGGTGCGCGTCGACTGAATTCGAAACGCGTACTACGCGGCCGCTGCCGCTGGCAATCGTTAGGATTTTTTGTCAATCCGGCATTGACGACGATCACGTTGCACGACACGCCGAGTACGTGCAATCTAATTAAAATAATTATTGCATTTGACTAATGATATCCATCGACGAGGTTGATCTTTAAAGTATCATCCCGAGGACATCTCGCGCACGATCGACCGGTGATCTTTTTACGCGAGGATGATAGACTGTGATTTACGAGGAAGCCGTGATTTTTTCTTCCGCGACGAGTTTTAAATTCGCATCCTTGGACTCCTTGGTGATTTCAAAATTTCAGATCCTCGTGTCTTGCTTCGATTTACTTCAAATCAATGGTGCCTGAAACTCACTGGCAAGGGAATTGTTCTGAATATTCCACGGCGAGAAGCAACTACTTCCGCGTGCTCTTTTACGCGGCAAAAGTGACTGAACGTCGTTGATCAACATCGCAAACGTCAATACCGATCGTTCTTGAGAGCGTGCCGTAGCTGGCGAGTGTCGCTGGTGTGCAGCCTGTGGCCGTAATTATCGTCTGACTGGCCGGTTTGCGCCTCGCAATTACACCGCGCGACTCATTTCGGACGCGGGTTGTTATAACTGGACGAAGTCCGAAGAAAGGGGCGATTTTAATGCGCTGTCAGGAATCAAACCCGGCTCGACCGATCTCAGGCAGCTGCCGTTTGTTCCGTTTGTTCCCGTGCAAAAGCACGCGCGTCCGTACGCACACACCGCCGCCGCTTCTCTCCGTACAATCTCTCTAACTCTCATTTGCTGTTTCATGAAAGATGTAACGCGTTGATGCGCGCCTACTATCTCTCTAAGTAAGAAGGTAGAGGTCGGAGTGGATCGCCTTGGAGCTCGAGAAGCGCCCCGCCCACCGTCTCGTCTTTGCTCCGGGCCCTTCGCGTTTTGTACTCTTCCTCCAAAACCGTAGGATCGAGAGGCCCCTTGTTAAGCCCACCTCACACTGGAAGAACGCGACAAGTCTGAATTTCTCCCGTTGTCGGATCGATTTACTCGAGTACTCTGCCTTTCTCTCTCTTTTCCTTTTTAGAGCACTTTCGTTTACCAAGACTTTCCAAATAGTAATCTTTCGTCAAGATCAGTTTCAGTTTTTTCACGAATCGATATTTAAAAATTGTCAACTTCAAAATTCCTTGGCGAAAGAAGTGGGCTATGTATTTCACTTTTTAATTTTGCAAGCGAGAAGTGACAAATAAATGGCACTCTAAACAGCAAAAGTGATTCTGTTGTTTAAACAATCTTGGAAGAGTCTCGAGAAAACGAAGAAACAACTACTTTTTCGGTATCGGTGACGTTTGAAAATGAAAGTTTTCTAGATTCTCGATGTTAGCAGCGTTCGTGACTGGTGTGCAAGTTCGCTCGACGATGGTATTGGACTGCTGGAAATTGGCACGTGTAAGTCAGGCTTAAAGGTTCACAGCCTTACACCCCGGTATCATACCACTCGCGTTTGGGAGCGCGTAAACCACACCACGAACCGACCGCGATCCATTCAATGCAAGATCCCGGCGTAGCCTCTATCAGATGCCCTTTGTCGATCGATCCTCTTTGTAAATCGGGCCGCGATGGTGCTATCGTGTTACCCTTCAAGAGGTATACGTATTAACCAGACCGTTATCCTGGAACACGTAGTCCTAATTTGTTTCGCGAAACTCGGTAGTCTACACGTACCGAACCAATCGTTCGTATCAATCGTGATTCTTCTCTGTGATAAATTCGAAGGTTTTTCCATGAAATCTCCAACACCGTGCACGCGATTCACTGTTGCGACTCGGAAAGACCGTTCCGTCGTTCCATTGCCAATGAAGTTCGACAATGAAGTTACGACAGCACGGTCGACGCAAATGCAAAAATCCTAATGCCACGTCTGGCTGGGCTAGCCTTCTGGTCGAGATCGTGGCTGACGCCGCATCACGGTTTCACGGATCGTTGATTTCGTCGTTACAACACGAAACTGGTAATGGTCGCGTGCAAGAAGCATTCCGGGCGCGGGAACGTTTAATTTCGAGTAATTTTTTATAATTTTAAACGAGATGACGAAAAACAGAGGCAAAGCGCGAGAGTCTCGAGACGAAGTTCTTTGGTTAAGTTCAATTCAGATTATACTATACTCGGATTTAACGCTTCAATGTTAAAGTTCAAGTGGAATAAACAACTTGAGTTTCCACTGATACACGAATGATTGATTTGAAATTTATTTATATAACGATTAATTTCAAATATATCGAAATTCACATTTGTATCGATGAGTGATTTAAAATGTTTCGAATTCAACTTGACTACTCCGATGCTTCTAGTTCCATCTGTTTTGAAGTCGTCGAGGCTTCACCGACAAATTCACCGGCTTAACGAACACACCAAACACGCGTTAATGCGATACAATCCCCCGTCGTCGTCAACGTCATAGAAACGTCGATTGAACTTCATCGAACCGATGACGCTATAGTTACCAGTTCCTGCGGCGGAAATGTCGAAAAAAAAAGTTTCTGCCCCGAGTCACTACGTGTCTTTCGTAGAATACTATAGACCCGTTGAACCGACGATGTCAACGATTGAGGATGACATCGACGATTCTAGTCCTGCCTTGGTTCGATTCGGATTACATCCAACGAGGAAAGGCCTAGCCAGTGCACACGCGGCCGTGCAAGTTGTACGCGCGACAAGTTTATCCGACAATTTAAATGGCAAACTTTTCCTTGCACGACCCCTCACCCACCGATGCATCGGCGGCAACGAGCAACAATGTTGAGGATCGATAGGCACGCCTGTTAACGATTCGTTAACTTCGTTTCATTACGAACCCCTTCTGCGTTGCGACGTGGGCAACGACAGCGAAACGAGGGCCCAGATTCTTTGTTATTATTAACTCATGCTTCCCACTAGGTCGATACACCCACCCACTACGGAATTAAACGTCGACTTGGTGACTGGCTCGTGGAAACTTACACGCGAGTGACACCGATCTGACGAGCCCTTTCGAGGAATGAGATCGAACATTCCTGAATAGTCCCGGACAACCGCTCCCCCCTACCGTCGTTGTTCGACCAACTTTTTACTCGGCAACTTTTCACCACCAGGCTCACACACACACACACACATACAGACGTGGTGAATTTATTTACCACACCAGTTTGCTTCTTTCTCCTCTTCTTTTTTTTTTCTTTTCTTTTTCGTGTGTGTGTACGCCACGAGTCTTCGATCGATCTTCCTCCTTATCGAACCGGCGCATGGCGGTTCATAGGAAAACGTCGACACACTTATGCCTGACTTTGGAGTTTCCTTCAACAGTGCCTTCGGTTTTTCTATAGATGAACGAAAGAGTTTGATTTTCCACGCAATTATCGCTGAAGCTCGCTATTTTTAACGCAAGTTTCGTGCTATTCTGGAATTGCGCACGGTACTAGTACGCAGTGCAATAACTACGAGGAGGAGGGGAGAAAGAGAGAGGGAGAAAGAGAGAATGAGAGGTAGAAAAACGTTCACAAAGGCAGGATGCCGCTGCACCACGGTATGCCGACCACGAACCTACGAACCCCGGCGACCTAGCTTTCATATCTGGCCTCACCTGCATAATTCACATCAAGTCCTTACGCGCAAGTGTCTGGTTGGCAAAATGGTTGGCGAAAAATCAAGCGATGATTCCTCCCGTTTGTAAACAATGGAATATTACTTACGCCGAACGATTTAAACGAATCTACAAACGAGTTGCGATGTTCGCGTACGCGAGGGAACAATGGGCGGCTTAATTGCCGCAAGGTTGAATTTCTCCAGTTCCAATTTGTATTTCAATCATATTTCGCTGGTATCAAACAGTCTCCGGAGGCTTTAGCTGATGTTTTGCGAATTTTTGTCTACAGAATTTTAATTTGTTAATTGTCCTGGGTTTGGTCGAAGCGACGAGCTTGTGAAAGAGATTCCTTCGCGAAGCAGATCAACGCATCGTACGAAATATCATATTCTCGAGTAATTTTTCTTCAATGTATAAAATTTACTTTCGAAATATATTTACCTTGATAGTCCTCGATATTTCAACAGTCACGTTGAACTTCCAATTCCCGATTTTGGGGAAACTCGTTGGAGAAACTGTGTCCTCGTAGCTCGAACGACAAGGCAGAAACCGTCTGTCCGTGAGAAAGGTCTATCAGTGCTTTCATAAAACTGCCGCTTTCCGGCCGGCAATTTCTTTCTCCGTTTGATAAA
Source organism: Melipona quadrifasciata (assembly GCA_001276565.1). NCBI lineage: Eukaryota > Metazoa > Arthropoda > Insecta > Hymenoptera > Apidae > Melipona > Melipona quadrifasciata. Next base: position 68,610 of record KQ435818.1, read on the forward strand.
GAAGAATTTGCTCTTCTTGACCGTGGTTGCCGCCGCCGTTATCCCCCAAGGCAATTTCGCTGTTTTGTCAAGGCGGACACGACAGGTTGTACGCGGGGCCCCTCGAGGAATCCTTCCTTCCTCTCACAGTGGCTTCTCTCTCTCTCTCTCTCTCTCTCTCTCTCGTACTTTCGCTTCCCCGTATTCCCACTATCGTTCCTCTCGCCGCGTCTTGGGATTAGCCTAGCGGAACCGTAGAAACATACGGCGGCTGTGGGAAATAATGACAGGGGCCCCTTCGCCGGTGTCGGTGCTCTCGTGCTCGCTCATTCGCCCGTTCTGAAGTCCGGACAGGCGCCCCGACAAGCAGATCCGGAAACGGCCACGAAAATTTTTCTCCGGCCACGAAATTTCACCTCCGCCGCGCTCCCCGTTTCGATATAGTAACGCACGGCTTCCGGTGACCGCAAGAAAAATAGTTCGAAGATCGCGGCGAAAAGAGGGGGCCTCTGAATCGTGAAGTTCCGAAAATGGCTGGCCGATTGCAGGCGTGTCCTTAGCGGTCGTTAATGGGACCGGAAGAGAACGCGTACGTTTCTTCTAAATGTACACCGAGCGTTCTGGACATTATTCGGGGCACGTGCAAGTGCAAAGTCGTAAATACATACTTGTTCCGCGAGAGGGGCCACGATGGCGACAGTTACGAGCTGATCGTCATCTCGAGTATCCTCCATAAAATTCGTTGATTACCGCGATAATTGTAAAAAGTTCACGAAGAGAAACGGCTACGGAATATTTCTGGCATCTGATTTTGATTCCCGCTAGCGACGAAAATTTGATTTCAGATTCATTTTGAAACTCGTCTGCATTAACAAACGACGAATCAATTTCAAATTAGAACATTTTTAATCGACCTCGATATACAGCAACGATATTAAAATTCCACTCCGTTCGAACTAAAGATAGAACGGATAATCGGTGAAACAGACCCTCGGATCATCGACGAGTTTCCAAAACCTCATGACCCGGCTAAACACACACTCCTTCGCCGTTTCAACGACGCAATCGCGTGATACATCGCATCGAATCCAAAGCGAGCGAGATACTCGACGCGAAAGGGGATGGTTCTAACCACCACCGTGCTCGCCAACTTTCGACAATACTCGTTGCAGTGGTTGGCCCGCCGACTTTACACCACCGGCATAAATATTCATAGATATGCCCCCGAGACTAGCCTGCTCAAAGCGTAGGTGGCTAGGCAAGAGGCGAGTTAGAAAAGAAACTAGGAAGGTTGGGGGAGAGGGGGGGGGAGGAAGAGGGGCCGAAATCGTAGTGGAAAGAAGAGAGAATCGGATGGACGAGCACGATAAGCTCGTGTAAGGACGAACCACGCGGTCAAAAGGAAACGGGTAACGGAGAAAGGGACGACCGTGTGTACGTATGTATGCGAGAGCCAGAGCGAATAACAAGAGAGATAGAAGGAGAGGGAGAACGAGCGAGCAATATTAACGGGAAGTTTAATCGTCGGCTGGTCCGGGCTGTCAGCTCGGACGCACGCCGGGTCAGTCGGGCCCCTGAGGTCAATTAGTGCTGCTCAACACTCTCCTCTCGTTCTGACCTCCAAAAACAAAAGCAACTCCGTCGCGTCTCGTTTAGTTGCATCCTCTTATTAAAAAATGTTCAACTTGTTGTGCCTCTTCCTTCTTCACCGGCCTCCTTGCTTTTCTTTTCGGCAATCGCCGAGATATCTCTTCCTCTTCTTCTTTCTTCTTTCATTATTTTAACGTTTGTAGAATTTTCACGACACGAGTTTTGTCCAACAATTTTTAGCAAATTTATTTACAACAATTTCACGTTGTCAGTCTAGGATTGAAATGATATTAATCCACGAGTATTTGCATCTTTCTATTTCAATTACCTTCGACATTTTTGTTCACATTTTTCCCTCCGTGAATAATGCTTTCTCGCGACACGAGAGGACCGAAAGGCCGAACGTGAAAAGTTGTTGCGTTCGGCTTGATGGAAAACCGAACGTAAGGCGTGCAGCAATTAAGTCCCGGCTCTGAATAGAAGAAACTATCGCGTTAATTGCATTCACGCCTCACGAGCGTCGCCTCTTTGCTTTTCTTCTCGTTTCATCCTTCCCGCTTGGGTATCCGGATCGCTCGTGCGACAGACGTTTCCTCCCTCTACTTTATTAACTGCCCTCAAAAACAGAAAAGGGAAAAAAGACGAAAAGACGAAAAGAAAAAATTCATCAAAAGACACCGCGAATCGAACGCGATGAAAATTGGAAATTGGAACTTTTCGAAAGAGTTCCTGGACTTTGCGTGTGTATCACGCGTGTTTCGAAGCTCTCTACGCGCCACGTTCACGGAGGTGGGGAAAGAACGAAGATAATGGCTGTGTCTACCTGATTAAGAAAAAAGGAGACGCGGAATGGGGAACGCGAGAGGGAAGAAAGAGAGATTGCCTATTAGCGTGGAGTCAACGCGCGGCACTCTGAACCAGCAGAGAGAGAGATGGATTTTTTTTCTTCTTCTTCCCTCGCCTTACCTTTCCCGCGTCTTCCGGTTACAAACGAGGGATCGCCTCGGCGAGGAATCGATCGTCTGGTCGTGGCGAGGATCGCCAGCCAACGGAGGAATAATGGGAAATCTCGCGGGTAAAAAAAGGAAAGGTGGGAGTGGTATCTAACCCAATTACACGTGGAAAGTAGCTACGGCCTGGCATCGTTCCTCTCCTCGACACGAGCTACGTTAGGCTTCCTCTACCGTGTCTTTCGCGGAGTATTCTTTA
>KQ435818.1:78570-93238 GCA_001276565.1 Melipona quadrifasciata
GAGGAAAGAAGCGGCTTAACGATCAGGCTCGTAACGAGAGGGAATCGGCTAACCGTGGATCATCCGCGCGAACGAGGATGTCCCGCGATCGAACGAGGACGGAACGATGAAATCGATTTTCTAAAGTAGACGCGTATATAACCGCGATTGAATACACCTCCGGTATACCACTAACGTTCGTGAATCAGCGGATTCTTCCGTCGAATCGCCGTTCAATTAATGATCCGCCAGCTTCTTCGTTGTTCCCCGTGTCGCGTGGAATCCGCCAGACAGCCGCTGTTGGATTCTCGCCAGTGTGCGCGAGGAATGACGGGGGGAAAGATATTCTATTGTCGTCGAAAAACCGCGCGTCGGCCGCGTTAACGAATCGTCGACGAATTGTCAGATTTCTGCGAAACGATGGATGTAACGCAACGAGCGGTCACGCGGCTTCTTCCTCTTTCCACGCGTACGCCACGGAGATCGGTGGCGATGGTAATTCCCCGAGAGCGTGTTGGTCGCGAGTTGCTCCGCGAGAAGAAGAAATTACGTAAGCGATCCCCTTCCAACCGAAAGACGTCGCGACGTCTATCCTTCTGTCCTCCTGCGTTCTCTCCTGTCCTTCTTTCGAGCGCGCGCACGTCTCTGTCCATCGTCGGCACGCCGATGACGACGATCGCCACAGTGACACGTAGTAATACGCGATTGCGTAAGAGAGACCGCGACCGACTAGTCCGCCTCGACGCATCCGGCCCTTTCAGACGCCGACATAGGAAGGACCGGAAGTCCTTTGACTACGAACGCGTTCCATGGGCGCGAATCCCCGAAACGCGTTTTCACCTAGCGATTCCTTTAACCACGGAGAGAGAAGATGTGCAAAAACCTCTGAAAAATTGTTCATTTAGATATTAGTTAGATCTGATACGAGATCAAAAATAAATCTTTGACCGTGGAAACTAAGGAAAATGTCGATTCCTAACGTTCCACACAGCCTTCTGAATATTTGGAGCGCCGATTTCTTTGATCAACTTCACGCTACGATCTAACCGATGGCGGACCTACTTCTTAAGAACTTTGTGCAAAAATTCAGCAAAGATTGCTCGTTTTGTCGAAAGTTTTGCTTTCGACCGTGGCGTATCTGTGTTGGCGATCTATGCGCTCGTTACGATCTCGGCCAGCTTTCTGGCAGGAAAAATCGAAACAACCGGCTCGCGCGTTGCCAAAGGCGACATTCGACGGGCGAGAGATTCATCGAGAGTACACCGTGAAACGCGGCTCGGCAGGTGTGAGGAGTCGAAGACTTTTACCGTGGCAAAAGTCGAGGAAGAGGGTCGCAACACGCGTGCAACTATTTGGAATTTTCTCGATTGCCGCGATTGAACGTGGCAATCGTCGCGTCGATGAAGTGCATATCGTACGATTCCACAATCAGCGTCAGATTTTACATTACAAACGAGTCGCGATTAATATTCCGATTTTTTTCCACTTCTTACGCAGATTCGTCCTTCTTTTTTTCCAGGTTATCTAGCTGGTAGTACGATTTAATGATCCGTGGACGCGAGGCACGATTGAATTATTATACGCAGACGTAATTACTTACTCAATAATACAATGACTGCAAGAATGTTACAAGTGCGTCAATATTTTGCTTCGAACGTCGATTGGCAAAAACGACGTGTCTTGGGACGAGAAATACTTTGGCGTAAAAAACGTTGACAGCAGCTTGAGATGCTTGACGTTCGTTTAAAATTCAGTTCGTTTCACGCTTAATTAAAATCGTCTGGCGATTAACGTGAAAACGTAAACAATCTAACCAGTATCTCGCGGTCTCGAGACCACGTGGATCGTGAATCTTTCCACTGGAAAGCCGATCGTGTAATACAACTCCTTTAACCGTAAAATGATTTCTCCTTTAACGAGCACACACCGTTACAGAACTCCATTTATCTGAAATCCACTCCTCGGAACGAAATTTCAGCCGCTGAGTGAAAATTTCGTCGAACGAACCTCTGCGAACCTCTTCGTTTAAATATCATTATCCGAGTGTGTAATTTCGTTAAACGAGTGGAAAATCACGCCGTCTATTTTCAGTCTTCTTCGGTTAAAACTTCGCTGTGTCATTTCTAAACATTTTAAACGACCAGGAAATGCGAAACTCGATCGTTATTTCCTCTATATTATTATATCTATTCTAAAAAAAGAAAAAGAATATTTTAATATTCAGAGTTCGCGAAAGTATTTGAACGCTTTCTTGAAGACGGAAAACACCTTGAAATTTCTTAATATCGCGACGAGCAAAGGCGAAAGTTTTCTACAACGAGCAATTCCGTTTTAAAGGACGAAGAAGGAAAATGTTGAAGCGAACATTTGAAAAAAGTGAAATTCCACCGTGCTCGAAGCGAATGAGCAAAATGCAAAAGAAGCGCCAGGAAGAAATGGCGGCCACGAGTTATTTCGTGGAATCAATCGGTAGATCCTTTCCAGCTGACTGATTAGCGTAGATAAAACGGAAATTTCGTATCCAACCGCGGCAAGCCAACATAAATCGCGTTCACCGGCTAATTAAACCGTTGGCTATCGCGACGATTAATCGATCGCCGTTTCCTCCTGGATGCTGTCGGGGCACCAGTTCCTTCTCTACGCCATATCACCTTCTCTCTGTCTCTCTCTCTCTCCAGTTGTGCAACCTTTTTTTTCTAACGCACGCAGTAATCTAATACAAGCCGGCACACCCCGCTGGCAAAGAAAGCCAGTTCTTTCCACCAGTCCTGCTGATAATGAATCGCGATTTTAATAGAAAATTCTCGATCGAGGAAATTGTCTTCCTCTGCAAGCGAAACTGGTCTCTCACTTCCGAGGAACTCGAGTCGAACGCGAATTTTATTACCGATCGAACGAAAAGAATCACGCTCGCGTTACGCAACGACAAAATTTAATCGCGAGACGCCGATGCATTTGTTCGATGTTGCAAGGTGTCTGCGCTCGTTTGCAAAACGAGTTCTTCGTTCCGATATATAAATACCCGTAGGTACGACACGTGTCGCTTGTTACAAGCACGTTATACGTTACAGGCATCCGCTGCGCTGCTATCAATAAATTTCCATGTGCTTATTAATTTGTCTGATCCTCATTGTCACGACTCCTCCGCGGTGTAAGTTTGAAGATTGACGCTCTATTTTTAACGAAAAACAAAGTCAACATTGGCAAAAACTCGCACTGTCATCCAATGTCGCTATTATCCTACTCCTCGTCTCACTTATCATAAACGCGAAATCATTGCGATAAATACGATAATAGTAATAGCACGTAATACCGCAAAGATCGATCATTTTAAAACGTTAATGATCGCGGCGTCAACATCGCAAGAAGTCGGATGAATATTAAACGGCGCGTTTACGTGCCGCGTAGAATCAGAATCGGAATCCAGATCGTTCGCCGTTCGATTTACCAAAACGACTAAGGCGTTCCGTCTTCGCGAGGTTAAAGTTGCGAGGTTCCGAGCGTCTTCGGCGTTCGGTGCATCCGTGCACACGTGGCCGGGAGAAGAGTAGGATCTTCTCCTAAGAGTTCTCGAACGCTGGTCTCTAAGGCTGGCGCGCGCACGCGTACATGTGTAACAGCCTTGTCGCGGCTGAATATTTATGCGCGACCTCTCCGTGCATCGCGCCGCGGCCTACCGAGAAATCCGCGGCATTCTGGAAAAAGAGATACCCGCTGCCTGAGTTCTGATTTATACGAGCCGGATCGGTTAGATCGATCGGCGCCGCTCAATCGAGTGGCCGCGTGTACCAATCGGTTCCCCGTCCAAGCAGATCGGTATCACGCGGCCACGGTGTCGTGATTTATGCGTTTCACCTCTTGCCACCCTTATCTCTGATCTCTGCTCGCCTTCTACGCGTGTAATGGCGGATTTTTGCCGCGGTGCCGCGCCACGGCCTACGCGACGCCGATCGCAAATTACCTGGTGCGCGCGCGCCCCGCCACAATCGAATCCATCGCGCGCTTTCGCGATGAAAAATTTCGGTCGCCGAGTTTCGCGCGGGAGCTTCCGCATCCTTGGAGATCCGGGACGTGACTGTTGTCGCAATTTTTTGATCTTTGAACTCGTGGAATTTTTATGCGAAAAAATGGAGTGTAAACAAAGTTTCGACCGCGAGAACGAATTCTTCTTAAAGATTTCGACGGACAAAGGCAAGCAAAGGATTTTCTCGGTACGCGTTCGCGTTACGTAAGACACGAACGGAACGGGTCGGCAGTTATCGGCCGCGATATGAAATCGTTCGTTGTGCGATCGACTGATTCTGATTTACAATCGGGAACCGAGTCAGGATCCACGAGGTGCTCGATCGTTTCCAGCGCTAATCGAGGACCACGTTAGATCGGTATCGCCGTGGCCGGGACTTGCAATTTACACGTTTGCCCGTTTGCTGCCATTCTCTTTCTCTCTCTCCGTTCTCCCCACCCGTTCCCCCCCCCCTGCAATTCTCGTCTTTTATGTAATTTGTTACAAGCTGCTGGTTCTCCCGCGTGCCTCTGGCGCACCACGTTGGCACGCAGTCGCAAAAATTTTTTTCTCCATCTACGCTTCTTCCTTCGGCGGCGTTTCGTCTTTGCAAAACTCGCGGCACGTGTTCCAACGACAGAAGAACGTCGATACGCTTCCGCCGTGGTAGTCGAACGTTCTTTTAACAGGATAGTTTAACGACGAAATAGCTGAGTTATGCAAATTTGATTTGGCGAGTGGCAAAAGTCAGCAGGACTCGGACAGGGATAACGAAAGAAACATGATTCAGTAACAAGTTGCCACAAGATATTCTTACAGCACAGATATTATGAATTTGTAATTGCTGTAAGATGATGTGAGATGGATTCTTACAGCATAAAATATTACAATTTGACAATATTACGCATAATATTAACATATTCGGAATCGTTATTCGTCCTACGGGCAACACGAGCCTCGAAAATCGCGTTCAACGATCACGGTCCACTGGATCGAAGATCCGAGGATGAGCATTTTTCGGACGGGTGGATCTTTCGCCACGACATCTTTCACGGTGTTTTCTAAGAAAATTTCACCGGGAACCTCTCTCAGACCATTGTGATCCTCTTCCGTTGGTGAAAGCCACTTTGGACCTGTGCGCTCGAATAGAGGCGAAAGCCTTCGAGACCCGCCTACGTTCCTGGCCACACGCGAATTCCTTCCTACTTCGTTCTAACTGGTTCTCTTTACTTTGTTGCTTCGGCTCGCGGATCTAATACGTCTTCCTTATCTTCGTTGATTCTGCACGAACCACAAGTTCGGGAGTAGCTATCTTTTCGTACCGAAAGGCACGGCGCAAACGTCGGATCTCGAAACGATGATTAATTCTTACCGGGCACGTTCACACGAGATCATTTGTAATCGAGGACGATGCCTTCTTGAAATCGGCAAATGAACGAACAACCTTCAGAGGATTCTAATTTCTCCACAGTAGCTTGATTCTTGCAGATGCAGGTCTATTTTTCTTTGAAGAATTTATTTGGTTGACGTTGCATCACTATTCTCTCGACTACCGGTCGTCTCGATCATTAATCGTGGAAGGGAAGAGGTACCACCGGAAAATCATTTTTCGCGTGTTTACTCATCTTTCAATCAAACTTTCCATTTTCTCCACTTGCCTTCGAGATTTCCACGACTGATATAATAATTTTCTTCGAGGCGTGCGAAAATTTTCACCTTTCGGAATGTTTCGCTGGAAACTTCTCAAATCGACTTTCGTCCAATTTTCAAACTTCCGTCGACAACTGTGAATCTGGTCGATTCGGTTAGAGATGCAGGAAAATGTCGGTACATTGAGCTGTTAATACCGAAACCTAACTGGTTACGTTATTGGCAGCGCGTAATTAACCGAGCACCCCGTTAACTGCTCGTTAAACGAGCAACCGCGATACGTCGGATCTCCATAATACTCGGCTCCGTTACCTTCCTGCCTTGTCCCGAACCAGCGTTCAACCTGGGCAATTTGCGCGGCTTTATTTCCTGTTAAACGGCGCTCCACGATCCGCCGATCGAACGGTTTTATAACTCAATCGCATGTGGAGCGTCGGAACTGCTCTGTCACTGCCCGACTGCTTTGCCTTTTACTTTCCGAGCGGACCAGTATCACCGCCGTTCTAGAAAATCGGAATAACAGTTGCCGCGTGAGCGAGCGCCGCAAAAAAATTATTTGCCTCGCCGTGGCCCGCTTCGTGAAGTCATGCGACGGCGATAACGGTTTACGCGGGAACGAATGAAAGGGTTTTTCCAATACGAGGGAGAAGATTCTTCGTTCGCGTTTCGTCTCACGACTGATCCTGACAAACGATCATTCTACTCACTGATTTAAAAGTAATTTTCATTTTCTACAAATAGCAACCGATTGTCACACGTAATCTTTCTCTGGGCGAAAAATCAATCTCGAATTTGGAAGTTTAGTGACGAAAGACTGGAGTAATCGTGGAAGATTTTCGCTCGAACTGGAGAACCGTGAAGGGAGTTCCCCTGAAAATGGGCGGTTCGAACGTCCTTGGCGCAGTTGATAATTGTTAGATAACTGCTGGGTTCCTGGTATTTGTGCGGCGTTGGTTAGGTAATGCGACTACGGTACAGAGAATAAAGTTGGTGTCGAGTGTTGAAAACGTTCGCGGTACGATCCTCGATTTAACGAAATGTTCTCGCGTTTATTCGATACTTCTCAGTGATGAAACGTGCGTTGTGACCTCGTTCGTACGAGAACGTGGGATAGCACAAAGGACGCGAGGTGAACTCGCGTGAACTTGGGAAGCGAAGCGAGTCTTCGTTTCTCGAGAGGGAAACGGAAACAACGCGAAAGCCCGTCGAACGGGGGTGCGGACAGGGATCGATTTTCGTCACCTAATAACGGCGGTTTTTGCACATTTGCACCCTAATAGAAAATTAGTATCGTCTTACTGCGGCAGTTTTTGGAAGCGGCCAGGCCGCGGTACTGCGCCTAAACACGAAAAGCGGATAGCAGTATATAACCTGTATAGGTATATGGGATGTGCTGAGGTACGCCCACGATGGTCCTGCCAGTGTTTCTCAATGTAACATTGTACCAACACAAACACTCTCGGCTCTACAGTGCCTAATTTTCCTATCAAATGACGCGCAATACTCGTCCAGAAAAGAGTTTTAAATCCTTGGCAAATATCTCAAACTTTTTGTCCCTTTGAAACATTTCAAACACATCTGACATTCTTATTTTTTTTCATTTGTCACACAAGTGGAGTAAACACTCTGCTATACTAACTTTTTATATTGATTTCAAGCGATTGACGACCTAAGAAATGATAATTTTTTTTTTTTTTTTTTTTTTTTGATGAGAGAAGGGTAAGAGAAAAGATGGAGAAAGAGACGAGTTCAGAGACTCGTTGGTTGGTCATTGCTAGCAAAGCGAGCGAAGAGTGTTAAGTACCACTGTGCTGCCGTGAATTTCTGAAGGGAACCTTGATGCACAGCCTGATTTTTGGCAAGGAGGAACCTCCTCCTTCGTCATCGGTACGAGTTTTAATGCGTTTTACGGCCTCGGCTAAAAACCCATTAAGAGCCCGTCGGCGGATGAGAGGACAAATGCCCCCTTCTCCAAGGACGTGCTGAAAATTATTTCCTCTGCCTGTTGCAACAATGAAGCTTCGTCCCTCGACATGTGAACGATCTCGACTGCTTTACTCGCGTTTTTATATTTACCTATCTGATTCTCCGCGAAAGGAGGAGCAATTTCCTCAAATAAATAAATAAATAAATTCGCACGGTACCGTAGAATTAATCATCAGACTTTGAAAGTTTGTTGGTACGAGATCGCTTAAACATCGTCGCCCCGAAATTATATGCAAAATACGCAATATGTATGACCATTGCGCAATCATTAAACGACTAACAGCGTAAGTGGAGCAACAACGCAACGAATATTCGACAACAGTTGGCAACTGACGAGCGTGCAGGCAACGAGCAACTGGCCACGCCGGCTGGTGCCCGCACTTCTCGTCCTTCTGAATTGCCATGGAAGCGCCGTTTGCGTGCCCGCGAAACATCCAAGCTACCATCGGCCACTGTCTATCTATTTTTTTTTTTTTTTCGCCCCTTTTCGAGTCAATCAAACATATCTCCAAGCTTTTGGGTATCTTTTTCTTACTTCGTGAACCAACGAACGTGAAATTTTAATCGAACACCGATTGAAATATTCGTTTCGAACAAACGGAGTACATTCGGCACACTGTGGTATTATATATGCCAGACCAATGCGGAGGAATTAAGTCGTAGCCTGAGTGACGCAATTGGAGATACAGTGCATTATTCCGATTAGGAAAATTGATTTCGCAGACCGATTGGTCACGCTTCAGATGCAAAGCGTCTCGCCTTATCCCGCAACGCGATGCGTGACATTAAACAGAGGGGATTTTTATCCTCCGTGACACGTACTTACGTCGATCCAGATACGTGGGAAGCTGCGCACGACAAGCGTAGGAAGTGCGTGTTACCCACGCGCGTGACACGCTGCGCACCGCGTCTTTGCACCGTTGGAAAATGCAGAGAAAAAGCCCAAGTACGTCGCCGTTCGAATCGTTTCCACCCTTGTCGTCCGTTCCTCGAGACGGAGAGCCAGGAAAATCACTCGCGAAAGTATCGGGTATTCCTGAAATCTTTTCCACAAGTTAGAGAAATTTCGAAAAGTTTCTTTCGTTGTAGCTTTGCAAAAGTGTTTGAAAATTAATTTCAAAATGAACGCTGCTGCGTATTATCACGCGCGACATCATTTTTCACTTGCCGTTTATCGACAGTTACGAAATATCGCGGAGTAACAACAATAACGACGCACGGGGCAAAAGTGGAAACCCTCGTCGCCGATAAACTAATCCGATAAATTCGACTCGTAGCTCGTAACTCAGATTACGTTGCGCGAAATGTACAAAAATCGTGCACGTGACGACGTCGGCGAAACGTGAAACGGCGCGTATCAAGCGGGACTCTTCGTCCCACCAGATCTATCTGCGGATATACGCGGCTCAGTCACGACTAATTATTAATTAGAGACACGATGGAGACGCACGGTGAGTTCATGCAAATCGCGACGATTATGTATACCAACTCGACGCTTGCCAGTGCAAGTTGATAATCAATCTTCCAGGGGCCAGCGTTTCCGTATCAACCTGAGATCAATCATTCTGGCAGTACCGGGCGCAGACACGGACGCACAAATCCCCCGAGCAGGCGTACCCACGTTGATCTTCGTTTTCCTCGGGCATATAAATCGTTTTCTTCGCGCGAATTCAATCATTCTTCGTGACTCTGCGACGCCTTCGAGCCTTCGTCGGGAAGCGGGGTTAACTGAATCAAATCGACCGATTTGCGAATCGAATTCGATCGCGAGGAACTTTTTGACCAACGTACACTTGAAAACGGACCGCGTTCTGTTGTGCAATGTCGTGTGCTTTTATTGACGGTTTTATGTCCGTAATTCTCAGCGAGGGTGTCACCTGTTATTCATCAAAGTGTAACGAGTGTTTGTTCACTGTTGATGTTCTCAGTTGCAGTTATCGTTGTTATTTTGTCGAGACTTTCACTCATTTTTCGTTTCTACGAAATAATGGCAAACTGTTCTGCCTTTGACCTGGCGATTGTTCAGCTCGTTGAGATTTCGAAGCTTATGAAATAACCCCACCAGCTCGGAACACGCAGACGCATCTTTTCCCTTCTCTTCCGTTCCGTTTCCTTTTTGCACGTCGGAAAAACGAGCACGCGAGCGTCAGCGCCAGGTCGGATGCTGTCGTCATTCATTACCGGCAAATCCGCGCTTTCTGGCCAACTCCGTGAACGCTTTTCTGCGCAACGTGCGCACACCGCGCGGCGTCCGTGTACCGTAAACAAGTTTTATCCATCCGCCAGGGTAAAATAAATAAATGGCGCTCGTGATGCAGTCTGGGGCCCGGTTGCCTTCCTCTCTCGAGCGGCGCATACCGGGTGTTCACATCCGTGAAAACAGGCTCCGTAAATATGCACGTTTTATGCATCAATACCGAGCGCTCGCCCATGCTCCTACTCTCTCCTCTCTCGTTCTTCCCTCTGTCTTTTTCCCTCTTTCCTGTCTGCCCCTACTCGCCCGTGCTGTCCAGATGCGAACGAGCGCGAACGAGAGGAACGATCGGACACGAGAGAGAGAGAGAAAGAGAGAGAGAGAGAGAGATGTACGCGAGGCGGTTTGGGGTGGGGAAGGGATCGGGTGAAGGGTCATGTTTAATTCACGAGCAGCGTGCACGGATCGCGATATGGAATCGATAGCAAGATGGTAGCGGTTGATTTTCTTTTCGAGTAATTGCACGTCCGAAAGTTTCGGACGTTTGACAAACGAAACGGTGGCGCCCGACTTTGGTTTTCAGCAGGGTGACCAAATTTTCGATAGGCGACAAGTCGACAAGGAGCATATAGACGGGATACACTATTTTGCAAAAAGTAGAAAATTCGGAGAGAGTTGTTTCGAGACTTTCAGCACCCGTGTTTCATATTTTCTATCGTTGTCACGCCGATCTTATTTCCCGATCGCTGGAATTTTAGAGTCAGAGTATCGAAAAAATGTTTCACATCTTCCGAGATATCAGTTCATCGAAACTGGAAAAACTGCTTTTATTGCTTTTTACGCAGAGATGAAGCAGAAACTCGAGTAAAAACCTCATCAAGCAGAAACTAACCTCTCCAAATAAATTAAAGAAGAAAATCGTCGTCTAAAAATTACGTCTAAAAAATCGTCTAAAAGTTACGTCTAAAAAAAAAAAAAAAGAAGAAAACAACGAGCTCACCGTGCAGATAAATGAAAATAATTACGAGATAGATTTATTCGCGTGAAAGCTCTATTATCGCAATCCCCGTCCTGCTCTTCCTTGCCCTCTTCGCCCCCACCTTCTCGTCCTTTCTTTCCTTCGCCGGACGACGGACTCCCTCGCGATAAGTATTCATAAAGCGAAATTACGCTGGACGACGTTATATCAGTTTCGTGGTAACCGTGTTTCTGTCATAGTGTCGACAAGCCACTTAAAACGGTCTGCCGGTCTTTCTCCCAGACGAGGAGACGGCCTGCAAAATGCGAGAGTAAACTAGATATTAATGCGAAGTCGTTGCACGTCGACAGAGAGAGAGAGAGAGTGGGAGTGGACCATTATGAATTACACGGCCATGTATATGTATGAGTGACGCGTATGCATATTCATAAAATAATCTCTTGACCCCGCGAAGATCGAAGCGAGATTGCGAGCCAACGTGCGACTCCACATTCACCGATCCCTCTTCTCAAGGAGACGAGAGCGGATCGATGTCGCTGCTCCGTCGTTTCACGACAGTCGTTTAGTCTAACTAATCGCTATTGACAGGTATGTGCCTGGTGCGTGGCAAGGCGAAAAGTATCACGTGATACTGGTGACGCGTAAAGTTGACGACCAGTGCCATCAAACGCGATTTTGGCGATATTCGTCGGCAAATAAAATCGTCGGCGCGACGTCGCGACGACACGCGACAGAAGGTGAAAGAATCGGCCGGGCGATCGTTAGAAGTGGAAACAGCCGTGACGGCCAAGAGTTTCCCCGGTCTCGCGTCCGGGAGTGTAAATCGCTTTTCTTAACTCAATTACAATGCCCCGGTGTCTTTAATGACGCCCGTAATTACAGCGGCAATGTCAAAGTTAATTAAAGTTGTCGGATCGCTATCTCACTTTCATGCCGAGTCCGTTCGGCGCGATTCTTTTCACCGGGACGAGACTTCGCGCCAACTTCGTACCCGCGAGAGAAAAAAGAAAAAGCGCGAAGAAAGAAGAGAGAAAGGAGGGGGGGGGGGGAACCAAACTTTTCGGCCACTGGATTCCACGACGATTCCCTTTTAAGGAACGGAGACAGACTTTACGTCCCATCCACCGCCAGGATTTGCAATTTAGTTACGTTACGTGGGAAAGGAAATCCTGCGTCAGGATTCCAAAATGTTCCGGATGGAATTGATCGAGCTCGAAGAAACGACGAATACAACGAATGAAAAAAACAAATTGTACAAACAGTCCGAGAACAGAAAATCCTGAGACGACTGAAAGAAATTCCGAAACGATTTCCATCGTAAGAAATTCGAAAGAAATCAAAAGGCCAAAGTCAAAGTCGCCGCGGATAGTCGGCGAGTCAAGGTTTTCCTTTCCCCTCGCCCGACGAAAGACGCCGGCTGATCCGACGAGATGTATTCCGCGGCCGGTTTGAATCGGGCAATTATCAAAGTCGCAAAGCGGCGGCCGAGCTAATGAGGCCGCCTCGTTACAACCTGTCGATTAAAATCGCGCTCGCGCCTCCTCCCGTGCGCTCTCTCGCGATTCGCGCTCATTGATATCGCCCGTTTACACCGATGAAAAACGAGGCGCGCTGGTATTTCTGGCTAGGACGCCACAGGTTTTCATTCACCGATTTAACCGATACCGCTCGCGCCAAGTTCGTCGTACCACGATGAACCGTGAAACTGGACCGTTTAATAACATTCTCGCCGACCCCCCTCCTGCTCTTCAGGTGAGGAGAGGATGGTACAGGCATCGGAATGTTTACTTCTCCCGGCGAGAAGATTGCGCACGGAAACTTTAATTAACGAGCACTCGAACCCGGAGCATCCCGATTTAATCGAGAACTCGTTCCCTCATGATTCTATTAGCCGTACGTTTCGCGACCGTTTTGTTAGTTGAGCATTTCGATTCGAGGATCGGCTCGATATCTGCAACAGAGTGTTACGCGGATAATATACCGCAAACTGTTTGATCATCGCAATAACGGCACAAGAAATAAGCAAAAGATACGGATCTCCCTATTAGTCGCCTCTTACGACACGCAGGGATTACGTTGGGCGTATTCTGTCCCCAGCCCACAAGGGAACGAGGCACTTCAACGGGCCTCGAAGAAATTATGAAATTCAACTTCCCTCATTTAGACCTGTTTATAACGCAGAAAATCTCCCCGGTACTAGTTTCAGTCAGCCTCTTCTGGATCAGCCTAAAGAAGAAAGCGAGTTGGCAAAACGGACGAGTTTTACCACGGTGGCGTCGAAAGGGTTGGAAAGCCGCGATTTTACGTTCAGCCGAGCTCATAAACCCGCTGCATGGAAATCTAGACTGCTTTGGCTGCCCGCGCTGCCGGCCGCTAACCCATCGGGGGAAACTTTATGGTTTCTCTGCGCCGTGGTTTCTCGGTCGCCGATGCACCGACTCTCCAAGAGAAACCCCATATACGCCCATTCGGCTGCTCCAGCCACGATACACGGTCTATGGTGTCTGTCGGTGTTTCAAGTTCGACGAGGTACGAGACACCCGATCGCCGCTGGACGAGAGGCTTTGCTCGTGCCGAGGGTAACAGAGCCCGTGAAAAGTAGCCTTGGAAACGAGCGACTCGTGCATCCGCTCCTCCACACGGTGAAATTAACGAGCCACGGACGTGGCCTGCACGCTTCGGGAATTACATCTTCGGGGCGCGCATTTTTTCCATAGGGATACTTAACCGTCCTACGGTTACGTGACGCGGCCGATCCATCTGCTGCTCTTTGTCTCGATCCTCTCTCTGGCTGGTGGATTTTCTTCGTCACGGGATTCGCAAGACTACCGATCTTTGTGATTTTATCTTTGCTTGCGATGCACTGTGTGAAGGTGAGATCTGAGATCCGAAGATCTCGGATCACGATCCCGTGTATGAATTTTCCGCATCGTTGAATCCGGAACAAGAGAGTTTCGGCGAGAAACTGGTTCAGTTTTCTACGATTCTCCTTTCCGTGTTCTTGTTTGATTGATGCGAGTAATTTCGATTAATTTGTACAAATTTCTACGAAGAATTATCCCTCTCGTTTTGATATCTTGACTCGGTCGAGCGACTGGAGTGCACGTTACAAGCAGTTGCCGAGTGCCACCATGATGGAACCGATGGACACGGTCGTGTGCTCGACACCGTGAAGGTTTCAATCCGTCGATGCCTCCTAAAACACCGTACGGCTCCAGTCGTCGGCGTTCTCCTTTTTTCGGCCGTGATCGTTCCATGCTCCGATTGGCCGGGACGCGATACCTCCGTGTCACGGTGAAATTAAGCGTGCTTTTAACGCAGCCCCGTATTTGAGGAACCCCCTCGACCGCCGCCCTACCGACAATCGATCCTCGTCCAATACCGGAGCAAAGCAGTTTCTCCGATCACGACGAAGCATGGCGTGTCCCACCGCTACGTTTCTCCATCGCTTTTCGCATCGTCCAATTCGAATTTTAAATATTTCTCGATAATTTAGGGCACGAAAGATGAGAAGAATATTATCATCGCTGATAAATACACGCAGTGTCCTTTGACCGCAAAATGCAACATTCAGCCATTACTACAGCGTCTGAGGATTCTATGAAAAAGAAATGCTGTGTAATCCACTAATCAAAAAAATCAAAATTCCGCGTCGGTGAAAATCATATTTCCTTCTTACGTTTCCAGTGAAAGCCTGTCTTCTCTTTCTTTCCGGAAACATCGGTAACCTGGCACACAAACGGCCGTGAAAACCAAACGAAACCATCATCGCCGTGTCTTTCTATATATATATAAGCGGGAAATAAACGCGTCACGTGTTACACGGGCACGGTTACAGCTCAATAATCCAATTACGAAAGACAATAAATTCCGAGCC